>BTHU01000015.1:55251611-55689111 GCA_036184795.1 Tokudaia tokunoshimensis
AGTAAATACAGATGTAAGTATATCCAACAGAATATAAGAGATAAAAGAGAGACTCTCAGGTGTAGAAGATACCATAGAAGAGATGTACACAACAGTCAAAGAAAATGCAAAATGCAAAAAGCTTCTAACCAAAACATACAGTAAATCCAAGACACAATGAGAAGACTAAACCTAAAGGTTACAGGTATAGAAGGGAGCAAGGATTCCCAACTTAAAGGGCCAGTATATATCTTCAACAAAATTGTAGAAGAAAAAATCCCTAACCTAAAGAAAGAGATACATATGAACATACAAGAATCCTACAGAACTCCAAAGAGGCTGGACCAGAACAGAAATTCTTCCCACCACATAATGATCAAAACACCAAAGGCACTAAACAAAGAAAGAATATTAAAAGCAGTAAGGGAAAAAGGTCAAAAAACATATAAAGGCAGACCTATCAGAATTACACCAGAATATTCACGAGAAACTATGAAAGGTAGAAGATCCTGGGTAGATGTTATACAGAACTTAGAGAAAATAAATGCCTGCCCAGGATACTATAGCCTGCAAAACTCTCAATTAACATAGACGGAGAAAACAAGATATTCTATGAAAAAACCAAATTTACATAATATCTTTCTATAAACCCAGCTCTACAAAGGATAATAGGTGGAAAATACCAATAAAAGGAGGGAATCTACCCCCAAGAAAAAGGATGAAAATAAAGTATGAACAAACTCAAAAGAAAATGGCCAACAAACATAATTCCACTTTAAAAACAAAAATAACAGGAAGTAACAATCACTTTTCCTTAATATCTCTTAATATCAGTGGACTCAATTTCCCAATAAAATGTCACAGACTAACAGACTGAATATGTAAACAGGATCCAACATTTTGCTGCATACAGGAAACCCACCTCAATGACAAAGACAGTCACTACCTCAGAGTCAAAGGTTGGAAAACAAGTTTCCAAATAAATGGTCCCAAGAAACAAGCTGGAGTGGCCATTCTTATACAGGATAAAATCGACTTTCAAACAAAAGTTGTCAAAAAAGATAAGGAAGGACACTTCATAATGGTTAAAGGAAAAATCTACCAAGATGAACTCTCAATTCTGAACGTCTATGCTCCAAGTACACAGGCAACCACATTCATAAAACAAACTTTACTAAAGCTCAAAGCACACATTGCACCCCACACAAAAATAGTGGGAGACTTAATACCCCACTTTCAACAATGGACAAATCATGGAAAAAGAAACCAAACAGAGACACAGTGAAACTAACAGAAATTATGAACCAAATAGATCTAACAAATATTTAAAGAACATTTCATCCTAAAGTAAAAGAATATATCTTCTTCTCAGCACCTCATGGTACCTTCTCCAAAACTGACAATATAATAGACCATAAAACAAGCCTCAACAGATATAGGAATATTGAAATAATTCCATGCACCCTATCAGATCACCACGGTCTAAAGCTGGTCTTAAGTTCCAACAAAAACAATGGAAAACACACATACACATGGAATCTGAACAATGCTCTACTCAATGATAACTTGTTCAACAAAGAAATAATGAGGGAAATTAAAGACATTTTAGAATATATTGAAAATGAAGACATATCATCACAAAACTTATGGGATACAATGAAAGCAGTGCTAAGAGGAAAACTCATAGCTCTAAGTGCCTCCAAAAAGTAAATGGAGAGAGTTTACACTAGCAGTTTGACAGCACACCTGAAAACTGTAGAACAAAAAGAAGCAAATACACCCAAGAGGAGTAGACAGCAGGAAATAATCAAACTCAGGGCCAAAATCAATCAATTAGAAAAAAAGGACTAGACAAATGATCAACAAAACCAGGAGTTAGTCCTTTGAGAAAATCAACAAGATAGATAAACTCTATTTTTTTCCATTTCTTTTTTTTTCTAAGTTTTTTATTTACATTTCAAATCATTTCCCCTTTCCCGTTTCCTCCCTCCCCGAAAGGCCCATAATCCCCCTTCCTTCCCTTATTTCCCCATTCAACCCCCTCTCACTTCTCTGTCCTGGCATTCCCCTACATCCAGTCTTTCCAGGACCAGGGGTCTCTCCTTCCATCTTCTTGGAAATCTATTGATATGTGAATTGTGTCTAGGGTATTCCGAGATTCTGGGTTAATATTACCTTATCAGTGACTGCATACCATTTGTGTTCTTTTGTGATTGGGTTACCTCACTAAGGATGATATTTTCAAGTTCTGACCATTTGCCTAGGAATTTCATGAGTTCATTGTTTTTAATTGCAGAGTAGTATTCCATTGTGTAAATATACCACATCCTCTGAATCCATTCCTCTGTTGAGGGACATCTGGGTTCTTTCCAGCTTTTTGCCATTATAAATAAGTCTGCTATGAAATAGTGGAGCATGTGTCCTTATTGCATGCAGGTAAAGCCTCTGGGTATATGCCCAGGAGTGGTATAGCAAGATCCTCCGGGAGTGTCATGCCCAGTTTTCTGAGGAACCGCCAGACTGCTTTCCAGAGTGGTTGTATCAGCTTGCAATCACACCAGCAGTGGAGGAGTGTTCCTCTTTCTCCACATCCTCGCCAACAGCTGCTCTCTCCTGTGTTTTTGATCTTAGCCATTCTAACTGGTGTGAGATGGAATCTCAGGGTTGTTTTGATTTGCATTTCCCTAATGACTAAGGATGATGAACATCTCTTTAGGTGCTTCTTAGCCATTAGATATTCTTCAGGTGAGAACTCTTTATTTAGCTCTGTACCCCATTTTTTAATAGGGTTACTTGCCTCTCTGGAGTTTAACTTCTTGAGTTCTTTGTATATATGGATATTAGCCCTCTGTCGGATGTAGGGTTGGTAAAGATCACTTCCCATTTTTTGGTTGCCACTTTGTCCTTTTAACAGTGTCTTTTGCCTCACAGGAACTTTGTAATTTTATGAGGTCCCATTTGTCAATTCTTGATCTTAGAGACTAAGCTATTGGAGTTCTGTTCAGGAAATTCTCCCCTGTGCCCATATGTAAGTCAAAGAACCAAGCCTTTGAGGTTAAGAAAGTAACAGACGCATTAAGGCTAGTCTTTTTTGCTCAAGTAAATCTTTCTTAAAGTTCTTTCACTTACCAGAAGATGAGTGTCTAAGGTGTTTGCACATTCAGTCATATTAACTGTAAAGTTTGGCCACCACTAGCCAAAGAACTAAAGGTAGCTTGTGATCTAGAAGAAGGAGAATTACCCTCTCCCAGCAATGAGCTCATTGAAGGTTTTCTAATGTTAAGCGGTCTGTCTAGAAACCATACATACATCTCCAAACACACAACACACACACACACAAACACACACACAGCCATACACACAGACAATTCTTTCTTCTTTTCTCCCTATCCCTCATACACAAACAGACCAACACACAGACACATAAATAGATCAACACACAGACACACAGATGCACATGCACACACACACATTGCAATATACACAATTCTTTTCTCCCTATTTCTGACACATCAACACGCCAACACAGTCTCTCTCTCTCTCTCTCTCTCTCTCTCTCTCTCTCTCTCTCTCTCTCTCACACACACACACACACACACACCCACACACACACACTTCACAGTGTTTCTAGTGTACTAAGTGCCAATGGAAATAGTTATGAGACAGGCAAAACAAGAGGTTTCCTGAGAGAAGGAAACTTTTATTACCTAACGGTACTACTGTAGCAGTCCCAGCCAGCTATTCCACAGACACTTAAATCTAAATTAGTTAATGGTCCTTGTCAGGAGCCTGCTGTCTCACAGATACTGCAAAGTACTTCTTTCATTCATTCACAGACAGCCTTGACTGCAGTGAAGGGTACTGAGAAAGTAGGACATGTGTCATCAATAAAATATACCAGATCTCTAATGTATTTCTCCAGGAAATCATGATTAATCTCAAACTTCTCAGCCTGAAAGTCTACCAGCTGCCAAAATGAAACAGTGGTAATGACAGTTAGTGTGACTGAGACTTAAATATATTTCAAGTATTGATAGCTGATCACTAGCAATAAAACAAATACAAAAACATTCTACTTATGAATAAAATCTTTTAAAGCTTATCTAAATTTCCAAATAGTGACTTTAGAATATTAACACACTGTAGATAGGAACATTATATTTTTGTTATATATATCTACATATTGAAAAGAAAGTATTACTTCCCTAGATTCTATCAAACATCAAGTGAAAGGAAAGTATTTATAAACTACATCATGTTATGCAAGCTCAACATTTCTGGTCCCAGATTCCACTTTTCTAAAACAAGAATAATATGGTTTACTGAAAGAATTATTGTGGGCAAATGTTTTGAATGTTATTAAAGCTTGTAGAACACTACACGGCATGTAGTGAGAAAGATCTAAGTGCACTGTAAATGAATTAAACAGAGAATTAATAGAAGTAATCACAGAAAGTGCAGTGCAAATACCTATTTAAGAAGACAGGACAAGTAAATTACCCTCTGTCATTCATAAGCTCAAGGTTCATGGGCAAATTGCTTAACCTTGCTACACTTAATCTGTGAAATGGAAATATTACTTGTCTCACAATGAAAATGTGGGAATTAGATAACCAAGTCCATATAATATAACAGAATGCAGAAAACAGATGTTCAGTACAGAAAAGGGATTTTTTTCTAGCTTTTCTGGTCACAGCTCTGACTAATTTTCCACTTATGATATGATGCTTAAAGAAATAGATTCAAACTTCTATAGCCACACTGGTAGGAGAAGTTTTTCTGAAAATGTTTTATGTGAAAGTCTTATCAAAAGGAAGCTGTTAAGAAAACCTCTTGGTGATGCAGACAGCGGCATTATATGAGCCTAGAACACTATGAATCACTGATCTTTAAACATCACAGAAGAGGTGTTTAAGACAAATTAATTTAGAAGTAATCATTTTCTACCAAATATAGGACCCAAAAAATATGTGTAGAATGAATATAATACAGTACCAAATACATGTAATTGAATACCTATGTTTATTATCGAATTCCTTGTTTTGTAGGTCGAGTAGGTGATTATTGGTACAGAAAATGAAATTAATAGTCAACTAAAAGTATATTAAATTCTCTAATTCCAAGGAAGGAAAACTGGTTAGTGAAAAAAGTACATATAAATAAAAGCATACAATGATTAATTAAATGATATTGCACTTCAGACTGATATCTTAAAACCTCATAAGTGCTTCACCGCTACAATTTCTCAATTCAGTAGGAATATCTTAATGTCATTTTAAGATCAATATAGTCTTAACTAAATGGAAACAATGAATTAAACAAATATATCAAATACTACCAAGAACATTGGACTGCACTGTTGACTCCATTGATAAGAGGATTTGTGGTATTATTGGAACCCTGACTTCATTTGGTTCCAAGCTAGGGCGGCTCAGAATTACCTGTAACTCCATCTTCAGGAGAATACCTCCCCTAGTTTCCACCATTATTCATATGAACACACTAACAACACAAACAAATACAAAGGCACATAAATGGCAATATAAATAAACATTTAAATATATTTACTATGAAGAAATGAAATATAAATTGAGAGCCTCAGTCATCTATAAACTTATTGTGAAATAAAATATTAACAAAAAAAATCATCTTTTGAAAGAATAGTATATAGTCTTAAATACAATCCCATCTCTCTAGCCTGGGATATTTAGTCTCAGTCTTGGTTCTAATATTTAGTATGATTTTATCATTCACTTTTTTGTTGTATTTTTTGTTTACTTTTGTTTTGTTTTTACTTAGGAGTGTATTTAATTCCTACCACAACAAGTTCAGAACTTGAAACAACAAACTGAGGAGAATATGAAGGACAATAATATTGAGGTACTGACATACAATCCTGTATGTCAGTATACATATATATATATGTATATATATATATACATATATGAGAGAAATGAGTAAGGGTATAGAAAAGGTTTTACAAGAGGACCCAGAAATTTTATGCAATAATTTTATGAACCAGAAATATTTTTAAACTGCAAGAATGGATCTATTTTAGTGAACTCTGATCTTCTTGGCTTCCTGTTTGCACTTTAGCAGGTCTGCTTCTTGCTTTTTGATGTTCCTGTTCCACTCACCTTCAGGGAGTTACATTGGTGATTATGGATGGACCTTCTGAAGGCAATAGGAGACACATTCTTACTTGGGCCTCCGTGATCCACTGGTTCCTACCATTTTCTACTCCCTCACTCTTCTCTAAGACTTCAAAGTCACAGTTGTTTTTCTATAGGCATCTATGTGGACTTTGCTCCACAATTTCACAGTTTTCCTGATGGTAATGTTTAGTTATAGTCTCCTCTACTGCAAACAGAAGTTTTCTTGATGAGGGATGAGGACTATGTTTGTTGGGAAGCATAAGCTCACATATTTAGAAAGCACTTAGGCACTATGCTGATTTATGGAAGATGTTTGTTCTCCTTCATTGTCCATAACTTCACCAAACTTTCCATTTTGACTTGGTTTTTATTACCAGGAATGATTTTCTTCTTCTTGAGTTTTAAACCCAATTAGAGAGCTCTTGGTTATCAGCAAAATGTATGGACCAGTACTATACCTTTAGGGTTACTGTAACATGCTCTTTTTCACTCCACAGAAATCATAGCTCAGTAAGACTCTTGGTCTATTTCCTACCTTGGAAGCTTCCAAAGAAAAACAAAGTATTTTAATTTACTTACTATCTTTTGATTATGTGAAAGTAAATCATAAATCTTTAATATGAATAAAATATGTATTTGACATTCAGAATAAACCTTACTTATCTCAGAAGGAAAGAAACACAAGCTAGAATATTTTTATGCTATAAATATATTTTAGAATATATGGAGAAAATTACTTTTAAATAAAATTACTTTTATTTGCCCTTTCCTTTTTCCCCTCTGTGTAACCAAAAAGGAGATAGTATTTCAATATGCTGTAAAAAATGAGTGATTTCAAGAGAATCATAACAGGGTTCTGTTTGGATACAAAGGATTTTAAGGTAGATTTATACAATCTTAACCATATTCTCCATACTTACACAAAAGTACAAGGTAATACTATAAATGCAAATTTTTATTGTTTCCTGGGTGAATGGCTTTGCAAAATAATTAAGAGAATTCTTGCATTCCATTAGAGCATAAGAAAAACTATAACTACGAAGGAACAGTCAACAGTTCCATGTTCCTTAGTAAGATCAATTAACAGCGGTCTCAGAACAACATATGAAGTTACAATATTTTTTAAGAAAGGTACTCACTTCTTTAAAAACATCATTCTATCTATACATAAGACACAAAGAGACCTCAGGTTCCCCTATGTTCAACTCCGAAGTTTTGGAAACAGGCATTTTACACTCAGACTGCATTTAGGAAAGGGTTTTATAAATATACTGCAGCAATGTAAATTATACTATACTATCCTATAGTATACTATACTTTATAAATTATAGTATAGTATAGTATAATATATGTCATCATATCAAACATGGAATCATATTTCAAATGAGTCATGAAAATATACATGAAATCAAATATGTATATATGTACAATTTCATGACTTATTTTTCTCTGAGGCTCAGCACCTCATGCTACAATCATTTGAAGTCAAGATGAAGGAGGTAGCCTAGTGATGCCATAACCTGTTTTCCAGGCTCTTTGAGGGGAAGACAGTTTATGAGCTACAGGTAATGTCAGCTGTGGTGACATTCTGAGATGCCACTCAGTCTGAGCCACCAAAATATAAGCCTATCTCAAACACAAAACAAAAGAAAAAAATAAAGCAATAAGGTAAACAATTGACCTTTTCTCTGATAAAGTTATAGTATCACTAATTTTCCTGAATATCCAGAATTTGAAAAGAACTGTGAAAATTGCCAAAAATTTTAAATAATAAAATTGGCTAATTAAATGAATTTTGCTTTCAAAAGAAGAAACACAAGTGGCTAATAAATATTTTCAAAACTGTTCAGACTTCTTAGTCGTAAGGTGAATCCTCTCTAAAACTACATCTGTGATACCTCATAATTATCAAAATGGTGATCAATAAAAGATCTGACAGCAAGGGGCTAGAGAACTTGTTCCGTTATTACATGTACTTGATTCTCTTCCAGAAGACCTTCATTCAGTACTAAACATTCATTTCATGTGTTTCTAATTCTAGTAGATTTGGTACCTTTACTCTGTGTATACTTTTACTACATGTACATAGAACTTTGTGTGACTGTACAAACACATGTGTATGTGCTGTACACATATACATGCATACATGCACATGTACAAAAAGAGAGAGCAAATTACGTAAAATCAAAAAGCATTCTTGAAGAGAATTCAACATACTAGTAGGATAAAAGATTCCATATTCCAAATGCTTTTTATTGGAAAATTATTGTGTTTGGACTTTGATTTTATGGTATTTTATATGAAATATAGATGGTGTTATTATATTTTAAGTGATTGTTCTCTCTCTCTCTCTCTCTCTCTCTATATATATATATATATATATATATATATATATATATATATACCATGGTATATATTATATACCATGAATAAATAAGCTCACTACACTTAGTGTTTAGTATAAAAATAAATTTAAAAATATCTTTTCTTGTAAAATAATCAAGGACCAGATTACTTGCAATACACATCTTTATTACAAACTTGAATTATACATGCATATGGAGTTGTTCCTCTAACAAGGGAGGAAAGTAGATCTGAAAACCTAAAGAAGAATTGCAGATGCCTAAAGAGAAGAATGCCTGTCATATATCTTGAATATTGAAGTAAATCAAAGTGATTGTGATGGAACATTAAAGTCAGGATCATATACATGAAGATAAAAGCTAAAATGAGATATAACACAGGTTTATATCATTGTGAAATGTTGTATTTTATCTTAAAGGTCCAGGAACTCATTTAAACTGACCAAGTTCTATTATTTTCTTTAGTTCCTGAAAGAATCTTTCCTGCACATCTTTGGGAAATAAATCTAGAAAATTGAGAATAAATAGACAATTGGAGTGCTTGACAGTATAAGACATCAATGTTTACCATAAAATTACAGTAATGAGGACAGTACACTATTGGAAAAAGATTAATGAAAAGAAATAAAACATAGTAACATAGAGCAAAATAGCACTTAATTGAACTTTAATCAAAGTAGCATAGCCGATGCTATGACAGGGCATTTGCACACAAATCTTTATTCTAGACATTGACCTGGTATAATTCAAATGCTATCTTACAATAGGTCATACATGTAAATATAAAAAATAGAAGCTAACTCTAATAAAAAGCTTTGAAAGTAAATCTACCATTGCCTTATTTTATAGTAATGTTTATATAAAACAAAATAAAACATAATTGTTGAACTAAGTAACAGAATATATGTTTTTTAAATTTTTACTTTTTGCCTTTTTATTAGATATTTTCTTTATTTACATTTCAAATGTTATCCCCTTCCTGGTTTCCCCTCCAAAACCCCCCTATCTCATCCTCCACTCCAGCTTCCCTGTCCTGCCATTCCTCTACACTGGGACATCTAGCTTTCTGAGGACCAAGGGCCTCTCCTCCCTTTGATGTCCAACAAGGCCATCCAACAGAGTATGTTTTATTGATATTAAATTCTAATGCAAAAATGACATTGCTAAGAATTTTGAGAAAGCAAGAAACTTAAAAGATGTATTTACATTTCTGTTCTTAAGGGAGAAACCAAGGACAATATTTATACACACAGCCTTTTTGGTTTTTAAGAGACTAATGAACCACCAGCATCCCCAACCCGCACCACCTACAACTTGAAGGAAGATTTCCCATTCTTGCTTCTGGGGTTTTTTAAAGATAGTGTCTGCATCTCGATGGAACATTATCACCCCAAGTGATGTAACTTCATTTAAGCAATTTATACATGTATATGTGTGTAAGGCATTTTATTTAAAAACTGTTTTCCTGAGACGTTTTCAGTCTTCCTCGGTGTTCATTATCCCTCACGTCTTCTCTCTATACATTTTCCTAAATCCTCCCTCTCTTTAGCAGCTCTTATTGTATTAATGGCTGTTCATTACACAAAAAACTTCCCTGATTAGGTCTAAGAGCTTCACAAATATATACGTAGATAAATTTGAATGTAGAATCTGTTACTCTGTCCCTTCAGCAAAGTATTAATAATAGGGTCTCCTCTTTGGCCTGTGAGATCCACCTCCAGTTTTGGAGTTTCAGCCATATTTACAGTCCTAGGCTTGTGTTTTCCACTTGGGAGCAGGTCTTAAATCCAATCAGAAAACAGATGATTGACTCTATAACATTCATACCACTAAGGCACTCATGGAGATTTCTTGCCATACGGATCATTATTGGGGTTCACAACTAGGTAAAGACTCCAGGACATTTTCCTGTATCAACCTACATAGCACCTTCAGTATGAACTATTGAACAAGGAGGATGCTTCCTAGTCAGAATTTCCTTGATTTCTCTACTTCTTGTAATAAATATGATATTGAGGAGACAATGAAGAGAGAGCATATATTGGGGAACTCAAAACATAGGTACATCGTGAGGGAAATGTGAACATTTGACTTCAAGTAACTAAGAGTTTAAGGTTGGGAAGATCATATATGAAAAGTGACGGAGATGAATGTTACTTATAGAACTGCTTATTACTCAGGAATCCTCAAATATTTTTAGTCATTTAGCATGGCAAAAAAAAATAGCTATATTCCAGCAGAAGCATATCTACCTCAATCTCATTAATAATAAATGTCTTACTATAAAGTATGGGTTGCATATAATAATTAGTGATAATTGCCTAGAATATTTCTAAATTTTTCTTCTTCCATGTTTTAGTAGCCCAGAATTTAATATTGGCATATTTATTGATATTTATTATGTGAAATTATTTTCTTTCCAATATTTAAGAAATAATAAATGTTTAGAACATAGTTATGAAAATTAAAATAAAATTGGAAAGATAAACTTATTGAAATTTACTTATTTTCCTAAAATCTAATTTTGCACTTCTAGAGAGGGTAATAAATATGTTTTGTGCCGCTTAAGAGGTCATGTATTTAGCAGTAAATTATGAAGTGAGGTAGACATTTAGTATGTAGAAGAAGAAACTCAAACAACTTGTAAGTAAATAAATCTATTAAATATGTGTATGTAAATATAATATTTAGGTAAGCGATGCTGATCAATGGTTTCCTAAAAGTGTCTTTTATTGATAAAAACCACTTACTAGTATGTTTTCAAAAGTAGGTATTTTTAAAATGATCTGTACCGCTATTAGTCTCTGTAAACAAAATGATTTTTATTTTGTAAGTTGAAGTTTCTTTTCTGTAGTCAGCTTCTTGCCATTCAGACAGCACTGGAAGCAATTGAGCTACCATAGAGGAAAAAAAATATAAACCTTTAAACCAATTTCATTTGACATATCTTGAAAAATCAAATTACAAGTATGAATCAGATTAATGTGTCTTAAATATCCTCCAGTTTCTTACAAGATTATATCAGCACTATGAGATCATTCAATTCTAAAAGATTAAAGTACACAGACCTATAAATTGAAAAGATAAGACAATTTTTCATTGTTAGATCTATCAGATTAAAGTACAACAAACTGCGTATCAAATACTATTGAAGGTAAGAAAATACTTACAATTTTCCTCTCAATAGTGTTAAGTATGTTATTTATTAATTCATATGAGAAAATTTCTGTCCAAAGAGACTTTAGCTTGCAAAGTTAAAACCTAAATCTATTATTTGAATATTAATAATTAATGTAAGTAATATTATATTTTGATATAATATTCATATTCTAATTTATAGTTAAATATATCTCACTTACATATTATTTTCACTAAGTTGTAAAACTGCCCATGAGGAATCATCTTCCATGAATAAAGAATCATTAAACAACAAAGAAGTTAAATAAATTGGAAATTTGGGAATTCTTAGGCACTCTTGTTGACAACATTCATTTCAAAGAATTTAGAAAAAGTGAACCAGACTGATTTTTAGTTTGTTTTGTTTTGTGCCATAATAGGATTTATATATATTTAGAAATATCATATCCCATTTTCTATTGCATATCTTTCTGTAAATCAATGACCTATTAAATAAATTTTTTAGTGTAAAATACACATAGAGATATACACATAAATGTACACAAATATATATATATATATATTTAAAACAATTCACAGGCTACTTGTGTGTAAGAATTAACTGTGTAGTTGTAACACATAAATAGGAATTAAAACATTCAGCTCAAACATATACATGATTTAATTCCATTTGCTATTAACTAAAGTTAATTGGGTCTAGAAGGAATGGCTTCCTGTCAATATAAAATTGTAGGTCCAATACATCCATCTGACCTGGATGACTCTTGAAGTACAGAGCTCACTGATGCTCTGATCCTAGCAGCAAGCTGCTTCTTGAGTTCTTTGGGCATTTCATCCTCCACCCTGTTCACTTAATATCCCTAGAAATTTCTTCCAATCTAATCTCAACCTACTCTTTGTACCTGTATAGGTCTTGTCCCTTTGTATAGTGGTAAAATGACCTCACCAATTCTCTTTTATCCCTCTCTTTTTCCCTTTCTGTTTTATTCGTTTTCCCCTTTACATCCTATCACTTTTCTTCTTACTTAAAAAACACAGACTTCCCTTTTCTATTTAGTCTCCTTGCCTTAATCTCCTATGAGATAACTGTATTCCTTGTTTGTGTTCTTTCATCTTTCTGCTATTCGTCTATAATCATTAAATTCACACACCTCCCCTCTCCATCTTTGCCTGTTCTCCTGTTCCTACTTCTGTGATTGTCACCCACGTCCATATCCTCTTCAGCAACCTAATGTGTTGACTAAGCCCATTGTGGCTTGTTTTCTTCTTTCCCTTTACTTTCCCCACATACACACGATGGATGACTAATATATGAGAAGTACTCCTGGTGTCTCTAAACTCCTCAAAGTAATTGCTATTCAGGGACTGACTGTTTTATCCTCAACCAGCTCTGTTTCCACTGTTTGTTCGTTTACCTCTGCAACAGGAGTAGAAAGGTCCTCTTTTTTGCAGTAAAGGTCTGATGATAAAGTTTGGTTCCCTAAGCATTAGTCTAAAAAACAAAATGCTTCATGTGAACAGTGGTTAAAATGTATTTCCTCATGATCAAGATAAACATTTTCTTTTTTTTTTAATTTTCTAAGTTTTTATATTTACATTCCAAATGATTTCTCCTTTCCCGTTTCCTCCCTCCCTGAAAGTCCCATAAGCCCCCTTCCCTCCCTCTTTTCCCCATTCAACCCCCACTTGCTTCTCTGTCCTGGCGTTCCCCTACATCCAGTCTTTCCAGGACCAGGGCTCTGTCTCTCGTTCCATCTTCTTGGAAATCTACTGATATGCAAATTGTGTTAGGATATTCCGAGATTCTGGGTTAATATCCCCTTATCAGTGACTGCACATTTTCATGAAAAGCAGCAAATTCTGCAACAGCGACCACATAGAGATTTATGGGAGAGTGCTTGGACCTAAGGAGTATATCTATGTTATCTCCCACGCAACAATGAAGAGGCAAGGAGCATAAGAGTCTGGAAGGTCTGCAGACAGAAGAACAGCAAAAAGGAGTCGCTGGACATGACTGGGTTGCTTCGTTCATTAACACACCAAAGCTGGCTGTATCCAAACAAGATCTGTTCAAGATTAGCCATATCAATATTTCATCATGGAATAAAAGAGAGGGAGCAGGGCAGGCAAGGATGTTTTCTCCCATCGTCTAACTATTGATAAATTGTCCTGTTATAGTAACAAAATATGCCCCACTCACATTTGGAAAAAAGTAAATTGTTCTTTGATATACCTTCTAAAACGGGGTGATACATGAAATGAGAGCCTTTTTTGGTAAGAACAGTTTTGGTAGAAGAGAGGAATGAAAGCAGAATAAAGGAATAGTTAAAATAAAAAACAATTTTGTTATTTATCCTATCTAGTCCTCCAAAGAACACAACAAAAACACAGCAATTTTAAGCCCAAAAGCTGCAAATAGCACCCCTAAAGAACCACATCGGTTTGCAAATTAATGTGAGCACTGATTGGGGAGAGAGCCTCTAAAGAGAAGCATACTACCATCTGCTGTACTATGAATTTGCACAAATGAATTTCATGACTCGGACACTCTAATGCCACAGGTAAACATGGAGTTATTTGGAATATTGTATAAATGGTGGCTGCACCAAAAAGCAGTTATAACTGTGACAACAGGAGTTTCAAACATTTTGAACTGGGCTGGCCTTTCTTAAATGACTTCCCAAGAGCATCTCAGCCCCTAGCCAAGGCAAAAGTTCTGAAATGAGGCAGAGATAGCTTAATGGAAAAGGTAGATGGTATGGCAAGGAGAGAAAGCACCTTTCTAGTAAAGGATCAGCTTTCACTTTCAAGGTTGACTTCCAAATAATTTGGCTTGGGGTGACTAAGTGTTATAGGATAGTACATATCTAAACAGAATAGGGACCTCAGCATCACCTTAGGTCAAGATAAGCAGGTATGTGAAGGGCCTCAAATTTGATGCACTTCAACCTATTTTTTAAATTGTCAGTTGTCATTTCCAGTCTGGCTACAGAAATGACTTTTCAGCAGTCTTTGGGTCTCTTTGAGATTATCTGTAATATCCTGAGTGCTCTCTCTCTCTCTCTCTCTCTCTCTCTCTCTCTCTCTCTCTCTCTCTCTCTCTCTCTCTCTCTCTCTCTCTCTCTCTTCTTTTATTCAGCTGTATTTACTGGAGTCCAGAGCCAGCAAGTACTGATGATTCTTTCAGATATGACCTATCCTTGCCCTCAGCCCTAGTTCACGGAGGCATAGCAATAACACCTGGCTTTTTACATGAGTTTTGTGGAATAGAACTAAGGTGCTCACACTTAGAAGCAAGCATTGTACATATTGAGTCGTCATCTCCAAACCCTAATAATACTTTTAATCAAAGAAAATATATGATTTGAAAAAGATGTAAAATTATATGTTGTCTGACACAAAAATATAAGCCTTTAAAAGTTTCCTAATAATGAAAGTGTATGTAGTCTTCATTTCATTTAGTATTACTTTTCATGTATGTATTTATATACTTTATAATATATTAGATAGTATTCACTATCTAAATTCACCTGCTCATATAAACAGTTCAGGTGAAACAAGTCAATGGATTTTTAAATCTAGTAATATTTAGAAATTTCTATTTAGTAATTATTTAGGATATTTACTCTGTAGAAATATTTAGTATATTACTATATAGAAATATTTAGAAAATACTTTAATTCAACTAAATATGTCCCATATGTAATGCCAATTTAATCATAGTCTCAAATTATAGCTATAAAGGTAATGTCCACCATCCACCATATCTCTAGCTTTTGCATCCACTGATTAAATCAATCACAAATCAAGAAGCTATTAATCACATTAATTAATGTTTCATTATATTCATACATGGTTATTAGATCACATTGATCATATTTGACCATCATTACCCTTTACCTTCTTTCCATTTCCACAGAACACACACACAGACACACACACAGACACACACACACACACACAGAGAGAGAGAGAGAGAGAGAGAGAGAGAGAGATCTCCAATGAGTTCAGTAAGAGTTATTTATAGAAGCATGGGTGCAGAGCTATTCACAAGATCAAAGGTACCTTACTGGTGACTGCATTACCGAATTTAAAAAAAAAAAAAATCTCTGCTTTCCCTATTAACTATTGTATTCTCATATATCTTCATGATGGAATGAGACCTCATAGATGTATGTACATTTTAAGCATAATTGTTTGATAATTTACAGAATTTTTATTACTTTTTAAAAAATAAAACAAGAAATGATACATATTAATAAATATATAAGGGACATGATAGAATGCCTACAATTATTACACATAAGCAATTCGTGCATCAAAGCTGGTAGTGTTTGTGGGAGATCACTGAACTGTTCCTACACAGTGATGATGACTGAATGAAAAATACTTAACGTGCCTTTTCAAACCCATTATTTCAAAGCATCTGTTGTGCCAGGAAGCACTCGAACCACAAAAGACTACCAAGGAGTTCATTCCAATGTAATAGCATTAGGGTCTCTTTATTACAAGCTCAGGCTTGAACTCTCCTCCAGCCCAAACCTTACACAGCAGGACAGGAAGCCTCGAACCCTCAGCAAAACAAATTTTTGTAGGAAAACAGGAGCAAGCAACATGGGGTGAGGGTGGGGGTTGCCCAATCTGTCAAGCAACTAATAGAATGTCTATAAAAAGGCAGGTGCATGATCTGAAGCAAGACAGGATACAATTCACAAACTGTCTGAAAGTATCTCTGAAATAATCAGACTAATCTTTGATTAACTGTTGCTTGGAGGTAGCTAGGAAGTAACTCCAGCCAAGAATAAGCTGTGGGGTCCTTCCTGGTAAGTGACTGAAGCTTGGGTTTTGTTGCAGGTCAAGTTCCCAGGCTTTTTTATTTTATCTTATTTTTTAAGATGGAGGCCGGTCCCAAGATGGAGTAGGTATGGCCTCTCACACCATCACATGGATATTAGTGAAAAACAAATGCTCCTCTACCACTATCCACTGGAAAAACACACAGATTTAAGTAACAGAATTTCTAAACATTTTCTTTCTTTCTTTTTTTTTTTAAATTTATTTTCTAAGTTTTTTAATTTACATTCCAAATCATTTCCCCTTTCCCGTTTCCTCCCACCCCGAAAGTCCCATAACCCCCTTCCCTCCCTCTTTTCCCCATTCAACCCACTCTCGCTTCTCTGTTCTGGCATTCCCCTATATCCAGTCTTTCCAAGACCAGGGGTCTCTCCTTCCATCTGGGAAATCTTCTTGGAAATCTGTTGATATGTGAATTTTGTCTAGGGTATTCTGAGATTCTGGGTTAATATTCCCTTATCAGTGACTGCATACCATGTGTGTTCTTTTGTGATTAGGTTACCTCACTAAGGATGATATTTTCAAGTTCTGACTATTTGCTTAAGAATTTCATGAGTTCAAGGTTTTTAATTGCAGAGTAGTATTCCATTGTGTAAATATACCACATCTTCTGAATCCATTCCTCCGTTGAGGGACATCTGGGTTCTTTCAGCTTCTGGCTATTATAAATAAGGCTGCTATGAACATAGTGGAGCATGTGTCCTTATTGCATGCAGGTAAAGCAATTTACACCAAACCAGTAGCCAACATCAAACTAAATGGAGAGAAACTTCAAGCATTCCCACTAAAATCAGGGACTAGACAAGGCTACCCTCTCTCTCCATATCTTTTCAATATAGTACTGGAAGTTCTAGCTAGAGCAATTAGACAACAAAAGGAGGTCAAAGGGATACAAATTGGAAAGGAAGAAGTCAAACTATCACTATTTGCAGATGATATGATAGTATACTTAAGTGACCCAAAGAACTTCACCAGAGAACTACTACAGCTGATAAACATCTTCAGCAAAGTGGCCGGATATAAAATCAACTCAAGCAAATCAGTAGCCTTCCTATACTCAAAGGATAAGCAGGCTGAGAAAGAAATAAGAGAAATGATACCCTTCACGATAGCAACAAACAATATTAAGTATCTTGGTGTGACTCTAACCAAATTAGTGAAAGATCTGTATGACAAGAACTTCAAGTCTCTGAAGAAAGAAATTGAAGAAGACCTCAGAAGATGGAAAAATCTGCCATGCTCATGGTTTGGCAGGATTAATATAGTAAAAATAACCATCTTGCCAAAAGCAGTATACAGCTTCAGTGCAATCCCCATCAAAATCCAAACTCAATTCTTCATAGAGTTAGAAAGAGCAATTCAAAAATTCATCTGGAATAACAGAAAACCCAGGATAGCTAAAACTATTCTCAAGAGTAAAAGAACCTCTGGGGGAATCAGTATCCCAGACCTCAAGCTGTACTACAGAGCAATAGTGTTAAAAACTGCATGGTATTGGTACAGTGACAGGCATGTAGATCAAAAGAACAGAATTGAAGACCCAGAAATGAATCCACACTCCTATGGTCACTTGATCTTTGACAAAGGAGCTAAAACCATCCAGTGGAAAAACGCCTTTTCAACAAATGGTGCTGGCTCAACTGGAGGTCAACATGCAGAAGAATGCAAATTGACCCATTCTTGTCTCCTTGCACTAAGCTCAATTCCAAGTGGATCAAGGACCTCCACATAAAACCAGACACACTGAAACTAATACAAAGGAAACTAGGGAAGGACCTTGAACATATGGGCACAGGGGAGAATTTCCTGAATAGAACTCCAATAGCTTATGCTCTAAGATCAAGAATTGACAAATGGGACCTCATTAAATTACAACATTTCTATAAGGCAAAAGACACTGTCAAAAAGACAAAGTGGCAACCAACTAACTGGGAAATGATCTTTACCAACCCTACATCAGACAGAAGGCTAATATCCAATATATACCAAGAACTCAAGAAGTTAAACTCCAGAGAGCCAAGTAACCCTATTAAAAAATGGGGTACAGAGCTAAACAAAGAGTTCTCACCTGAAGAATATCTAATGGCTGAGAAGCACCTAAAGAGATGTTCATCATCCTTAGTCATTAGGGATATGCAAATCAAAACAACCCTGAGATTCCATCTCACACCAGTTAGAATGGCTAAGATCAAAAACACAGGAGACAGCTGTTGTTGGTGAGGATGTGGAGAAAGAGGAACACTCCTCCACTGCTGGTGGGATTGCAAGCTGATACAACCACTCTGGAAAGCAGTCTGGTGGTTCCTCAGAAAACTGGGCATGGCACTCCCAGAGGATCCAGCTATAGCACTCCTGGGCATATATCCAGAGGCTTTACTTGCATGCAAACATATACTTTCTTAGTTATGCTCAGAATATTCCAGTCCTTACACTATAAGCAGCAACTTGGTATCTTTTTAAGATTTTTAAAATTTATAATTGTGTGCATGTTTTGTGTCTCTGTGTGCATCTGTGCATGTGTAGGCCAGAAGAAGGGATCTAGCACCAAGAACTTCAAGTTACATGTGATTGTAAGTTGCCAGGAATGGGTGTTGGTAACTAAACCATACTCTGCAAGAGCAGGACAAACAATTTAACTTCCAAGTCATCTATTCAGCCCAGATATACAAGAGTGATATGTATTAAAATTCTTTATTCTATAGAGTCACATTTTAATATACATGTATAAAATTATGTGGAATATTTTATAAAGTATGTTACATATAATTATATAGTATATCATATGTACTTATCCCCTCAATACAACTATAAATTGCATCCTTTAGTTTTAAGATGTATTAATCAAAACCCAACGATAATGCTAAGAAAACTGAGCATTATTTTTTTCATCCGTAAAGCCTAATTTAACTTTATTGATATCAACTCTAACTTATCCTTATTGATGAAAACCTTAATTCAATCTTATTGATATTATTTGGTTCTGATGTCAAATGTTCAGTATACACGTACCATGACTAGGTAAAAATACATTTTTCTAAATGTATAAATCTTTGCTTTAAATTAAGACATTAATACTTGGAGATCTTTTTATTTACTATAATTAGATAGAGTGGTCACTCATAAGAATAGGCTAAAATTAGATGAGTTAAAGAATATAGGAATGCATTCAAAATGCAGTTTCCTAAAAGTTAAATGTTTTCTGGCTTACTAAATTAGTGTCCATTACTTTCATAAGCAATATTAAAATAGTATTTTACATTTTTCTTTATCTATTAATGCCTTGACTTGAATGGAATCAACATCTGTTCAGGGAAATGCTAAAACTGCACTTAATTTTTTTCATTTATATAGCTTATTATCTTTAAAGCTTATTAAGGGAATTTTATTTATATTTTAGTATGTATTTACTATATTGATAGGGCCTATTGCAAATGTAGATTTTATAACTATGAGAATGCCATTTCATAAGAACTGCTGTAGAAGGATATGGGAAATTTCAACTGAACGATTTATTAACTTCACCCTAATTAAACAGTTTCTGAGTGATAAATTACATTTGATACTCTATAAAACTATTAACCTTGTTCTTTTGAAAGCACAGTAGATTTTTAAA
This sequence comes from Tokudaia tokunoshimensis, assembly GCA_036184795.1. Classification (NCBI taxonomy): domain Eukaryota; kingdom Metazoa; phylum Chordata; class Mammalia; order Rodentia; family Muridae; genus Tokudaia; species Tokudaia tokunoshimensis. Next base: position 55,271,714 of record BTHU01000015.1, read on the forward strand.
GTTTTGGCTCATTTGTGCCAGTTTCTGAATTACTCAGTGACCTTATCTATGCCTCATGACCCTTTATTTTATGAGGTATGTCTAGGGAATATTTGCAGGGTACTAAGTGGAACATTTAAATCATTAACAGACATGTTTGACTTTTCAGAACCCTGAAGACAATCAATCATTCTTCCTCTATTATTTTAACTAACTTATTTTTAGTTCACCATTGCATATACATTTATTTGAATTTTTCACTTAGTAGCACTATTTCTTACCTCACTGGGCACACCTGTACCCATTATGTTTGATTTAATGTGACAATTGAAAACAAATGGTATTGACAGATTCTTCTTGAATGTAATTACTTAACAAGGCCATCCTGAATCAATTAATCATAGTGTAACTAAAATTTAATGTTCGGATGCTACAGCAAAGAACTATTCACCCAGTCAGGGAAGAAGGTAGTCCATGTTTTTGTATTTGATTTTTGGGTTAGATTAGAATGGTTTAAATAAATGCTTCATTTTATTTTAATTACAGATTCACAGAAACAGTTGTGAAAATACAAAATATATTATTTCCAATAGAAATTAATATTTTATTTTATTTTTGTTTTGATTTATTATTGAGTAGTTTATACATCTAAATATCTAAAGAATGATACACACACACACACACATACACACACATATATATATATATATATATATATATGCTGTTTTTCCTGTCTTCATATCTTTTCAGTATTCTCCAACCACTTTCCTGCTTTTTATTAAAACAACAATATAAAAAGTCAACATAGTGCAGCCCATATGTGCATAGATGTTCAATAATCTACGGGGATCCTATCAGTAATGATATTTTCAAAAGCAAATAGTTTTCTTTCCTTCTCTATGTATTAAATACTAATAGTTCCTCTGCAAGGGACAAAGCCTGAAGATAATCTACACAATCTATGCTGAGGTTGTTGTGCCTAGATTTCACAGAGAGTTTTTCTCCCAAGTAACCACAGCTGCTATGAGTTGATACTAGGATAGCTATGACCCATTGAGAAGACAAAATTTAATCAAATATAACTCAGACATTATGCTGTCTTTCAATAATTCTCAAAAAAACCTAACAACTACTTAAACAACAGTAACACTTGATCACTTTTTGAGACCTAGTCTCACTATGTTGCATGCTGCCTGTGCTCAATCTCCTTGTGTAGATGAAAATAACTTACATATATATGCCTACGTAAGCCTCCCAATTGCTGGAATTAATTAAATGTGTGCAAATATGCCTGGTTCAAAATCCAAGTTTTAAAATTAAGCTTAACTCCTAAAATATATGAATTTTACTAAAATGGAAAATACTCATTTTTATGTCATTATTTAATCTGTTATCACATTCCAAATGTATTATTATGTCTTTAACACAAGATTAGCAAACAAATACTATGTAAATGGTATTAAAATATAAGTCTTCATACAAGAACTAAAAGTGCTTCAATAATAATGTGTTTGCATATAAGTTAATTATGAATTATTCATATTTCATATGTCATATTTCATTATATATAATTTTGAAGACTTCAATAAATCAAATTTTTATTTATATGATGTATGGACATAAAACTTCTTTGGTCATAGGTAGTAAAATGTATTTAATAAAATAATGAAAAACTAAACATTCTGTTTGGTTTATGCGATTGTAGAACTCAATGATTTCCCTAATAATATTTCCATGCCAATTATGTAACTCCTTTATTAACATAAAACTCATGGACTTCTGTAGAAATTGAACTTTAAAATGACTATTTTTGTTATTTAACAAATGTGTAATATCAGATCTACGTGGTTACAAAAATGACGAACATAAAAAAAGAGATGACTGAATGTTCAAAAGCGCTTGTTGCTTTTGCTGAAAACCCTATTACATTTCCAGAACAAATATGTGGAATCATAATTCAATAGCTGCACTTGATGTTATCCTTTGCCCACTTATGACCTCTGTGAGCATACAAATGAATACTCATGTATCGACAAACCACCTTTCTTTAAATAAAATATATTTTTACTGACACAAATATTATGAATCTCTTACTATTTTAATATAATCACTAAAATGCCTTACTGTTATATCAATATCTATCATATTTCTATATGTATAAATGTATATATCTGTGTGTACTAAATGTACATATGTATGTATGTATCCCTCTATCTATCCATCCATGTCTGTCTGTCTGTCTGTATATCTATCTATCTATCTAGACAGAAAATCAAAGAAAAAGAGGCATAGAGAAGAGTATCCAGTGCAAAATTATGGCATAGAATCTTTAAGATTATTAATTAAAGAAAATCAACTTTATTAATGAAAGGTCAATTTGTTATTACTTTTACCTGGAAAAGCATGTAAATTTGGCACTAAGGACTGAGCTCAGATACAGGATGCGTAAAAAGTACAAAGCTAATAATAACACCTGGTTGGTTTAATTAATATGACAATAAGTATGTTATTTACAACATCACTTATTAATTGATAATATATATTTTATTTTGTCAATCATCATAGTTAATTTACATAACATTACAGTACCCAACATTGAGTGCATTCTCTATTGCTACCCATTAGAATCTACACTTTCTACAGTGTTAAATTATTCTTTTTTAAAAGATTTATTTATTTTATGTATATGAATACAACTCTCACTGTCTTCAGAAGAGGGAATTGGATCCCATTATAGATAGTTGTGAACCAACATGTGGTTGCTGGGATTTGAACTCAGAATCTCTAGTAGAGCAGTCAGTGCTCTTAACCACTGAGCCATATCTCCAGATCTTAAATTGTTATTAAATACCACAGCTATTCCTGAGAGAATCAAGAATTGATCCATTATTTCTACTTCATCTGGTTCTTTTCTGTTTCTGGCTATTATAATTAAGGCTGCTATGAACATAGTGTTGAATGTGTCCTTATTACATGTTGGAGCATCTTCTGGGCATTTGCCCAGGAGTGTTATGGCTGGGTCCTCATTGTAGCACTATGTCCTATTTTCTGCAGAAGTGTCAAAATGATTTCCGCAGTGGTTGTACCTGCTTGCAATCCCAGAAGCAATGGAAGAGCGTTCCTCTTTCTCCACATCCTCTCCAGTATTTGCCATCCCCTGAGATTTTGTTCTTAACCATTTTGATGGGTGTAAGGTTTCCACCTTACAACATCTCAGGGTTGTTTTGATTTACATTTCCCTGATGACTAAGGATATTGAACATTTCCTTAGGTTCTTCTCCACCATTCACTATTATTCAGTTGAGAATTTTTTCTTTAGCTCTGAACCCCAAATTTTATGAGGGTTATTTGGTTCTCTGGAGTCTGAATTCTTGAGTTCTTTATATATATTGAATATTAGTCCTCCATTAGATGTAGGATTGGTAAAGATCTTTTCCCAATCTGTTGCTTGCCATTTTATCCTATTGACAGTGTCCTTTGCCTTACAAAAGCTTTGTAATTTTATAAGGTCACATTTATCAGTTCTTGATCTTAGAGCATAAGCTCTAAGATTTGTGTTCTGTTCAGGAAATTTTGCCCTGTGCCCATGTGCTCGAGGTTCTTCCCCACTTTCTTTCCTATTAGTTTCAGTGTATCTGGTTTTATGTGGAGGTCCTTGATCCATTTTGGCTTGAACTTTGTACAAGGAGATAAGAATGGATCGATCTGCATTCTTCTACATGCTAACTGTCAGTAGAACCTGCACCATTTGTTGAAAATGCTGTCTTTTTATCCACTGGATGGTTTTAGCTCCTTTGTCAAAGATCCAGTGACCATATGTGTGTGGGTTCATTTCTGGGACTTCAATTCTACTCCTTTCATCTACCTGCCTGTCACTGTACCAATACCATGCAGTTTTGATCAGGATTGCTCTGTAGTACAGCTTGAGGTCAGGGATGGTGATTCTGCCAGAAGCTCTTTTAGTGTCGAAAAGAGTTGCTACCCTGGGCTTTTTGTTATTCCAGATGAGTTTGAAAGTTACTCTTTGTTACTCTGTGAAGAAAATAGTTGGAATTTTGATAGGGATTGCATTGAATCTGTAGATTGCTTTTGGCAAGAAGAACATTTTTACTATATTAATCCTGCCAATCCACGATCATGGGAGATCTTTCCATCTCCTGAGGTCTTCTTCAATTTCTTTCTTCAGAGACTTGAAGTTCTTGTCATACAGATCCTTCACTTGTTTGGTTAGAATCACACAAAGATACTTTATATTGTTTATGACTATGGTGACAGGTGTTATTTCCCTAATTTCTTTCTCAGCCTGTTTATCCTTTGAGTAGAGGAAGGCCACTGATTTGCTTGAGTTAATTTTATATCCAGCCTCTTTGTGCTGAAGTTATCAGGTTTAGGAGTTCTCTGGTGGAATATTGGGGGTCATTTATGTATATCATCGTATCATCTGCAAATAATGATATTTTGACTTCCTCTTTTCAATTTGTATCCCTTTGAACTCCTTTTGTTTTCTAGTTGCTGTAGCTAGAACTTCAAGTACTATATTGAATAGATAGGCAGAGAGAGGTCAGCCTTGTCTAGTCCCAGATTTAGTGACATTACTTCTATTTCTTTAGGGGTTATGGGATGTTTATCTGATCCTGATTGAACTTTGGTACCTGTTATATCTCTAAAAATTCTCCATTTCACCCTCATTTTCCAGTTTTGTTGAGTATAATCTTTTGTAGTTGGATATGATGGTTTTTTGGATTTCCTCGTTTTGGGACACAATGAAAGCATTGCTAAGAGGAAATCTCATAACTTTGAGTGCCTCCAAATAGAAACTGGAGAGAGCATATACTAGCAGCTTGACAGTACATCTGAAAGCTTCTACTACAAAAGACTGTACTCAATACAACTAGAAAATCTTCAAGAAAAATACCCTTTATAGATTATATCAATATCCAAGTTTTTTTTATTATTTATTTTAATTTTTTAATTTACATTCCAAATCACTTCCCCTTTCCCGTTTCCTCCCTCCCCGAAAGTCCCATAAGCCCCCTTCCCTCCCTCTTTTCTCCATTCAACCCCCTCTCGTTACTCTGTCCTGGCATTCCCCTACATCCAGTCTTTCCAGGACCAGGGGTCTCTCCTTCCATCTTCTTAGAAATCTATTGATATGCGGATTGTGTCTAGGGTATTCCGAGATTCTGGGTCAATATCCCCTTATCAGTGACTGCATACCATGTGTGTTCTTTTGTGATTGGGTTACCTCACTAAGGATGATATTTTCAAGATCTGACCATTTGCCTAGGAATTTCGTGAATTCATTGTTTTTAATTGCAGAGTAGTATTCCATTGTGTAGATATACCACATCTTCTGAATCCATTCCTCCGTTGAGGGACATCTGGGTTCTTTCCAGCTTCTGGCTATTATAAATAAGGCTGCTATGAACATAGTGGAGCATGTGTCCTTATTGCATGCAGGTAAAGCCTCTGGGTATATGCCCAGGAGTGGTATAGCCGGATCCTCCGGGAGTGTCATGCCCAGTTTTCTGAGGAACCGCCAGACTGCTTTCCAGAGTTTTCAGTACAAAGTATGTATACATTCAAACAAGAATAAATGGTCATAGCAGGATATAACACACACACACATACACACACACAATCACAGAAACATTATGTGTAATATGCATACAGAAAGAGTATATTTGGGAGGGAAGGGGGTTTATGGGACTTTCGGGGAGGGAGGAAATGGGAAAGGGGAAATGATTTTGAATGTAAATAAAAAAACTTATAAAATAAAATAAAATTAAAAAAAAGAAAGTATATTTTTATATATGTATATATACATATATGTATATTTACTGCATGTATGCACACAACTATTAATATCATACATATTATTGATATATACAAATATATGTTTTGTTTTTCCTTAATTAAGTGATGAATAGAGAACTATTTATTAATCATCATTGTCAAACTATTGACTACTTTTTATTTTACAAACTCTTATAGTTATTCTTACCTCATGGTGAGAATACAGATCAAAAAGTTTTAGGAAAATGCCTCTTTCACTGTCATTGCTATAACACTTTTCTAATCAAAGATGCTAAATATTATTCCAAATGCATATTATAAAAAAATTAATTCTAATTTAACAAATACATAAACAGAACTTCATCTCTAATGGCGTGTTTCTGTTTAATCCATTTTTATATTAATGCTGTCTGTAATTACTCAAAAAAATAGTTTTAAATTATTAATTATGTATATATCTTCACTGCTAGAAATTATATGCCTGTGGTCATTTCTCTCTTTCATGGTATAGGGTCTATACCACAATGAAAACTTTAGCATTATATGCAATAATTTTTCTGCAAATGCTGCTTTTTTATGAGAACTTTTATAGCATCTAATCATGCTGCTGTGTATTTAATGACTTTTATGTTGAATTTGCAAGGTGTGGGGAGCAAAACAAAATGTGGATAGTAATCCTGTGAAATTAATTTAGGTGTTTTAAAACCATTAACCCAACTTTATCAGTTATACAAAAATGAGTTTATAGTTCATGCCTCATCAAAAAGACAGGTTTATCATAACACAGTAACAAATCAGTTAATTGGGAATGAGGTGAACAATTGAAGAAAATGGAACTTTTCAGTACCATATTATATAACACTCTATTAGACCATTGAAGGAAATAATGAGTGTAGAAAAAATTTACAATGGAAAGGAAAATAAAAGTATTTATGCAAAATAAAGTTGCAAGTTCAACAAACATTTAAGCAGATAATTGTTGCTATTTGAATTTACTTTCCCCTGAGACAGTTTTTTTTTTATTTTCTAAGTTTTTTTATTTACATTCCAAATGATTTTTCCTTTCCCGTTTCCTCCCTCCCCGAAAGTCCCATAAGCCCCCTTCCCTCCCTCTGTTCCCCATTCAACCCCCTCTCACTTCTCTGTCCTGGCATTCCCCTACATCCAGTCTTTCCAGGACCAGGGCTCTCTCCTTCCATCCTCTTGGAAATCTATTGATATGCGAATTGTGTCTAGGGTATTCCTAGATTCTGGGTTAATATCCCCTTATCAGTGACTGCATACCATGTGTGTTCTTTTGTGATTGGGTTACCTCACTAAGGATGATATTTTCCAGTTCTGACCATTTGCCTAGGAATTTCGTGAGTTCATTGTTTTTAAGTGCAGAGTAGAATTCCATTGTGTAAATATACCACATCTTCTGTATCCATTCCTCCGTTGAGGGACATCTGGCTTCTTTCCAGCTTCTGGCTATTATAAATAAGGCTGCTATGAACATAGTGGAGCATGTGTCCTTATTGCATGCAGGTAAAGCCTCTGGGTATATGCCCAGGAGTGGTATAGCAGGATCCTCTGGGAGTGTCGTGCCCAGTTTTCTGAGGAACCGCCAGACTTCTTTCCAGAGTGGTTGTACCAGCTTGCAATCCCACCAGCAGTGGAGGAGTGTTCCTCTTTCTCCACATCCTCACCAACAACTGCTGTCTCCTGTGTTTTTGATCTTAGCCATTCTGACTGGTGTGAGATGGACTCTCAGGATTGTTTTGATTTGCATTTCCCTAATGACTAAAGATGATGAACATCTCTTTAGGTGCTTCTCAGCCATTAGATATTCTTCAGGTGAGAACTCTTTGTTTAGCTCTATACCCCATTTTTAATAGGGTTACTTCGCTCTCTGGAGTCTAACTTCTTGAGTTCTTTGTATATATTGGATATTAGCCCTCTGTCGGATGTAGGGTTGGTAAAGATCATTTCCCAATTGTTGGTTGCTGCTTTGTCCTTTTGACAGTGTCCTTTGCCTTACAGAAACCTTGTAATTTTATGAGGTCCCATTTGTCAATTCTTGATCTGGAAACTAGGGAAGAATCTTGAACATATGGGCACAGGGGAGAATTTCCTGAACAGTTTGTTTACTTAGTTCTTCATGGTAGTTGTGCAAGGGCAGAGTAACAGAGAATGAAAAAAGTTTGAAAAACACAAAAGTGAAAGTATTTTCATATACATTTGTAAGTACACTTTCATATAAAACATCAATCCTTAAAAATTATCACCAGGAGTCTTGATTTCAGTATAAAATTGTCCAACTACTTGTAGTATAATGAGTACTAATATTTTTGATATAGTTTGGTCAGGTCAATTCACATCACAAGATCGACCAGGGCTTGCTCAAGTATAACACAATCAGGGTACACAATGTCTCTATTTGAGCTTTTCCTACCTTCCTGGTCCCCAATAGTATTAAAGTTTTCTCCTGATGAGATTGGAATTGTTTTCAGTAGCATTTCCCTACATCTGATCCTAAAAATAACGATAACAACAATTAGAGAATTTAAAACCCAACAGCAAGTTGAATGACTAAATTCAATTAAGAACTGGAATTTAGGGTAGAGGTGTCTTCAGCAGATAAGCTTATTGTGGTAATGAAATTTTAGTTCCAGTAGCTTAGGAAGTCCATGACCAACCTCACAGGATAGTTATGGCCTATGGGATTCTGCAGATTCTGGCTTCCTTAAAAAGAGTTGTCTCAAGAGAGTAGAGATCCTACTCTAATTTCTTTAGAGAATTTAGGAAAAAGAATGAAAGAAATGGGAAGAGGTCAAAACTACCAAGGCCAAGAATGCCTTGGAATTGGGGTTTAAAGTCACCAAGAACTGAGCAACAGAAATTATAGCTTCAGGCCACTAGAGAAACCAGGATTGCTGCTGACTCAAAGGCTACACATGTTTTATGCCTCTTATTATTCTAAGTATTTTTTCCAAAGGAAATAAAAAAGGAAACATATTGATTCAAGAGCATTCAAAATTTTATGCCAGCTTTTGTACATATTATGTCACAAAGGAAAACACCCCAGGTTTTGAGAATAGACTATAAAGTAAAAGTGATTAATCCATTCCCTAACTCAGAAAAGAATAAAATAGTGACAATTCCCTCTCCTGATATAATTCACAGTATTTTCTTAAGAAGATAGCAAGGATAAAGACAAATAATCTTTATTTGAGCCAACTTAAATTAACTTCTTGCTTTGGTGAAATTGAGCTATGCTGGCAGAAATAAAATCCATAAACAGTAAAATTGAAAGAAGGATTTATTGGAAAAGAGTATGAGAGAAAGCATTGAAAGAAATCTTAAAATTTTAATAGAAATGACATTTGCATTAATAAACACATCAATCCAATTTAGTGCTCCTCCCACTTCCTTCCATACTTCTCCTTTTCCTTCCTTCCTTTTGTTTCTTCCTTATATTTCTGAATTCCTTTAAGCTGAGATAAATAGATGCCAGTGACTGGTTGTCTATGTGAGGATATATTAATATATTGAACACTAAGAGGTTTCTCATTTGTGAAAAATATTTTAATGTGAAAAATTGAATTGTAGCAATAAATCTTACAGTATTAGACTAAACATGAAATATAATTGTTTATCTGGAGAAGTTATACATTATTTATACTCAGCATATCTTTATCATATGGATGGGTTTGACTGTATAGACCCATATAATATTATCTTTTAAAAAAGATAATGACAGAATTAGGAATGTTATCCTTAATGCTGATCACTAAAAGATATAACCACTCCTTGGAGAAGAAGTGATTGATTTCTTGATCATGGCAGAAAACAAAACAGCCTAGCCTGATATATTTGATTATGTAAGGAAGAAAATGTTCAAATGTGCCATAACAGAAGAACACAGAAGCCAAGCTTATGATACAATCTCTATAAGAATCCAAGGTAAACAACAAGAGTAACAAATATATATATGTAAGGAATCCCCAATATTTTGAGTAGTGAACCTAAGGCAATATGTTTGTGTTGGTGTGGACACCCATATGAGCACAATTTGTAAAGTATTTTTATAAAGCATTCCTAAATATGGACCCTACTTTTTTCATAAACTGTTTACTTGTGGAGGTGGTATAATCTTCCATCTTTCTAGCCCAGTCCCTCACAGATTTTGGTGTCTTTTTTTTACCTTATAGACAGTTTTTATGTGTTCACTTTTATTTCTATTTTTACCAGCCTATGTGACATGCTGCCTCCATCACAACTCTCTAGTTGAAGAGGAGCTGAAGGTAATCTGGATATGTTGATGTCAGCAGTGGGGGATTGAATAGACTATAGCCTCTGGTTAATCTGTGATTTGTGGTAGACTTGACTCTTTCTAAATCACAGTGTGGTGAAAATAGATCTCAATACTTTATTACATATATAAAGAGGCATCCTATTCCCTATTGTTCTGAATACTTCAGATGGGTTGGAAGGGAACATTCAAAGAGTAAAATGCTTGTCATAATGTATTGTGGATCTGAGTTACATCACTAAAATGCACATACAGAGAAAAGAAGACTATAGTAACGTGCAATTACAAATGCTGTAGTGATTATACAGAGTCAAAGGGATCCCAGGAACCTCCTTGGTCAGCAAGCCTAAAGGTACAAGTCACTAAAAGCCCCTGTCTCAGAAAGAAGATGGATCGAACAGGATTTCTGGATGCTCCTGGAGAATAACACTAGAGATTAAGAGGTTGAACTTTGATTTTAACTTAAACATTCATATATGCATATATGTATATACTCATAAATGCACACTTCAACACCTTACACACATACATGAACACACACATGTGTACACACACATGAACACACACACACACAGAGGTGGGAGAGGGAATGGGAAAGGAGAGAGAGAGCGAGAGAGAGAGAGAGAGAGAGAGAGAGAGAGAGAGAGAGAGAGAGAGAGAGAGAAATAAGATGATACTGTTTATATATATATAAACATTATATATATAATAATAATGTTTATATAAACATTATCTAAGGTTGAGACATGACTTCTATCTTCCTTCTTAGATTCCATTCAGATGTCTCTAGTTCTGTCGTAGCCTGCCCATGGAAGTCTCTTGTCACAGTTCACACATATCCCTTAGAAACTCAATCTTTTGGGAGAAAACTCAGATCCTTATAGTTCTTCATGACACTTCTTTCAGCCTTTCCTTTTAGCCCATCTCCATTTCTTTATGACTCTACAAATATGCACAGTAGTCTCTCTACTGTGGACCCTCAGCACTCACAATAGAATGGGAGACCAGCAGAGGGCTTTTGTCTTCTGCCTATACTCTAATCTTGTCAAAATGGCTAAGATCAAACAAACACATAAATAGATAGATAGATAGATAGATAGATAGATAGATAGATAGATAGATAGATAGATAGATAGATAGGCAATAGGATGAATAGATAGTATGAATTCAGGGACAGTGGAACATTTATTCATTGTGGATGAAAATGCAAAGTTGTATAGCCAAATGAAAGTCAGTATGGAATTTCCTAGAAAGCAGAAAATAGTTCTACTGCTTGATCTAGCTGTACCATTCTTGGAAATATACCCAGAGGACTTTCCTTCTTGCTATGGAAATACCTAATCTATCATGTTCATTTCTGATATATTCATAATAGCCAGATTTAGAAACAACTAGGTATACATCAACTGATGAATGGATAATGAAAATATGGTACATGAGCTTATTCTTTTGTACATTTTCTGTTCTTTGGCTCATTTTTCTGTTTCCTTTTTATTATTTTTGTTTGTTTGTTTGTTTTATTGTTTAGCTTACAATAGAATTCCAGTTACGTATTCCAGACTCTCTGCAAAGGCCCATTTTAGCCCAGACAGCTTTCAAACTCCCTATCAATTTTCATGTCTCAGATGCTTAAGTTTAGGACTTACAGTCCTGAGCAACTATGTTCAGCTCATGTTCCCACTTATATCGCTTTATTCGAATCCTTTGTTTACAGCCTTCAATTTATTTATCATTGTATCTATATGGTGAAAATTAATCCTAATAAACTCCAGTTTCCTTTAACCTTTTTAAATATGTGTTGATGGAAAACTGTTCTGTTTTGTTTGTCTCAAGATTTAGTGCTTAAACATCTTGTTTAAGAAATCCATCACCATTTTCTTGTAACAATGATAGTATTTAACATTTTTGTTTATTGACTTTATAGTTCTACTTTTCATTAAGTTTTCAAGCCATCTGGAGTCCACCTTTTTATGTGGTTCTAGGTAGAGATCCAAGTTTATTTCTCTCCAAGTAATAAGCCAATTTCCCCAACTGTATCTAATAAACAATCTGTTCTTCCCACATGTACTTATGGTTTCATCTTTATTGTGAATTATATTTTCATGAGTTAGCTGCAAGGCAGGTTAAGAACTGGAAGGTTCAAATTTTATTTGATCAATGAGAAAAATGTTAGAAATGAACACATGTGGGTGAATTGGCAGGCCACAGAGGATTTCAGTGGTGTCATCTGTCTTGGGACCTTGTCCTAGTGTCTGTTATCTTCATTTGTCACTGAGTTAACCAATAAGAGAACAGGAATCCTAAAAGACTTCCTTGAAAACAGTCTCACTGCTTCTTCCACTGTTTTTTAAACTAACATTCTCCCTCATATGCTGATGTCAGAGTAAAATCTTTTTTTTTTAATTTTATTTTATTTTTTTAATTTACATTCCAAATCACTTCCCCTTTCCCGTTTCCTCCCTCCCCGAAAGTCCCATAAGCCCCCTTCCCTCCCTCTTTTCTCCGTTCAACCCCCTCTCATTACTCTGTCCTGGCGTTCCCCTACATCCAGTCTTTCCAGGACCAGGGGTCTCTCCTTCCATCTTTTTAGAAATCTATTGATATGCTGATTGTGTCTAGGGTATTCTGTGTAAAATCTTTTTCTTCCCATATATTTCCTAACCATTTGCTCATAGTTCTTCACTAGGATTTTTATGAACTGCTTCAGACTGTCTTAAAGGAGAACAACCATCCTGTTTGCTTAACAGAAGCTAAATTTCAGCCATAGTCTCTCTCTCTGCATCAATTTCTTTCCAAATCTCTGTAGAATTTTCTCATTCTCTCTTCTAATCTGCACCAAGAGACATTCTTTCATAAGATACAGAAAAATGAAAGTTGTATCTTCCATGTGACCTTTTTCATTGTAATCTTAGATTTTTTTCCAAAACACATATCTACTTAGAAAATTCTGCATAATTAAATAGGAAATAAATAAAAATGAAACATGGTAAAAATAACATCAAAAAAATCTTTCCACAAATATTGTTAGAAACTATGGGGGATCTGTGCATACCACAAAACACTATATTACACAGACTTCTTATTCATGTGATTCAGTAGGTCTTTCTAATGTTGAGAGTGTTTTTATGTGCACTAAATTATGGGAATTTCAGGTAGTATACTATCCTGTTTGGTAGTTTGGATGTTTACATACTATGATCAGTATTCCTCAGTGTATAACCAGTTGACTTGGTCACTGGATTTCTCACTAGTTAATTTTATTTATTATCTATTTTTTCAATTCTCCAGATAGATGAGCATATCTCTTAAGAAAAATTTCTTACCACTCCCTTACCACATATTATTTTACCAAGTTACTGAATATTGTGCCCTAAGGATAGAAAAACTAATTTCATTATTAGCTTAGGTACAACACAAAGAGAAAGTTGAATCTACTACAGACATTCACTTCATACAAATTCTTTCAAAATTAACTGCGCTGTTCGATTATTCATGGCATTGCTTCTTCTCCAATGCAGTGGATGAGCAAGAGCCGATGAGACTGCAAAATTGAGTTCTTCTGCACAGCATGCTGGAAACCTTCCAGGAAGTTAACACTTCTCTTGATTGAAGATGAAATCATTTATTTTAAGAAATAGTCTCTTCACAGTATCACCCCAGAGCATTTGAACTGGGGTTTCACATTCAGTTTGAAGTTTTTCAGCTCACTATCTCCCACAGTGAAGGCAGGGTGAAATGTGGTGAAGTTGTGAAACAATATATGCCAACTAGAAACAGAAAATAACAATAACCAGAAAAAGGTGAATTGTAAATCAAGCAAAACCAATTCACCATTTCCCACTTTTGGCTTTTTAAAATTTCAAATTTGAGTGATGTTTTCTAATTTGCATTTTGTTACATAATTTTCATATTTATAAAAACTGGTTCTTTTGAGATGGTATGAATATTTATTTTATTTAAATTAAAAAGAATAATTTTAAAATGTATTAATTGGCTATAATTTTAGGATCTGTGTAGAAAATGGAGGAATCATTTGAAGAATGTAATAATCATATTGTATTCATGTGTTTTTTATTTCAATATTCACACTACACCCCATTGCACCACACATTCTTCCTCCTATGCTTTACACATCTTAGATTTTTAAAACTTTCAAATAGTGGAATATATGTTATAGGAATTAAAAGCATGCATTTATTTTGTATCTAAGGCTGTGCTATGAGTACTAAAGCAAAATATATTACCATCATCATCATCATCATCATCATCATCATTATAAAGAAATCTTTTAATTAAATTATTTGAAAGACACATTCCTATGTCCATAGATCAATGCATCATCCAACTCATGAGAGGAGCTTTTTCTAAAAGTAGATAGAAATTAACAGAGGCAGTCACAGTTGGTAAATGTGCAGATGGTGTGAGACTTTGGAGTAGCCACCATTGAATGGGACGTCTTTCTGTAAACCCTCCCTTGGGGGCTCAAGGATCTATGAAGAAGAAGACGAGGCAGAAAGATTGTAAAAGCTAGAGGTGATAAAAACCACCAAGAAGACAGCATCTTGCAGACAGTAGAGGACTCATGCACATGTGAACTGACAGAAACTGTGGCAGCACACACAAGTCCATCACGAGTTCAAGCAAATTCCATTCTTCAACTGAGGTGGGAAAGTAGAAACAGGGTCCTCCTGCTCTTACCCAAGAAGCTATTTGAAATTAATACCTCTGTTAAAGAGACCTTCATTTTTCTCTATGGAGTGTTGCTGGGAATATCAGCCACAGTTCAAGGAAAACCCCATGGTCAGAAGTAGCTTATCAATCCTAAATGAACTCTGTTTTTTGAGGATTTTTCCTTTTTTTTTTTTTTTGGTTTCATTCTGGCATATTTAAACTTATTATTTCCTTGATTTATTCTGATTTTTGTGGTTTTGTAAGATGTTTTTCAAAGAGAGGGAAAGAGCATAATATTGCAGGAGAAGGGTGTGGTAAAGATCTGGGGAGAGATGGGGGAATGGCAAATGAAAAAAAAATGTTACATGGAAAATGAAATTACATTATAAAAGGAAAATGAGGAAAGCAACATTCAAGTATCTAAGTAGTTGATAGGCCTCACGTTTTTCTTGGCAGGAAGTATAAAATTCAGTCTTTTAGTAAATTCCTTGTTAAGCTAACATTTTTGAAACATAGTTATAGGAATAGTTTCCCCCTAGAAATATAGGAAACAATATTATGACTATCATTCAATGACTTCAGTGACTGTTACGTGAGCCCAAGGTCATCTTCTTCCATGCTTGCCATTTGTCCTCTGGCTAGGAGTTGGATTATATTACCATTTGTTCTTTGTTATTTGCTTTATATTTAATACCTATTTGATCATTACATTGGTCCAAAGTCATAGTTAATAACATTAGCATTAAACTTCAAGTTAAATGTGTAGTTGTCTCTTGGTCATGTCTTAATTGATATCAAAATGAATCAGAATTATATTGTCATTTCCATATGACTGCTATCAAATACAGTGTGTTGTTAAATGTTATACATGTGAAAACTTATTCTCATGAAAAAAAAATCCTCTTTAAAGTGGTAGATTTAAAAATGTAGGAAGTTCTGAATTGGTGACTAATAATACCAGAACATTAGTGAAGTCAGCTTTGTCTATATAGTGAGATACAGGTCATCAAGGGATACATAGCAACACTGTTGTATTAAAAACTGGGGCTGGAGAGATGGTTCAGCAATTATGAGCACTGATTGTTCTTTCAGAGGTCCTGAGTTCAATTGTCAGCAACCACATGGTGGCTCACAGCTATTTGTAATGGGAGCTGATGCTGCCCTCTTCTTGTGTGTCTGAAGACAGGGACAGTGTACTCATATATGTGCAAAACATAAAATAATAATAAAAAATCTTTAATAAAAAGTGGCAAAAGAAAACAGGAGCCTATATACTCAAATAATAAATATATAATAAAAGCTAGACAAAATTCATGATTACAAACTAGTTACTTACTAAAAGAAATGAACTCTTTACACTCATGTATCCAAATAATTAAAATCAGTTTGAAGTATCCTAAAAACTTGTAGAAAAGGAATAATTATGAGTTTCACCCACCCCCTTGTTTTAAGCATTGTAGACATTGTGAGAATTTTTTTCCAATTGCATGTTAAAAGAAGTTTGTATGCTTGAAAAGCTAAGGATCAATTATCAATTGTTTCTATTTTATTCTAATTGTGTATCTTTAGTCATTGTTTATTATATAAAAGACTATAGCTAGCAAGTTAATGGCCACTAATACTTAAGCATTTTTGGATAGTGTCCAATAACTTTATGTACATAATTATAACAGATGGCAATGTAAACAAAATGGTGAACTCCTAGCTGCTAAAATCTGATCTTTAATTAATTTAATATATATTAAGATGATGAATTCGAGATATTCATTAAGTGCTATAATGGAAAAAACTTTGAACATTTAAAAATCATACAGAGGACAATAAATGTATTATACTGGTAAACATTAGCCCTGAATTACAAGACAAAGACTATTGAGGTCAGCCTTGTCTATATAGTGACATATATATATATATACATATATATATATATATATATGTATATATATATATGAATACGGAGACTACGAAGACTAAAAAAAATTCAGAAAATAAGTTAACTGAAATTATTCATTGTGAGTTATTGTCTAACTGCCCTTCAGGATAGATTCGTTCAAACATTCTTCTTATATATTTCACTTTTGATCATTTCATATTCACTCAAAGAAAACCTTAAGAGAGAATTAAGTAATTAATAGTGCCATAATCATTGCTACTAGAGTTGTGTTTTCATTTTAAAGAATGAGTTTCAATTTATTGTTCTTACTTTTCAGACCTTTTTAGGTAAATTAATTGCTGTCTAATCTTTAGGACTGCTGTTACAATTATATCTGTGGCAAACTTAAGGGCAACTTGCCATTCACTGCACCTTCTATGTGAAGCCCATAACTTTTATGTGACTCTTACTGAAATTAATACCTGCTTTTGACGATATGCTATTTTTTGTATGAATATCTGTGCACTTTTGAGTAAAAGACTTCTAGTTTTGGGTTTATACAAGTCTGCATATTTATTGTTCTATCTTTTTTCAACTTCTAATCTCTTGCTTGTGTTCTTCAACATTAAACTAAACTGTGTCACGTATGGATCTCAGAGGTTACTCATTTGTTCTCACCAAGTTTTCCGGTCATTTTGTAAGTGCACAGAAAATATGTTCTGAGTGATGGGTGAGCCTTTTCTGCACTTTTGTTTGTTTACATCTCTAAATCTGCCTAGCTCTCAGTCCCCCACCCCTTACAGAGTCCCTCCTCCATTCCCATCCCCTTCTCCTTTGAGAGCTTATGCACTCACCCTACCCTGGGGCATCAAGTCTCCATAGGCTTAGGCACATCCTCTCTCACAAGGGCCAGAAAAGGCAGACCTATTGGTGAACATCTGGGTATTCTACCATGTGCTTCAAATCTATGCAGGGTTAGGTGCATCCTTTCCCACTGAGACCAATCAAGGTAGACCCGCCTTAGGGGTAGTCAACTGCTCCAGTCGTTGGGGGACCCACAAAGAGAATGAGCTTCACATCTGCTACACATGTGCCTGGGGTCCCACTCCAGTCAGTGTATGGCCTTTGGTTGGTGGCTCAGTCCTGAGAGTTCCCAGGAGTCCAGGTTAGTTGTTTCTGTTGGTCTTCCTGTGGCATTCCTATGTGGTCCAGGGCCTTCAGTCCCTACACTAACTCTTCCATACGAGTTTGCGACCTCCTTCCAGTATATAAGTGGGGGGTTATCTGCACCTGTTTTGGTGAGCTGCTGTGTAGATACTCTCAGAGGACAGATATGCTAGGCACTCTCTGTAAGCATAACACTGTATCAGTAATAGTGTCCTGGGAATTGTGTTTGCCAATTGTATGGGTTTCAAATTGGGCTGGTTATTGGTTGACCATTCCTTCAGTCTCTGTTTCATCTTTAACCCTGCATTTATTTTAGACAGGGCAAATTTTTGGTCGAAAGGTTTATGGGTAGATTTGTGTTCTTATCCCTCCACTGGGGGTCCTGTGTGGTTAAAGGAGGTAAACTGTTCAGGTTCTTATCCCTATTATTACACATCCCTCCTAATGTCACTCTCATTGACTCTGGGTAGACTTTCCCATTCCTGGTCTCTGGGAATTCCTAACGATTCCCTCTATGTCTTGCAGCTGCAGATTTAGATTCATTCTCCTGGCCCTCTGGCATTCTCTCATGTCTCTGCACACCAGGCCAGCCATTCCTGACCTCATCCCCTTTCCTACCCAGTTCTCTCCATCCATCTGCCTCCTATGACTATTTTATCCCCACTAAGTAGTTTCAAGCCTATGCTCTTGGGCCTTACTTCTTGTTTAGCTTTGTAGGGTCTTTGGGGTTTAATGTGGGTATCATTTACTTTATGGCTAATATCCATTTATCAATGAATACATACCATGCATATCTTTTTGACACTGGGTTATTTTACTCAGGATGATATTCTAAAGTTTTTTCCATTTGCCTGCAAATTTAATGATGTCATTGCTTTTAATTGCTGAAAAGTATTCCATGTGTAACTGAACCACATTTTCAGTATCCTTTCTTTGTTTACAGAACATTTGTGTTGCTTCAAGTGTTTTTTTTAATATTTTGAATAAGATTGCTATGAAGATAGTGGTGCACATGTCCTTGTGATTTTGTGGAGACCTCTTGTGTATATGCCCAGGAGTGAACTAGGTGGGTCTTTAGATAGAACAACTTCAATTTTTGAAAGAAACTGGCAAATTTATTTCCAGAGTGTTGTACAAATTTGCAATCTCACCAGCAATAGTGGAGTGTCCTCTTTTCTCCACCTCCTTGCTAACAAGTGCTGTTACTTAAATTTTTGAGCCAAGCCATTCTGAATGGTGTAAGATGGAATTAGGGTCATTTTGATTTGCTTCTCTCAGTTGACTTAGGAAGCTGAACATTTGTTTAAGTGCTTCTCAGAAAATTTGAGATTCCTCTCTTAATAATCATCTGTTTAGCTCTATACCACATTTTTGATTTAGATTATTGGTTTGTTGATGTCTACTTTCTTGAGTTCTTTATTTATTAAGGATATTAGCCCTCTGTCAGATGTAGGGTTAGTGAAGAATTTTTTTCAGTCTCTATGTTGCCATTTTGTCCTATTAGCAGTATCCTTTACTTTACAGAAGATTTTCAGTTTAATGAGGTCCCATTTATCAGAGTGATAAGCATGGATCTGTTTGAATTTTTCTACATGCAGACAGCCTGTTAGAACAGCACAATTTGGTAAAGAGGCCTTTTTCCCCCATGGTTTCGTTTTTGGCTCTTTGTCAAAAATAAAGTGTAGGTAATTGTGCCAGTTTGTTTCTGGGCTTCCATTTCATTCCACTGATCAAACTGTTTCTATATCAATACTATGCAGTTTTTATCACTATTACTCTGTAGTACAGCTTGAAATAAGACAGGTGATTCCTCTAGACGTTCTTTTATTGTTCAGAATTGTTTTAACTACCCTGAGGTTTTATCTTTCTATATGAAGTCGAGAATTTCTCTTTCCAAGTCTGTAGAAATGTTCATATAAAGAAAACACAAATTTCTAAGAACACAATATATAGAACTAGCCTTAAAATAGTCTATAGCAGTGAGTATTCCATTATCTTTTAAAATATAGAGTGTATTATCCTTACAATGTCCTCAAGGTTTAATTCTCTAATATCAGAACATTTGGTATATACATAAAAGATAGAGAAGAATATCTACTGTCTTACTTTATCAGTTTCTCTCTTAATGCTTAGAGGCAGTGTTTTTCATCAAACACTAGATTTTCCATTATCATATAAGCTTGTGAAATTGGACTTTGACATTTCAGCACATGAGAATGACAGCCTAAATTGATGACATTACAGGTACCCTCAGACATATATCACTTTTTATGTGGATGCTGGGTATTTGAACTCAAACTCCTCTTTATTGATCAATTGTTTTTATCTGTGGAGCCATCTCCCCAACACTATCTGTATCTTTTCCCATTATTTGTTGATAGCTCCTGAATAAACTGTATCATATTCTGCTTGAGAATGACAGTTTTTAATTTGTGTCCATTCCATTATTGAATTGTGGTTACTAGAAAGGATGTAAAATTAATAAGACCACGTAGGTTTTTACTTTTATTTAGATAGTATTCTCTCAGTAGGAACATGCTGGATCATTTCATTCTTTAGTCTTACACTTTATAATATATTATGTCTACTATCTGTCACTTATGGTGAGAGAAAACTGTTTAGTGTAGTGCACTTAACATCAAAGTTTTAATGATAATAATCTTCATCTCCATATTCTTGCAAAACTTGTATGAAGTTAGTAAATCAAAATCTATAGAACTAATACCACTATCAATGGGTCATTTTCTTTTGTCTTTTGCATCAATAACAGGACAGAGTGAGATAATAATACCATACCTATAACTAACATTTTATAATAAAATGTTGGTAAAAATATTGAGGAAGAAACAAGCGGAGTTGCTCTATATTGCTTCATTGCAATTGTGGTTCATTTTACCAAATGGAATATTATTCAGATATTAAAAACAAGGACATTATGAATGTTGCAGACAAATGGATAGAAGTAGAAAAATATCATCCTAAGTGAGGTAACCCAGGCCTAACAGGACATGCATGGTGTGCGCTCACTGATAAGTGGATATTAACCAAAAAGTATAGAACACCCATGATATACCCTACAGACCCTAAGAAGTTAAAGGGAAAGAAGGCCCAAGTGACTATTTTTCCCACTTAGAAGAGAGAACAAGTAATCATGGGAGGCAGTAGGAGAGAGGGAGTTTGGAGGGAGGAGGAGTGAAAATGGGAGGATCAGGTATGGGGGATGGGTGAATGAACGGAAATATGAGGAAGCAGGGGTGAGAGGTGTGGGAACTTCTAGAAAGTCCCAGAGACCTGGGATATAAGAGGATTCCAGAACTCAGTTTGGGTGGCCTTAGCCAACATGCCGAACAATGGAATGATAAAACCTGAAGTGATAATCTCCAGTAGTTAGATAGGGTCCCCAGTCGAGGGATGGGACAACAACTCACTTTCAAAACTTTCGACCCAGAATTGCTCTGGAAAGCAGTCTGGCAATTCCTCAGAAAACTGGGCATGGCACTCCTGGAGGATATGGCTATACCACTCCTGGGCATATACCCAGAGGTTTTACCTGCATGCAATAAGGACACGTGCTCCACTATGTTCATAGCAGCCTTATTTATAATAGCCAGAAGCTGGAAAAAACCCAGATGTCCCTCAATGGAGGAATGGATTCAGAAGATGTGGTATATTTACACAATGGAATACTACTCTGCAATTAAAAACAATGAATTCGCGAAATTCCTAGGCAAATGGTCAGAACTTGAAAGTATCATCCTTAGTGAGATAACCCAATCACAAAAGAACACACGTGGTATGCAGTCATGGTAAGGGGATATTAACCCAGAACCTCGGAATACCCTAGACACAATTAGCATATCAATAGATTTCCAAGAAGATGGAAGGAGAGAGACCTTGTCCTGGAAAGACTGGATGTAGGGGAATGCCAGGACAGAGAAGCGAGAGGGGGTTGAATGGGGAAAAGAGGGAGGGATGGGTACTTATGGGACTTTCAGGGAGGGAGGAAACGGGAAAGGGGAAATGACTTGGAATGTTAATAAAAAAAACAGAAAATAAAAAAAAAAGAAAAGAAAAAAAAAAGAAATTCAGGAACAACAATGGAGAATAGACTAAAGGAAAGGTCATCCAGTAATCGATCAACTCCATGGGCAGGCATCAAACCCTGACACTATTACTAACGCCATGTTGTACTTGCAGACAGAAGCCTAGTATAACTGTTCTTTGAAGGTTCTACCAGCAACTGACTGAGACAGATGCAGATACTTGCAGCAAATCATTGGACTGAGGTAAGGGACCCCTATAAAAGAGTTGAAGGAACTGAAGGAGATGGCAACCTTATTGGAAGATCAACACTGTCAGCTAACCAGGAGTCCTGGGAGCTCCCAAAAACTAAGCCACTACAAAGACTAAGCCACTAACCAAAGAGCATTACTAGGCCGGTCTGAAGCTCCTCTTATATATGTACCAGAGGACTGCCTTATTTGGCCTTAGTGTGTGAATCGATGCCCCAGGGAAGGGGATACAGGGGGGACAGCACCCTCTCAGAGTGGAAGAAGAGAGGAGTTGGGATGAAGAACTCTGAACTCTGGGAGTGGGTAACACTTGGGATGTAAATCAATAAAATAATTAATTAAATATTAATTGATAAAAATGTCTCCATGAGTAGATTACCCTGAGGAATTTTGCATAATGATTCAGCCAGAAATCATAGGGCATTTTAACAAAACTAATAAGAGAGACCAAAATTTCTTTATCATCACTCAAGCAATAAGGTATTTTAATCTTTATTGATAATTAAATTAGTTATAGCAAAACTATCAAAGCAGTGGTATATAGCTACTTTCACTACTTTCAAAGTTGGGTATAATTTTCTTGGAATACTATTTATACAAATTATCACTAAAGGACGATTTTTCAATCTCTATAAGGCTTATTAATATTAGAAACTTCCAGTAGAAAATATGACAGAGGTATAATTTTTATATATTCATATGTTAGACAGTTATGCTATTTACATGACCAGCTTCCTTGCAACAATGCAAAGGCTGTAAACCTGTATGAAACATTCAAGCATAAGCTATATTTACAGATACTTAAGGTATGAGGCATTAGTTTAGGCATATCATGAAAAATTCTCTGATTTTACAAAAGTAAAATTCATAATAAAATATCCTGAAAATGCAAAATGATTGTGTGACTTAGTTTCACACTGAGAGCATTTAATTTTAAACATGATTGTCTTTGAGTGACATTCTTTTACATAGATTTTATATAGCATATACTTTTTATTGTCAATAATGCTAAATAATATTTTTCAAAATTAACAACTCTTTTATCTGGAACTATATTTCATCAGTATATTGTGATTTCTGTGTTACAAGTTTTTCTACAAAGTTCTGTAATAAGAACACAGGGAACATAATATAACTTGTTTTGTTAATGAGATTGCTTTGTTAATAACTTCATTTCCTGTGTATCATCTTTATAATTGGATATAATTAATATTGCAGTCATCTACAAAGATGTGAATATCCTGTTATTTTAATCATTACATTTAGAAATAACTGAATTTTAATCTTGCTTGAGTTATTTTTCACACATTAAAATTTATACTGTTTTATTACTTGTTCCCATTTGGGAGTGAATATTTTCCCTTAGAGTTAAGGAAATAAATCCTAAATTACAAAATATACCTAATACAAATTGTCATAGGGATTATCAACATTTTAATCCATTTACTGAAACTATTGATTCTCAAATGTCTGTGAAATGATCTTTTCTGCAAATATTCCATTGAGATCTATTTCAATTTCTTCTGAGGATATTTTTGCAACTATTCTCTTTCCTTGCACAGATGTTGTGATTTCAAAATATAAGAGGAAAAAGGATAGAATTTGCTCCCAATTATTTGTGATCTAAAACCAACCTGGTACAAAGAATGGATAGCATTTATGTTGTTGTTGGTTGTGGTTTTAGAGGGTATTTGGTTTGTTTGGGGGTTGTGTTTTGTTTTTGCTTTGTGTTTTTATTTTTGTTTTGTTTGTTTGTTACTTGTGAAAGTTCAGGACAGCTTTTCTGAGTCTTATCCAACAGTGCTAAAATCAGCAAATTGGTCACCACCACACCTTTGCTGAAAGAAACAAGTTTTTTCCACTCAAGTTGTGGGTGAAATTTACCCTCTTTTGATAGTACAATTGTTATCCCCATTTTCTTATATTATATAAGGATAATCCCATTTCTGTGTACCTGCCTTCTGCATAAAATCCCAGAATTCTAATATATTTCCTACACAAGATGCAATCTGTTTTAAGATAGTCAATGAATGTATTCACTGAATGTGATAGAACCTGTCTATTGACTAGTTTAATGTCATTTAGTCATAAATTATCTGAAAGAGTGATCATTAATTGGGAAGAAGCCTCCATAATTCTGACTGAAAGACTTTTATTTAATTAGTGATTGAAGTGTGTGTTTGTTTGTCTGTTTGTTTGTCTGTTTATTTTGTCTGGCATGGAGGAGGGAGAATTGTACAAGGACTTTGGAACTTTTGGTCAGGAAAGCATTGAGGCCTAAGAGTTGAATGAGTTCTGTAGGAGTTTGGAAGATGAGAATGTTGAGAGCAGTGCAGATGATGGAGGCATTACTTGTATGTCTCAGAGGGAAGCAAAGATTCTGCTGGAGCGTTTATGCAAAGACTCTTTTGTCTGTTCAGTTGAAACTGAAGAATCAGCTATCATTATGATACCAGAACCATTAAAGTAAATCCCTTGTTTTGCTCAAACAATGGATGCTTGTCATCTAGTGCTGAAGAAGCAAATGGTATTAGAAGAAACCAGTATTGCCAAGGTGAAATCTTCTAGGAAGCACAAAGAGGCTATTTTCCAGAGGTAGGTAAGGATGTACATGTCCATCTCAGCCAAATACAGTAATGTAAGGTTCAACCAGGGGCCATGGATCATAAAAGCAAAGAGGTTATGGAGAATATCTGAGGCTTGACTCTGTGTGGCATAGCTAGGGTTCTAGAAGAGAGCCAAAAAATGTCTATTGGTGATAGTGAAGTTCAGTTGCAGCAAGGGACCCCAGCATTTTTTTTTTTGGAGTTGCCACTGCTATGAGATCACCACCAAAAACAGAATGCCTCCATAACATCTGGCTGTAAAGCTTTTCTGAATTGGTAATTTGTGGGTAAGTGTCCAGGTGATTATAGGTGATGCCATTACTGGGCTGGTGGTCCTAATCTCTATAAAAAGCAGCCTTAGCAACACATTTCTGCCCATTTTGAGCTCATATTCTGACTTCCTTTGATGATGAACAGTGATATAGATGTATCTGTCAGATAAATATTGCCTCTCCAAATTGCTTTCTAGTGTTGTTTCATAGAAGCAATAATAATTTTACTAAGGCATCCTCTGTTTTGATTGACTCAGAGTCCATTCACTTAGGATGTTTATTATAAGAGTACAATCACTTTACTTCCTTATGTAATCAAAGGGAAGGAAACAACAAACACCAAAACTGAAATTTCTGGACATTTCCTAAACTTCTGCTTGCAGTATCTTTCTAATCATAGAAAGTAACATAGATGATTAAAAGGAAAATCTCTATCAACTTTTCCATCAGTTTTGTGCCTGAAACTAAGTAGAGAGTTTACTCTGATGATATATAAGTTGGGCTTGAAAAATCCATAGTTGGTTGTTCTCTGCCTTTTGATTAGTCATGAATATTCATGATATTTTCCATCTGCTATAAAGAAAACTTATTTGATGAGGGATGAGAACTACAATTATCTGTGGATATACATATAAATATTAGAGTACAACTGAGTGTTATAATAGTTTATGGAACTGGTCATAATTGGTTTTCTCAAAGGTCTATTGTCTCACTGATCACTAGGCAGGGGTTGGGATTCCAGGTATAATCTCCCTCCCATTTAATTGCAAGTTTACTTAAACAGATGCTGATTTCCTCCAGGATGCATGTGTCATTATTGTACCTTTAAGGGCAGGTTGCCTGCCTAGCATGAAAGGGTCTCTAGGAAAGACAGAGATGAGGTAAAGAGCCAATGGTGAAGCCAAAGTTTGTGCATTTTTGGGAGTTCTTCTTTTGGCTAATCTCTTTGCTATTCTAAGGCCAAAAGCTGCTAGCACCTGGTAATAAACTTAGCAGCAGAAGAATTAAGAAAAAAAATAGCTCAATTAGTAGAGTGCTCTTCTTTCTGGCTCAAGGACTACTTGCTGTCCAGGTGAGAGTTTGGACTCATTAACTCTCCATGTACCAGAGAGAGAACAAAAGAAATTCATTTATATAGACAACAGAAACACACACATATACATTCATACACAAACATGTTATGGTCAGGCCTGGACACCTGCCTCTTAATCAGCTCCACAAGTATTTATGCATGCTTACACAATACACGTATACATACCTATATATGTACATATAGACAAACAGACATATACATGAATATTTGGTAGATGGGCTCTGCTCCAATACCACGTATAAATGTGGATGGATGGATGCATGGATGCATGGATGCATGGGTGCATGGGTGCATAGACGCATGGAAGGATGAATAGGGCAGAGCCTCACAAGCCACCACCTTATTTCCTTTTTCTAGCTGTTTTATATACAAAATTTCTTAGGAAATTACCGCATAGAATCAATGTTACAAAAAAAGGGAAGTAACAGAGAATGGTGGCAAGACAACTAAAACTGATTCTTAAATCTTTCTTCCTAAAATAATTTGTTAAATCATGAATTCTATAAAATCATTAATTCAGGTAAACAGCATTAATTATTGAAAGTTCATCTTTATATTGATCTGCAGGAAATTGGCTCAATGAGGTGGGCTAATGCCCAGTAATCTTTAGGCATTGTAATAGTGACAAGGAAGACACATCCACTGCAAAAAGCAATCCTTAGACAAAGTCTTTTGGGATATTCTCTTTTACAGCTAACCCATCATCAGTCATGCCAAAAAGATGAGCCACTGCCAGGAAAGCCACCTGCTAGTCCTAGGCTTTCCTGGATGGCTCCCGACTTTAAAGGATATTTTGACATTTTGATTATTGTTGTGGTTTGTTAGCAATACAGTTCTGTAAGAATCTTGACTGCTTTTCTCCCTTGATAGCTTGCACAGCACCTTTGGGTACAAAGAGGGATAGGACTTGGGGAGGAGGCTCCATGATAAGATACAACTTTATTTCTCCAAGTTATTCTAAAGTCTTTGGTGTTATCAAAAATAGGGTTTTACCATCAAATTCTGGGAGGTAAATAGAATGCCACATGAGATTGAAAATCTTAAATGAGTATACATATCCTTTCTTCACATTTATTCCTAAAATGTTGATTCATCAGTAAGATTTTAAAAGAAATTTAATTATAGACTATCATATGGCTATATTGATAAACAAAAGATATACATATGCAATGCTATAAAATATATAAAATCTGCTTGTGATTTTATTGATAGGCAAAAACAAGATATCTATGATATTAAATATATTTGAAATGTGTATCATATATATGATATATATATATATATATGCACATGGTCTTACAAAAATAAAGTAAATTATAAAAATACTGAGGTGCACCTGCTAAGTATGATCTGATGTGTCAAAACCACAGAAGTCTTATTATGTCTACTAATTTAAGTTTGCCTGTGATATTAAATGATATACAATTTTCTAATGCATGGCAAATATATACAGCTTGATTATAAAACACTTAAATACATCCATACCACGTAATAGAGCAGACAAACTTCTAAGAAAATGTCTGAAAATGTGAAAGTTTTTAATAAAGTCTACCTCATTCAATATTTTTTTAATAGGCTGAGTACTTTCAAATATTATATAGTTTCAAATTTTTGAACATATGAAAAGCATATCAAGATAGTTGGAAATTATGTATATTTTTAATTTCAGGTATCTGTGTACTGTTATTGTTGTCTTCAAAATAAATGATTTGGGCTCAATAAACCCCATAAAAGTGTGTCTATATTTTCATAAAAGTTTCTGAAAATTAATTACATTAAAAGAAGTTGTAAGAATACCCACATTTAATCAGCCTACTATTATGAATAGATGCGATCTGGACAAAAAAAAAATGTTCTTGAAGGACAGGGCATGTGAGGATACAAGGAAAAATCAGTCATCTGAAGCCAGAGGAACAGGTGTCAGAGCAAACTAATATTCCCAACAATTCTATGGTGGATTTCTAGGCTTCTGAACTGTGAGAAAATAGAGTTCTATTGTTTCAAACACCTGCTATATTGTATTTTGCTATTGCAGTCATTGAAAACTTATGCAAACATCCAGAAATAGAACAAAGTAGATTTCCACAATGATGTGTTATTGTCTTTATCTGCTTTCACAGTCTGAACCTAAGTCGATGTTATGATGGGAATCATTTGGCATAGATGCCTGAAATATTTAACTTTCTGGCTTCTTACCGGAAGTTCTTGGCAAATTCTGGTGCAGGATTTGGGAAATATGTACATTAGAGAGGCTATTTTATAAGACTGTAATTTTAGAAGACATTAAAAATGTTTAAATATTAACTATAAAAATGTCTTTTCTTTTACTCTTCCTATATCGTTGAAGATTTTCTGGGTAATAATTAAAATATTATAATATCTTTATGCGATTACAATGACACTGATAATAATGAGGGACTAAATACAATTTTCTTAATCTATAAACCATAGAAATTTAAAGATTAAGTTTCAGAGATAGATTTAATGTTGATATATCCATAATCATTAAGCCATATGTTATAGTGAAAATTTTTTTGTCAGAGTAAAACTGTTAATTCTAAGAGTGTTATTTTTCTAAAAAGCTAAAAATATATATTGTATAAACTAAACTGTACTGTACACTTAATAACAGAAACAGTCACAGTAACAAGTGGCATTTATTATCATGGGCATTAGAAGTGTGAAGAATAATGTAAGAAAATGCAGATCCAAATTTTATGTTGAAATTGTGGAAAAAATATCTCACTGTGCAAGTGTAGATGTAAGAAACTGAAAATGCTAGGTCTTCCAAGAAGAGAAGGGTCTTTAAGTCCCAAGGGGAGAAGGTGCGTGATAAAAGGGAGAATTCTTGCCAAAAAAATGTTGGATTTGATTTCTGCAGCTTTATTCAGAACAAAAACAAATTGTAGACAGTAACCTAGGTCTCCCAGCAACACACACATGAGAATACATGGTTGTATTCCATGAATTCACACAATTAAATGTTCTAAATACTTGTGTTTTTATTTACTGTGAAAGCTACCAAGGAAAACAATGATGTGGTACAGTCACATATTCTTGTATTCTATAAATGGATGACCAACCCTACTATGAGCCAAATGGTCTCACTGGATCTGAGTTTGTCTAAAGAATGAAGAAGAATCTTTATCTTATGGGTAATGGGCTAGCAGAAGCAATAGAGTTGTCTGTGATCTATGAAATATATTTCATGTAAAAGACTCTAAAACTGAGTTTAAATTTGATAATCTTATATTTAATTGATAATTATTTTAATACTTTCCTTCAGGAATTGTAAAAAAGAAAAGAAAAAATCATTTATTTCATGTACAGAAAAATATAGTATTTTGCAACTATTAAAAACAGCAATAATCAGAGTACAGTGATTGTTGAACATGAAAAGAACTGTCGAAACCAATGACTTGGCCCAGGAATTAACCTTAACTTTGCCCACCTTTCCAAAACTAAAAATAAAACAAAGTGACAGTTGGTTATATCATGAGAAAAGCTTTGTATGTAGATATAGTTATAATGCATACAGTTCTGTTTCTAAGAAAGGTCTTCTTTATATATCCATCATGCAAAAGCTGAAATGAGAGAGGGAAATACACTATGCAAGATGAGGGCTTGAAAAGCTATGATCCTCTCTAAAACATGGAAAACGTGGTTAAAAATGTCAACATTTTCAGTGTCATCTGGGACTGTAACTCTTGTTACTGTTGAATATAAAGATGAGGCTCCATGACTGAAACATTTCCTTCAGATTTTATTGTCTTTCTTTTAAAATAAAAGCATAAATGTCAATATAGTAGAAGAGACAAAAAGAGTACTTCTGCATTCTGAACTAGTAAAAGTTTATCTCATGGTATTGTGTTAATAATGATAATGAACTCAGTGGATTTTGTTAAATTATTCTAATTTATATTTAATTTTGTGGGATAATATATTTGTTTGTACTTTTAATAGTAAGATTCTTTGCTAAATTTGAAATTGCCATAGCATTATTTTGTTATGGTTGTCCTTTCAAATGATCTTAAAATCCAGAAGATAGAATTTTATATCATATTTGATGTAGTTATTTACTAAAGTGACACACTTTGAAAATCACATTTTTAGAAGTAAACTCTTACAGAGATCTGTATGTATGAAGAGAGTTTTTTTATGTAGAGAGCTATTGGCCGATTTGAGATTCAGTCCTGCACTACAATTGGAATGTTAAAGGTCCATAGTCTATTTAACTTATCATGGGCAAGACTTACATGACTTCTGTGTAGGAATTAGTATCTACGACTTATATTTGAAACCTTTAGAATATATTAACTTAGCAAACTTCAGGTTCAACCAAACCAAAGCCAAGCATGCCATTAGATTTCAGAAAATATTCTCCCATGTAATTGTGCCTGCGTCTCTGATGTACCTTCCAATGTACAGTAACTTATTACTTTCTCTGTTCTGTAAAACATAGGCTCTCATGACACTTTTTTTTACTTTGACACAAACATTTGGGTAACCCATATCTTGTCCCTTGCCCATATCAATCAAAATGCTTCCAGAATAAACTATCTTATTTTCTCTAAGATGAGTGTTCTATTTTTGGTGCTCAGGTCATATTAATTACAGATGATAAGAAGCAAATCATATAAGAGAAAATGAATAATAAATTAACAAGTTGATATAATGATAGAGATGGAAAAAGGAACACAATAACTCATACGTCTTAATTGACATTGACATTATAGAAAACTAAAGAAATTATTACATAATAGCAGATAAAAGAGTGCTGATTATCAGTATAAAATCTTAACTTTGTAAACTATAAAATATATAGATATTTTGTATTTTCAGGAAAAAATGACTATATTGGTAATTCTAACACTAGAATGAATGTTTCTTTTGAGTTTTCCAATGTAATTAATACATTATAGCAATTGTAAAATACATATTTTTCTTGCTACTTATATAGTAATTATATACAATTGTGTTCAATGAAATATTTGTTGTAAAGTTATTTTTCCTATTCTTATGTTTTTCTCTATTTTTCCTTCCTCTTCTTTATTTTCTTACTTTTTAATTGTATGTTGTTTTTTTCCCTTTTATCTCTTTGAACTTTTGCTTCCTCTTTCTAAGATAACTCTTGGTTATTGCTTAATCCTGTAGAATATAGTTCAATTTCCTTAAGAATTATGAAAGCATACATTTATTAATATTCTACTTTATAACAGGACTTATAATTATGAATTCCTATGTATCTATCTACATAACAGAAAATATAGATTATCATTAGCTTTTCAATTCTTTCACTGACATGTCTCATTTTCTGTGACAAAAAAGAAAAAAAAAGAAACAAAGAAAAGAAAACCAACATTAGCACTTGATGCAGGGAATCCTGACTTTTTCCCTGATTATAAAGATGTTTTCTTCTGCTTTTTAGCACTCATGTTTGTGATCAAGGGAAATGAAGATGCTATTAGTTTTTCAGTTTTCATTAATCCAACTTAGTGAAGAAAATATCGCTGGTTGTGACATATTTCTGTGTTATCCTTTGACTTTACTTGGGCTATACAGTGTGGAATAAATACTTATTCTTTTTCCTTTCAGTTGCTACATTTCATGAAAACTTCATTATTTCAACTAATACCTCTATACAACTTTTTGCAAGAATGGTAGACAAAAGGGAAATGGCCTCAAATTCATTGGAATGATTTTTCTCAATCTGTTTTCCTTTGCTATATGGAATTTTGATTTTGAGTGCCCTCTTTACCCTGGCATTTGCTTTCACATTTAGATACTGAAATTGGTGCTTTGTTGATAAAAATTAAATACTATACACATATCTCAATGAACTGTTTTTAAAAAAATTCCTTTATACTTTTAAAAATTATTTCATTTTATTACTATATATTTACATTTTCCTTTTATTAAAAAATAGATGTTTTCCTCATACGATATATAGTAATCATTAAATTTTCTTATCACTCTACTCCTCTTGGTTTCTTTAGACTTTACCTATCCTATAGCTCCTATCCTATCCTATAGATATAGATACTATTTTTCGTCTCTCTTGAGAAAAAACTAATGCTTTTAAGAGATAGCCAAAGCAAACAAAAGAAGAAGGAAGAAGAAGGAAGAGAGAGAGAGAGAGAGAGAGAGAGAGAGAGAGAGAGAGAGAGAGAGAGAGAGAATCCAAGGGAAGAAACATCACCCAAGAGCAGGGACAAGATTCAGAGACCAACTCATCATCACTCAGGAGTGCTATATAAATGCTAAGCTGAAAGTTATTATATATACATGCATAAATAATGCATAATGTATTATATACTATATATTATATATTATATCTGAATACATATATATACATATATATATATATATATATGTATATATATATATATATATATATATATATATATATATACATACATATATATAAGACCTAGTGCAGACTTTTGGAGACCCTGTGCTTGCTACTTCCATTTCTGTAAGTAAAAAAAAAGGGGATGAAAGACACCAGGAAAACAGTTTTCATATTTAATATTTTGTACAACTTGGTGTTTTGTCTGTATGTATGTTTGTACACTTTATATCTACCTGGTTTCTAGAAGAGAGTCATGCATTTTCTGGTATCAAAACTACCAGTATGTGAGAATGGTATATGAATCAAGGTCCTCTGGAGAAACAGCTATCAGTACTTTTAACCACTACACTATCTCATCATTCCCTTTGCAGTGTATTTTTTTTTAATGATAGCATGAATTCAGTTATTTACAACCTAGAGGAAAAAAGTCTCAATGTGTCATATATGTTGAATACAGGCACTGAAATGAATATCACGGTCATTCCTAAACATATACTTAAAAATTTTTCAAACATAAGAAAATACAAGATAAGATAATTGAAAGGTCAAAGCTTTTGTGATGATCCATTAGTTTGTGAAAGGGTTATAATTAAGAGTTCAAGATATACAATTGTGATACACAGATCAACAGAAGAATATATACAAAAACACCCACACACTCATAAGTGCTGTGTATTTGGAAGAAAAGCAAAGAGACACAACTAGCATGAAAAATATTAAAAATGTGTGGAGCATAACCTATATTATCCTTCATATTTCTGTAGCATTTCTGGATCAGAGCCAGATAATACATATGGTTATATTGATAATAATTATGATCATAAAAAACATTTATCTGTGTCTAAGATATAGATAATCCTACTGGTCTAATATTATGAGCTATGAATAACAAAGTCAGACCTGACAATTTTATTTAAAAAAACTATTTGAAATGTAAATGATAAGACCACATATCCCAAACAGAACTTGAAACTAAAACAAACCATAATTATCAAAACCTCAATGTGAAAGGACAAATATTTATAAACTGTTATTGAGGATTTTTCTTCTTTGTAAAGGAGTTGTAGATTTTCCTCCCATAAACCCAATTTAACTAGCACAGAATAATTTTTAAGTAGGTTTCAAATTCACAGCATGCTCTTCCTCTTCTTGAGTTGGTCTTAATTATAATCAGAGAGTTGTTAAGGACCAAGGTACATATTTCAGTACTGCAATACAAGTGCTATGTTCCCATACTGGTCATTGATTTGGATCATAAACCTCATAGCAGGGTAGGCCGGTTGATCCATTTTTCGTGAACCTCCTTTCCAAGCTTGTATGACACTTTCTTGTGCCTTGTAAACTAGTCCTAAGAGAAGAAGAATTCAAATCAGTTTCATCTCAGGGGCCTCTAGACTCTTTGTGAAGTGCATGGTGCCTTCAGCAGTAGGGACTTACTTTCTACTTTTGTGTAGGAGAAAGAAAGGCAACAAAAACTGCTTCTATATTTTGGGAGTCTATTAAATATTCCTGACCAACAACTCAAATGAATGCTTCTCATACTTTGTCATCTGTTTTGGTCATGCTCTGTTGAGTTTTTGTGAGTTTTTTTTTTTTCTGTCTTTGATAGAAGAGGAAACCATCAGCCCAGATGAGAAACGTTAATTAAAGTTATGCACTGAATTAAGTGCATGTAATTTTTTTAAGGTAAGATACTTGTTGTTTTCTAGATACCCAAATTTTCATTTTACATACCTCCCCCATCTCCTCCCTCTTTTTTGCATAATTGCCACACCAATTTTCCAATTAGATCTCTTGAATACATGAAAATGTAGTCCTCACTCCTTAGTAAGGAAGGATTCCTTTACTTTTTTATGTATTTATTCATATAGGTATGTATTTATTATGTATTTATTAATTTTTTTATACAGAAAAGCTTTTATTTTGGCTTGCTGTGAGGATTTTTATTCATTTTACAGCCTGCTCACTGCCCCTAAAAAGGTTCTTCCTATGTGGTTGCAATCCCCTTAGATTCCTTCAGTCTTTCCCCTAACTATTTCACTGGGATCCTAGGGCTCCATATAATAATGGTTGGCTGTGAATATTTGCATCAGTCTTCATCAGATGCTGATGGAGCCTTTCAGAGGGCAACCATAGGAGGCTCCTGCTTGTGAGCACATCTTGGCATTAGCAATAGTGTCTGGATTTGGTGTCTATGGATGGCATGGATTCCAAGGTGGGGCTGTGTCTGAATGGTCTTTCCTTCAGCTTCTGTTCCATATTTAGTCCCTTTTCCTTTAGATGAAAATGATTATGGGTTAAAAATTTTGTGATAGATGGGTGGCCCATCCCTCAATTGGAGGCTATGCCTATCTACTGGAGGTGGTCTCTTCAGGTTCTATCTCTCCTATGGAAGAGATAATCTTCCACAGGGAAGAACATGCCTATTAATCACGCCTGAAAATATACATACAAGTTACATTATATGACCTCAAAATTTGTATTTAGTAAAAATTATTGTGTGAGCATGCATACTCCTGGTGTCGTGTGTGTGCACACGCACACCCACACACACACAGACACACATACATGCATGTAAGTTGTAATATTACAATGTATGTGTTAGGTCAGTGAACAACATTTAAGATTAATTCTATGCATCCCTCTGAATGAATCCCAGAGGTTGTAATGAGCTTAGCATTCTAGGAAATAAATACATTGATTAGCTGACCATAAAGGTAACCTAGAGGTGTTTTTATAACATAAGTTGGGTGATAAGTTTTAGCATGAGTTAGCTACCCTTAGAATTTTTATCATTGAGTATTTGTGATATAATGGTTTCAAAGATAAAGGCAATGAGTATTTTTACTTTGTTTTAGATTTCTTACTATAATTTAAAGTATATACTCCGTATGTAATATATTTGCCTCATCTTTCTAAAGGAATCAAGGACTTAAACACATTGGCTTCCCAATACAACTAAGAAATCACTGATTTCTCAATTAGCATATAATTTATAGACTTTTATGTCATATATTTGTAGATAACAATAACCCATAATTAAAATTAAAACACACAAAAGAATCTCAGTGTTCCCACTTTATGTCAGGGTAAATTCAGACACATTAACTTGGCATAAAATGCTTATGCAGATCTGTGAGTGATTAATCTCCCCTGTCATTTTGACTTTGACTACCACTTCAAATCCAGTGTGCCTCTAAACAAAGCTTAAACTACATGCTATTTTCAGTGTTCCAACCATTTTTAACAGAACTTTCCATGGATACATGATTTGTTCTGTTTGGAAAATTTAGCGTCAATAAACTATACCTGTCTCCAACTATAGCTTTCTGAACCTCATGAGTTCCTATACTTAGGACATCATTGCATCTCATTACCAATAGTACTAGAATGCTTTAATATATTATAATTTAAAGTATATGTATTTATGAGATATAAGGCCTAATTATGGCTGCTTCCCTATTTACATAAACATTTATCATATCTTTGCTCCCACACGACTCCAGAATTTTCTTCATGAGTGGGTATATACAGTACCACCATCTAGATATGATCCTTTATGCATATATCTACTTTTTTACACTGACATCATTCAGCTTCATCAGCTTATTAGCAAATCTCAATAATGTACACCTACTATGAAATCTAGAGCAAGTGAGAGGACTCATTGGACCAAAGCAACTGCACACACTGCCAGTATCCTGAATTTGACTTTTGATTCCATTGTGGAAGAAGACAACAAACTAACTGTTGTATGACCTCCAAAGAATGCTACTGGACATACATACACAGGGAAATTAATAAAAAGTTGCATTATTTTTCTTTTGATAGTTTTTGTTGTTATAGGAGTGATTTATGGTGTCTGTGAGTAGGTTACTCTCAGCTCCTAAGAACTATCCTCCACTATGATTCTACTGGCCCATTGGCAAATTTAAAGACAGGTCCTTCATGGCTCTGAATACTCTTTTTTTTTTATTTTATTTTTTTAATTTACATTCCAAATCACTTCCCCTTTCCCGTTTCCTCCCTCCCCGAAAGTCCCATAAGCCCCCTTCCCTCCCTCTTTTCTCCATTCAACCCCCTCTCATTACTCTGTCCTGGCGTTCCCCTACATCCAGTCTTTCCAGGACCAGGGGTCTCTCCTTCCATCTTTTTAGAAATCTATTGATATGCTGATTGTGTCTAGGGTATTCTGAGATTCTGGGTCAATATCCCCTTATCAGTGACTGCATACCATGTGTGATCTTTTGTGATTGGGTTACCTCACTAAGGATGATATTTTCAAGTTCTGACCATTTGCCTAGGAATTTCGTGAATTCATTGTTTTTAATTGCAGAGTAGTATTCCATTGTGTAAATATACCACATCTTCTGAATTCATTCCTCCGTTGAGGGACATCTGGGTTCTTTCCAGCTTCTGGCTATTATAAATAAGGCTGCTATGAATATAGTGGAGCATGTGTCCTTATTGCATGCAGGTAAAGTCTCTGGGTTTATGCCCAGGAGTGGTATAGCCGGATCCTCCGGAAGTGTCATGCCCAGTTTTCTGAGGAAGCGCCAGACTGCTTTCTAGAGTGGTTGTACCAGCCTGCAATTCCACCAGCAGTGGAGGAGTGTTCCTCTTTCTCCACATCCTCACCAACAACTGCTGTCTCCTGTGTTTTTGATCTTAGCCATCCTGACTGGTATGAGATGGAATCTCAGGGTTGTTTTGATTTGCATTTCCCTAATGACTAAGGATGATGAACATCTCTTTAGGTGCTTCTCAGCCATTAGATATTCTTCAGGTGAGAACTCTTTGTGTAGCTCTGTACCCCATTTTTTAATAGGGTTACTTGCCTCTCTGGAGTTTAACTTCTTGAGTTCTTTGTATATCTTGGATATTAGCCCTCTGTCGGATGTAAGGTTGGTAAAGATCATTTCCCAGTTAGTTGGTTGCTGCTTTGTCTTTTTGACAGTGTCTTTTGCCTTGCAAAAACTTTGTAATTTAATGAGGTCCCATTTGTCTATTCTTGATCTTAGAGCATAAGCTATTGGAGTTCTGTTCAGGAGATTCTCCCCTGTGCCCATATGTTCAAGGTTCTTCCCTAGTTTCCCTTCTATTAGTTTCAGTGTGTCTGGTTTTATGTGGAGATCTTTGATCCACTTAGAATTGAGCTTAGTGCAAGGAGATAAGGATGGGTCAATTTGCATTCTTCTGCATGTTGACCTCCAGCTGAGCCAGCACCATTTGTTGAAAAGGCTATCTTTTTTCCACTGGATGGTTTTAGCTCCTTTGTCAAAGATCAAGTGACCATAGGAGTGTGGATTCATTTCTGGGTCTTCAATTCTGTTCCATTGATCTACATGTCTGTTACTGTACCAATACCATGCAGTTTTTAACACTATTGCTCTGTAGTACAGCTTGAGGTCCGGGATACTGATTCCCCCAGAGGTTCTTTTACTCTTGAGAATAGTTTTAGCTATTCTGGGTTTTCTGTTATTCCAGATGAATTTTTGAATTGCTCTTTCTAACTCTATGAAGAATTGAGTTGGGATTTTGATGGGGATTGCATTGAATCTGTGTATTACTTTTGGTAAGATGCTCATTTTTACTATATTAATCCTGCCAATCCATGAGCATGGCAGATTTTTCCATCTTCTGAGGTCTTCTTCAATTTCTTTCTTCAGAGACTTGAAGTTCTTGTCATACAGATCTTTCACTTGTTTGGTTAGAGTCACGCCAAGATACTTAATATGGTTTGTGGCTATCGTAAAGGGTATTATTTCTCTTACTTCTTTCTCAGCCTGCTTATCCTTTGAGTATAGGAAGGCTTCTGACTTGCTTGAGTTGATTTTATATCCGGCCACTTTGCTGAAGTCGTTTATCAGCTGTAGGAGTTCTCTGATGGAGTTCTTTGGGTCGCTTATGTATACTATCATATCGTCTGCAAATAGTGATAGTTTGACTTCTTCCTTTCCAATTTGTATCCCTTTGATCTCTTTTTGTTGTCTAATTGCTCTAGCTAGAACTTCAAGTACTATATTGAAAAGATATGGAGAGAGAGGGCAGCCTTGTCTAGTCCCTGATTTTAGTGGGATTGCTTCAAGTTTCTCTCCGTTTAGATTGATGCTGGCTACTGGTTTGCTGTAAATTGCTTTTACTATGTTTAGATATGGGCCTTGAATTCCTGATCTTTCCAAGACCTTTAGCATGAAAGGATGCTGAATTTTGTCAAATGCTTTCTCAGCATCTAATGAGATGACCATGTGGTTTTTTTCTTTGAGATTGTTTATATAGTGGATTACATTGATGGATTTCCTTATATTGAACCATCCCTGCATCCCTGGGATGAAGCCTACTTGATCGTGGTGAATGATCGTTTTGATGTGTTCTTGGATTCGGTTGGCAAGAATTTTATTGAGTATTTTTGCATCGATATTCATAAGAGAGATTGGCCTGAGATTCTCTTTCTTTGTCGGATCTTTGTGTGCTTTTGGTATTAGTGTAATTGTGGCTTCATAGAACGAGTTGGGTAGTGTTCCTTCTGTTTCTATTTTGTGGAACAGTTTGAAGAGTATTGGTGTTAGGTCTTCTTTGAAGGTCTGATAGAATTCTGCACTAAAACCATCTGGACCTGTGCTTTTTTTGGTTGGAAGACTTCCAATGACAACTTCTATTTCTTCAGGGGTTATAGGACGGTTTAGATGGTCTATTTGATCCTGATTTAATTTTGGTACTTGGTATCTGTCAAGGAAATTGTCCATTTCCTCAAGATTTTCTAGTTGTGTTGAATACAGGTTTTTGTAGTAGGATCTGATGATTTTTTGAATTTCCTAAGTTTCTGTTGTTATCTCTCCCTTTTCGTTTCTGATTTTATTAATTTGGATACTATCTCTGTGCCCTCTGGTTAGTCTGGCTAAGGGCTTATCTATCTTGTTGATTTTCTCAAAGAACCAACTCCTCGTTTTGTTGATTCTTTGTATGGTTTTGTTTCTACTTGATTGATTTCAGCCCTGAGTTTGATGATTTCCTGCCTTCTACTCCTCTTTGGTGTATTTGCTTCTTTATGTTCCAGGGCTTTCAGGTGTGCCATTAAGCTGTTAGTGTATGCTGTCTCCCGTTTCTTTTTGGCGGCACTCAGGGCTATGAATTTTCCTCTTAGCACTGCTTTCATTGTGTCCCATAAGTTAGGGTATGTTGTGCCTTCATTTTCATTAACTTTCAAAAAGTCTTTGATTTCTTTCTTTATTTCCACCTTGACCAAGTTATCATTGAGTAGAGCATTGTTCAGCCTCCATGTGTATGTGGGTTTTCTTTTGTTTTTGTTGCCATTGAAGACCACCCTTATTCCATAGTGATCTGATAGGAGGCATGGGATTATTTCTATCTTCTTGTATCTGTTGAGGTCTGATTTGTGACCAATTATATGGTCAATTTTGGAGAAGGTACCATGAGGAGCTGAGAAGAAGGTGTATTCTTTAGCTCTAGGATGAAATGTTCTATATATATCAGTTAGTTCCATTTGGTCCAAGGCTTCTTGACTTTCTTTTTCTGTAACTTTGATATTAATCATTTATTTGCTTGCTTGTACTTCAGAAGGCCACCATAACCTGCAGAATACTGGATGGAAGCATTCACGTCCCATTAAGTCTTACCAAGATGATATTGTTTGCTACATTCAGTATGGTTTACATGATTTTTAAAATGCCAGTTAAAAACAGGTTCCACATGGTATGGATTTTATTTTAGTTTAGTTTTTTCAGGGATAATACAAAATATAGCTGGTATTTTTCAATATTTTAACACAGAAAAAGTCCATCTTAAACCACTTTTTTATGCTGTATGTATTGGAGGGTGAAGTTCATACACATCTTAAAGCTATAGAATAAAATGCTTGATAAAAAACAAACATTTAAAACAAAAAATAAATAGAACTTTAAATAGTTTTTTCTATTTTATACATGGTATTAAACATTTGTAATTCTATCATTCAGGAGTTAAAGAAACAAATTTTAAAAAGTTGAGGAGTCATTTTACTTGCATAGAAACTTCAATACTGGCTGGGCTACAGGAAACCTTGAAAGTAAAACAATATAATCTTTCTAAAGTTAATGAGGTTGTGAAATTTAGGTCATGAATTTATGCCCCAAGCATAGATAAAAAATTACCAAAAATTAATGACTAATGGGAGAAGAAGAATGGGCCTCCCTTAGAGATAAACCACTTTACTGGTGATCCAGGGCAGAGTGGTCACCCTCGAAACCATGTACACACTGCCAACAAACATAGACTTAGCAGGCTTTATTTACATATATTTGTAATTCATGTTTAATTAGGGTTTCTATTGTTATGACAAAACACCACGAACAAGTAGCAAGTCAGAGAGGAAATGGCTTATTTTGTTTACATTTCCACATTGCCTTTCACCATCAAAAGAAATCAGGACAGGAACTTAAAGAGGGCAGGCTACTGGAGACAGGAGCTGATGCAGAGACCATGGAGGGGTGCTGCTTAGTTGATTGTTCTCCCTGCCTTGCTCAGCCTGCTTTCTACTAGCACTTGGGATCACTAGCCCAGGGATGGAACCACCAATAATGGTAAGGGTCCTCCCCCTTAAGAGCAAAGAAATCCTTACAGTTGGATCTGATGGAAGTGCTTCCTCAATGGAGGCTCCTTTCTCAGTGATGACAATATCTTGGGTTAAACTGACTCACAAAAAAGTCAGTACACACACACACACACACACACACACACACACACTTACATATATATCCATATATATGTACATATATAGATAGATATGGATATAGATATACAATGCATATATAAAATAATCGAAAAGACCTATTTTAACCTATAAATCTTACTCTACTCTATGAATATGTCAAAATGTCCAAGAACAAAATAAATAAGATAAAACATTAATTTTTCTCTCTTTGAAAATTAATCAAAGAGTAAGTAAATTAGGGGAAAACAGCAAAATAAATGAAAATACCTTCTCTAAATCAAATTGTGCTATTTCATTTCTTTTATTATTTTGAAAGCTTGTGTGTTTCTACTGTTGCAATATTACATTTAATATATAGCTTATCATTAAAATAAGGCAGATTATATATATATATATAAACATATAGTTAGTTTGATGTTTAATTAGTTGGTTTAACTTTGTGGCAATAGCCAAAATCCATTTTGACTCCTATTTAACATTCATATAAATTTATTGTTACTTCAAAATTAAGAAACATACAAGACATTTTTTAGCAATATGATAAGCAAGTGTAAAAAAATAAAAATATTTACTCCCATTTAAACCTTAATAAATGTTCAAATCTATCTAGGTCAAATGGAGCAGAAACAACTTTTATTTGACCTAAGTTTACACTCAAATAAACACATATTATCTGTTACAAAATTCATTGGCAGCAGAAATAACTTGAATGACAGCCAGGCTTGCTTAATGTCTTTTAAAAATGCTATAAAAAATTCTTGTTGATAACTTTAAACCTGAAGGGTATAGTAAGTTTAAATTAAATAATAAATATTCATTAAAACAAATCATTTCCAAATAAGATAAACTACTGAAGCATTAATTGATGAATATAAGTTTAAATTTATCTATTTTGGGCTTCTCATTTCAGAGGAACTAAATATTTGGGTTTGCTAGTAAACATGTCCAATTTCACATCTTAAAATATACCATTAGGAAACATCTTTTAAAGACAATGAAGTGAACCATTTCCTACTTTTGCTGATGTTTAATAATACCAAGTTTAAACAACTGTAATCAATATATATTACCAAAATTTTCATGAATAATAATACTGGAAAGCTACAATTGTAAAGCAAATTGTCAGATAAAATTAAGTATGGGTACACATGTATATATGAACATTTTATCTAATAGAAAATGTATATAATATATGATATACATTATTAAACCTTTATTTGATCTTTGGATGGTACTGACAAAATACACTGGGACTTTTACAAGTTAATTTAGTGACTTCTCAATTATAAATAATAGTAATAATAAAATTTCCTATGAAGTTTTAAAGATTACACCTTACAAAATCTTACTAAACAAAAAAATATTAGGGTAGATGTCTAAGGAGATGTGAGACAAACGGGAGATAATGGATGGATTCACTTCTTAAAGAAGTCTGGACTGGCTAGGCAAGGAGGGTCATATAAGGAACCAAGGGAGACAAGATCTATAGCTTAATAGCTGTCTATCCCAATAGTTACAATACCTACAAAGGATTCAATATCCTTGAAGCTGCAGTTAGATTCTCCCTGTCACAGCAGAAACTAAAGCACTGGTATAGACATTTCCCAA
This sequence comes from Tokudaia tokunoshimensis, assembly GCA_036184795.1. Classification (NCBI taxonomy): domain Eukaryota; kingdom Metazoa; phylum Chordata; class Mammalia; order Rodentia; family Muridae; genus Tokudaia; species Tokudaia tokunoshimensis. The sequence continues at coordinate 55,314,427 of BTHU01000015.1, forward strand.
ATAAACATGCATATCTACCCACAAGTATCTTTTAAGCTGGATAGGAAATGACAATTACAGTCTCAAAATAAACAGAGGGTTTTTTTTCCTCTTCCTTTAGTTAGTCCGTTCCACTTTTTAAAAATGCAACTTGCTTTGATTTGTTTCTTGTTTCACATTTTTCCCAATAATTTAATTAGTTACTTTACATCCAGATCAAAGGCTCCCTCCCCCTTCTCATCTCAGTCCTACCCTTACAAATCTCACCCCCATTACCCACTTCTTTCACCTCAGATAATGGGATGCCCCTCCTTGGATATCACTCAACCCTGGGACATCTAGTCCCAGCAGGACTAAGCACATCCTTCCCCACTGAGACCCAACTAGGTAGTCCAGTTAGGAGCATGGGATTCAAGGCTGGCAACAGAAGGAGAGACAGCCCCCACTCCAATTGTTTGTGAACTCACTTGTAAACCAAGCTGCACATCTTTTACAAATGTGTAGGGGAGCTACACATCCTCTGCATCCTCTTTGGATGGTGGTTTAGTCTCTGTGGCCTCCATGGTTCCAGGTGAGTTGACTTTGTAGGTCTTCCTGTGTTATCCTTGATTCTTCCAGCTTGGTCACTTCTATGCATCACCCCTAACCCACTTCCACAAGACTCCCTGAAGTTTGACTGTGGATATCTGCATCTGTTTCCATCTACTTCTAGATGGAACCTCTCAGAGGACAATTATGCTAGGATCCTGCCTGCAAACAAAGCAGAATATCATTAATTGTGTCAGGGGTTGGCTCTCTCACATGAGATGTGTCTCAAGCCGAGTCAGTCATTGGTTGGCGGTTTCCTCCGTTCTTCTTCATCTTTATTCCTGTTCATCTTGCAGGCAGGACAAAATTTGGTTTGGATGCTTTGTGTGTGGGTTGATGATATCCCCCTCACTCTACTGGAAGCCCCATCTGGCTATGGGAGGTGGCCACGTCTGTCTCCATATCCCCCGCCACCATGCCAGTAGGAATTTCAGCTAGGATTACCCCTATAGATATCTGAGAGTTTCCTCCTATCCCAAGTCCATTCTACAATCTACAGACCTAAAGAAACTGGGTAGTAAGAAAGACCTAAGGGGATTTTCTTTTTTTTTACTTTTAACTAAACTTTTATTATCTGTACATCTGTAAGTGAAAGAAAACTTTTATAAATCTAGTTCACGTATTTTTTTTAATTATCTTTAATCTATTTTTTACACTCCAGTCCTTATTCTCCTCCAGGTCTGCCCTCTGACAGTTACTCATCCAATTCCTCCTCCACTGTCTACAAGAGGGATGTTTCCCCTCACCCTGCCAGGCCTCCCCACTCCCTGGGTTAGGTAATTCGTTTCTTAAATAAATTAATTTCATTTTAACTACAGTCTCCAATGGAGGAGTTAGAGAAAAGACCCAAGGAGCTGAAGGGGTTTGGAATCCCGTAGAAAGAACAACAATTTGAGCTAACCAATACTTCCAGAGCTCCTAGGGACTGAACCAACCAAAGAGTACACATGGAGGGACCCATGGCTACAGCTGCATATGTAGCAGAGGATAGCCTTGTCCTGCATCAGTGGGAGGAGAGGCCCTTGGTCCTGTGAAGGCTCAATTCCCCAATGTAGGGGAATGCCAGGACAGGGAAGTGGGAATGGGCAGGTTATTGAGCAGGGGGAGGGGGAATGGGTTCGGGGATTTTCAGAAGGGAAATAAGGAAAGGAGATAACATTTGAAATGTAAATAAAGAAAATATCTAACAATAACAAAAAAAGAAACTAGAGATCAAGAAAATAAAATAAGATGGAAAAAATAAAATAAAAAATTGAATGGCTTTTAATGAAAGGATAATTATATCAATTAGAAACTGAAGCTAATAAGGACTACTTTACTGAATGTACTTCTCCATATGTTGCAATAACATGGGATATAGTTTATCTGGAGGTGTACTCTAATGACCACTGTTCCTTTTCATTCATGTTTCACAGCAAATTTTCCAAAAATGAACTGTTATCCCTTGATAATTACTAAATATTTGAGTCACAATGTCACTTACATTTATTTTTTAACAAAAGATTAAATATTTTTATTTTTGAAAGTTTCAAATGTTTATTCAATGTATATTGATCATACTCATCTAGTGCTACCTCGTTTCAAGCCCCCCCTTAGTGTTCCCACTTTATAGCACTCCCAGATCGAATTCCTTCTTTTTATTCCTTTGTTGCTTTTTAATACCCACTTCCAAGCCCAGTTAATGCTGTCCATATGCACATGAGTATATAGATATCCCCTGGGCCATGAGCAACCTACTAGAGACCACACCTCCCCCACAGCAGTCATCAGCTGCCAGGAGCTTCTCCAGTAGGGATGAAGCCTAGGAGTACTTCCCCCATTAAAGCTGGAATACTGACTAGCCTGATCTTGCACAAGTCTTATGTAAACAGCCACAGCTCCTGAGGGTTGGTGCCTGCAGCATTCAGTCATGTCCAGAGGTTAGCATTTCACAGTTCTCTTTACCATCAGCCTATTCTTGCACCTATTGTTTCTAACTCTCTCCTCTGAGAGGTTACTTGAGCATTGGATAATGCAAGACTGAGATAGATGGCCCACCCTAGCTGAGAACTCAGTTTCTATGATAGATATTTTGAACAGTTATAAGTCTCTACAGGTTCCTCTGGCCAAAGGTGAGAGTAGCACAAATTTATGTCATAAAAATAAATATTTAGAAAGTGAATTTTTAAAAATTAAAAAAGAAACTAAAAAGAATCAATTATAGAAGAAAATACTAGATAATATAAAGAACAAATAAGGTATTGATATGCCTGGAACTATATCATCTCTCTCTGGTTTCAATCCTAGTCCTCGACTTAGGGATGACACTTTATTTGGAAACTGCCTTTATAGGGTAAAATGTTACTATGCCTGAGAATGTGACTGATGCTTTATTAGGGAAGAACAACCTGTGAATAGAACAACACATAGGGAGAACACCAAGTGATAAGAGACAGAAGTGGTGCTGCTCTAAGCTGAGAAGTGACAACTCCTCAAGAAGCTAGAAGACAAGGGGAGCATCTTTCGTGCATGTTTTAAGGAAGTGGGTCCTTGTTTGAACCTTGATTTTGAACTGCAAGCCTCCAGAACTGGAAGATCATGGATTTCCATCTTTTAATGCATATTTTCTCTATTTACATTTCAAATGTTATAGCCTTTCCAGTTTACCCCCCTGGAAACCTCCTATTCCATCCTCCCTCCCTCTCCTTCTATGGGGGTGTTCTCCCACCCACTCCCACCTCTCTGCCCTGGCATTCTCCTACACTGTATCATTGAGCTTCACAGGGCCAAGGGCTTCTCTTCCCATTGATTCCCAACAAGGCCATTCTCTGCTACATTATGTGGCTGGAGACATGAATCCCTCCATGTGTACTCCTTGGTTGGGGGTTTAGTCCCTGGGAGCTATGGGCAGGGTTCTGGTAGTTTGATATTGTTGTTCTTCTAGATCAATGGAATTGAATTGAAAACCCAGAAATAAACTCACACACATATGGTCACTTGATCTTTAACAAAGGATCTAAAAGCAACCAGTGGAAAAATTACAACATTTTCAAAAAATGGTACTGGTTCAACTAGTGATCAGCATGTAGAAGAATATAAATTGATTCTTTCTTATCTCCTTGTACAAATCTTAAGTCAAAGTAAATCAAGGAACTCCACATCAAACCAGACACACTGAAACTATTAGAAGAGAAAGTAGGGGAAAGCCTCGAACACATGGGCACAGGGGAAAATTTCCTGAACAGAACACCAATGGCTTATGCTCTCAGATCAAAATTAGACAAACAGAACCTCATAAAATCGAAAAGCTTCTGTAGGGCAAAGGACACTGTCAACAGGAAAAAATAGCAACTAAAGAATTAAGAAAATATCTTCACCAATCTTGCATCCCATAAATGACTAATATCCAATATATACAAAGAGATCAAGAATTTAGACTCTAGAGAACCAAATAGCTCTATTTAAAAATGGAGAATAGAGCTAAACAGAGAATTCTCAACTGAGGAAACTCAAATGGCTGAGAAGCACCTACAGAAATGTTCAACATCCTTAGTCATCAGAGAAATGCAAATTAAAAAAAAAAAACCAAACAAATCTGAGTTTCTACCTCACACCAATCAGAGTGGCTAAGATCAAAAATTCAAGTGACAACAGATGCTGGAGGATGTGGAGAAAGAGGTCCATTGCTGGTAGGATTGCAGGAGGCAACCTGAAACAACCATTCTGGAAATCAGTCTTGTGGTTCCTCAGAAAATTGGACGTAGTATTACCTGACGACCCATCTATATCTCTCCAGGGCATATACCCAGAAGATGTAATAAGGACACATGCTCCACTATGTTCATAGCAGACTTATTTATAATAGCCAGAAGCTGGAAAAAAAAAACAGATGTCCTTCAACAGAGGAATGGATACAGAAAATGTGGTACATTTACACAATTGAGTACTACTCTGCCATTAAAACAATGGCTTCATGAAATTCTTAGTCAAATGGATGGAACTAGAAAATATCATCCTGAGTGAAGTATCCCAGTCACAAAACAACAAACATGGTATGTACTCACTGATAAGTGGATATTAGGAGAAAAGCTTGGAATATTCATAATAAAATTCAAGACCATATGAAACTCAAGAAGAAGCAAAACCAAAGTGTTGATACTTTGGTTCTTCTCAGAAGGGGAAACAAAACATTCATGGGATGAGCTACAGAGACAAATAGTGGAGCAGAGACAGAAGGAAAGTCCATCCAGGAACTGCCCCATCTGAGGATCCATCCCATACATAGTCACCAAACCCAGACACTATTGTAGATGCAAACTAGTGCTTTCTGACAGTAGCCTGATAAAGCTATCTCCTGAGAGCCTTTTCCAGAGCCTGAGAAATACTATTGGATGCTTGTAGCTAACCACTGGACAGAGCTCAGGGTCCCCAATTGTGGAATTAGAGAAAGCTCTAAAGGTGCTGAAAGGGTATACAACCCCACTGGAAGAACAAAAATGCCACTTACATTTAAATAGAAATTTTATTTCAATTAATTAAAGAACTCAAACCCTTCTCTCTGACTTCTAGTAATGCCCATTGAAGAAAAATTTGACATACCTAGAATACTTCATCGGCAAATCAATAGATTGATTTAACATTGTGCAATATTTAATAAAAATGGCAGTTGTTCTTTCTTATGAGAACATGATTAAACTGAGTTTTCAGAAGCAGGAATATTTGAAATTAATCATCTCTTAAATTAGGAATATCGTAATTTGATTCAATGTTTTTATAAACCTTAAATTGATTTCTTCACTATGACTTACAACAATCTCAATACTACAATTTGAACTCAAAATTCTGATTTAGAACAAATTCTGTGTATACTTTCACTAACAAGAAACCGTATTTTTGGGTTGCTGTCCATGAACAATGAATATATATTAATAATTTTGCACGTGTTGATAGGAATAAATTGATTTAACAAGATTGTTGTCCTTAACTGTCTCTCTGTTTTGAATTGACCAATTCTTTTGTGGTCAGGTATCATGTTGAACTAAATTATAAACTTAATCATCTATAATGTTATAGAACAAATCTTTATTTTATTAATATACTTTCTAATTAGCTGAAATGGGCTCTGCTTATTTTATAATTCAATTTTGTACATACTACCTCCATGAAATTAATTGCAATTTTTCATACTATCAACTTCCCCATATCTGTGTCTTTTAGAGCATCCAATATAATACATTTTTTACTTGGAATAGTAACAAATGGCTGTCTTCCAACAGTTCCTGCCAATGCAAATTAATATGTAGAATAAGAGGTAACCCCAGTGGTCTGAGGATGTGGTCTCCTGGTAGTTATTTTCAGAAAAATATGAAGCAAAAAATGAATTGTTCTAGCTCCTACACAGCAGACAAGAAAACAATGTGTCTTCAGTGGTTTCCTGGGTGTTATATTCTGATTCATTCTACAGTCTAGATTCTACTTCATAAAGAAGAATTTGAAAAGTCATTATATATGTATATATACAGGTATATACATAGATATTTGCATACATGTATATTTATACTTTATATAACCAACCTACAAATCTGTGTGTATGTGCATGAACATCTGCACTTTCTCTCTCTCTCTCTCTCTCTCTCTCTCTCTCTCTCTCTCTCTCTCTCTCTCACACACACACACACACACACACAGACACACACACACACACACACACACACACACGTATAATCTAGAAAGATCCACACCCTTCTCAACCTATCTATGCATAAAGGATCATAGCAAATGCTTGTTTTCTTACAAGATCACAGATACATGAAGAAGTCATGTGATTAACTATAAAAACTAGAAAAAATTCTGACTTATATACATGGATATATTATTTTAAAGTTATGAATTTTCTTCAAATAGAGAATTTCTTATTGAAAATAAATACAGACTCAAAATATCCAGTATATCTGAGACACTATAAAAGACCAAATCTGTGGGTAATAAGAATAGAAAAAGGAAATGAAACCCAGTTCAAAGTAACAGTAAACATTTTCATCAAAATTCTAAATGAAAATTTCCCTCAACTTCAGTTAAAAAGAACAGAGAGAATACCCGATAGACTGGACCAAAAAAGAAACTCCTCATTACACATAATAATCAAAGCTAAATGTACTGAACAAAGAATACTAAAGCTGCAGGATTCAAAAAACAAATGAAATGTAAAAACAGACCTATTCTGTAAAAACTGCCTCTTCAATAAAGACTCTCAAAGCTAGAGGTGACTGGACAAATGTTTTTGCAAATTCTCAGATATCACAGATGTAAACCCAGACAACCATACCCAAAAAATCTCTCATTCACATTAGGTGCAGAGAGTTCACTGTACAGCAAAATGTATTCAGTATCTATCTACAACCTGCCTCACAGAAGGCACTAGAAGGACAATTTCAACCTAAAGAGTCTAACTACACTGCAGAAAACAGAAGGAACAAGAAAACACTAGGATCCTCAGTGTCCATGATCTCAACAGTTTAATAAAACCACAGAGCCTAACAAATCAGATTTGAAAACAGGATTCATCCTTCTGTTGCATCTAAGAAACAAATTTTAATCTCAAGGGAAGATGTCATCTCAGAGTACAAGTTATTCTAGATTCTATTTCATCTAGGAAGGATGGAAACACAAAATAGCGTAAACAAACAGAACCAAGGAATAAACCAGTGTGGTCATTTTAATATTGGACAAAATAGACTTCAAACTAACACCACTCATAAGAGATAGGAAACGATAGTGAATATTGATTAAAATTAAATCTCTCTGCAGTTACTAGAACCTAACCAGTGGCCAGAAAATGGGGACCCCAGTGGTTGAATTGGGGAAAAGCTGGAAGAAGCTGAGAAAGAAAGAGACCCCATAGGAAGACCAGGAGTCTCAACTTACCTGTTACTTAGAGACCTATCAGACACTGAGCCACCAGACATATAAGCCACCAGCTGATATGAACTCCCCAACACATATATAGCAGAGGACTGCCTAGTCCGGCCTCAGTGAGATGAACAAAACCCTTGAAACACTTGAGACCCTAGGGAGTGGAGAGGTCTGGTGAGGTGGAGGTGGAGTGGAGACATCTTCTTAGAGACATGGGATGTGGAAAAAGGTATGATATGGGTAGTGGTCAGAGAGATGAACTGGGGAGGAGATGAAGTATGGACTGTAAAAAGGACTAAAGAATAAAAATAAATTCTAATAAAAGAAAAAAAAATAAGTCTTTCCAACAAAACATTATAATTCTTAACATTTATGCACCAAAAACAAGGAAGAGAACCAAATATCATAAGAGGACATTGAAATATCTCAAATAACATCTTGAGCATTCAACACTGATGGCAAGTGACATTAAAACCTCACTCTTCCTGACAGTCAATTCACTTAGGCAAAAGAAAACAGACAAATCTTGGAGCTAGCTGTTAGAACAAGCCAAATGGACCCAACAGATATTTACAGAACTTATCACTAAAACACAAAAAAATGTCTGACTTCTTCTAAGCGTCTTATCAAACTTTCTCCAAAGTTGAGCAAATTTTTATACACAAATTAAGTCTTGACATGTACAAAACAAAAATTGAAATAACACCCTGAATCCTACTTAGAATGCACAGATTTGTTTTGTCACGTTACATTACATTACATTATATTATATTATATATAGTATAGTATAGTATTTTTATTATATTACTATACTAATAGATCAATGCCTGTCTTAGTGATCATCAGAGAATATTTGTCCTGAAGGAAATACTGAAAAATACAGAGAACCATAGACAAATACTGTGGCAATATATCCAGTGCCGGCAGAGGAATGCACTAGATTGACACCTATAGTGGAATAGAGAAGTTGAAACAGGTCCCATTCCTTGCCCAGAAGCTATTTTCAATAGATAACCTCTTGAGTATGAAAAAAAGCAATTTTCTCCAAGGCAGTCTCACTGGAGAAGAAACTACACTTTATTGTAGGGTTCATATCTAGCTATAGCTACCCAACACAGAACTAATTTTACAGCACCTTTTGAGGTTCTTTGCCTTATAATGATAAACAAAGGATTTTTTTCCCTTCCTTACAGCTTCTTTGCATACATAAGAATTGCTGGTTCAGATTTTTTTATGGGAATCTTGTGTTTGAAACTGTATTTTTGTCTATTTGTTTCTTATGTGTTTTTTTGTTTTTTTTTTTTTTTGTGTGTGTGGGTTGTTTTTATATCCTTCTTTTTCTTTGTTTCTTTGTTTCCTTCCTCAATGCCTGCTTCTTTTCTAAGTTTATACAGAAAGGGTGTTGATCAAGATAGAAGAAGTCTCAAAGAACTGAGGATTGGAGGAGGGAAAATGATAATCAGAAAATATTGTATGAGAAAAATATTTATAATTAAACAATGAAATAGAACAATTAGTTAAATGTGATTTTATAAAAGAGAAGTGAGTGAAGGGTAGTTGTCAGGCAGATTTAAATTGTGACTTAAAAATATCAATGTAAAAGGCTTTGTAAGATACACTTAATAGCCATAAAGAAAAGAATGTCTTATATTAAGACCACAGCAATCCAAGGAAATTTTAGAAAAGTGTCACCGACGAAGTTTCTTTTGCATCTAAACTTACTCCAAACATTAAAGCAAACTTGTTAAAATTCAATTATCTCTTTGTGGGTAACAAAGTCAATAGATAGGGGCTTGGTAATGCAGGCTCCAGAAGGAGCCAAGGGATGAAAAAGGGGCATTGTACTACGATATTTTGTTTTTCGTGTGTGTGTGTGTGTGTCTGTATCTGTGACTGTGTTTGGCCTTAACCCTTTAAAGCATGTTCTTTTCTGAAGATAAAATTGAAAGGGACTATATCTGAGGGAGAGGGAGGTCAGGGGAACTAGGAAAAGTGGAGAGAGGTAAAACTCTGGTTAGGATATATTGTATGAGGAAATTTTCTATTTGTAAGAAAAAAGGAGGGGCAATGTATAATGGTTAAACATAACATCAAAGTACATTATATGTATGAAATTGTGAAAGAATGAATACAGTTTAATGTGCTCTAATATTTAAGATTGTAAAGAAAAATAATATTTGTCTGGCTTTCAATTTCTAAATTAACTTTACAATATTTAAAATGTTTAACTTATCTGAGATGCGGGAACTGTGTTTTACTTACAGATTCCATTTCCTTTCTACAGTTCCCAATATGTTTAAACTTGATTGAAAGAGAAGATGAAGTTCCCCCAATAATTTACAGAAAAACATGTTAAAATCAGAAAGGGTAGTTTTTTTCCCACACAATTTAAAGTACGAAAAAGCAAAGAGTGCTTTGGCTGTGGTGTCTTGGTGACATGACCTGTGGACCTTGTTAGCAGTCATGTGTAGGCAGAGGCAGTAATAGGAGTGACTGACTAATTGGCTTTGGTTCCCAAGAAGTCATTACGTACCCAGAAAAGCATGTGTCTTTTCAGTATGACAATAATTAAATCACCTCAACCCCTGCACACAAGTGTGAGTTAGTTTAACACATTGATGAGTATCTGCATTTTACAATCCTAGGGAATGTTACCTGAGGTATGTTTTCAATAGGTGATTTTAATACACATTAATTTGATATATTTCCCACTTCCCCTTGGCTCATAAATTTTAAAAAGTGTCTATGGCTGCTCCATTCTGATTAAAATTCAATAAAACTTGTTCTTCCTTAATTAAACACTCCCTTCTCTACCAAACGAGGATGGCTTAGACTTTTCTACAGTCGTGTTATTGTGGCTCTGGTCATATCTCAAGAAATTGAAAAATGGTAGACTAATTAAATGTATGCATCACAGTGTGCTAACTGCAAAGTGGGATGGCTTTGAAATACGTTGGGGAAGTTACATTTTGCTTTCTATATAGGTTGTCAAAATTCAAAATCAAAAAAGCTTCAGTTACACATTCACAGCATTTTAAAATGGGATATTTGAAAATAAACACACTAATCTGCCATAAAGAAACCTAGGATACAGCAGTTTTATTTATTTGATTATTAATAAAATATAACTAAGTAAATAGTTTTCCTTTTTCTCAGTGAATAGAAGTTTTCAGGGAAGGACTAGGAAAGATGGTTGAGGGGTCAAAAGAGGTTCATGGGAGAGCTTTTGAAGAGAAAAGGGAAAGGAAAATGATATGTTTATATAAACACTTCCTCTGTCCACCAGTCTGGCTTCAAACACACAGAGATTTATCTGCCTCTGTCCCTCAAGAGAAAAGATTAAAAGCATGTAACATTATGCCTGGGAAGAATTTCCTCTTTTGGGAAATGTTACCACATGCCTCTAATTCTAGTATTCTGAAAGCAAAGGCAAGGGAACATCTTTGAGTTCAAATCCAGTTTTGTCTACAGATGAAGTTGTAGAAAATCAAACATGGAAGGCTACAAAGAAAAATCTTATCCTGAAACAAAAGTAAACAAAACAAAATTTCTTTTGTGTAGGCTTATAAGAATATAATGTTCAAAGTGAGAGACACAGACATGGGGATATGGAAAAATAATATATATATATATAATATATTATATATAATATATATATAATATATATTATATATTATAATATATAATATATAATATATTATATATATTATATATATTATATATATAATATATATATTATATATATATATATTCTGGCTATTATAAATAAGGCTGCTATGAACATAGTGGAGCATGTGTCCTTATTGCATGCAGGTAAAGCCTCTGGGTATATGCCCAGGAGTGGTATAACAAGATCCTCCAGGAGTGTCATGCCCAGTTTTCTGAGGAATCGCCAGACTGCTTTCCAGAGTGGTTGTACCAGCTTGCAATCCCACCAGCAGTGGAGGAGTGTTCCTCTTTCTCCAATCCTCGCCAACAACTGCTGTCTCCTGTGTTTTTGATTTTAGCCATTCTGACTGGTGTGCGGTGGAATCTCAGGGTTGTTTTGATTTGCATTTCCCTAATGACTAAGGATGTTGAACATTTTTTAGGTGCTTCTCAGCCATTATTTATATAATATATATATATATTATATAAATATTATATAAATATTATATATATTTATATATATATATTATATATATAAATATATATAAATATTATATAAATATATTTATATAATATATATATAATATATAATATATATATATTATTTATATAATATATATAATATATATATTATATATTATTATATAAATATATATATATATAAATCTCTGTGTGTTTGAAGCCAGACTGGTGGACAGAGGAAGTGTTTATATAAACATATCATATATATATATATATTATATTATATATATATTAAATATTATTATTATTATTATATATTATATATATATTATATATTATATATATATATATAATATTCATTCAAATAATCCATTCAGCAGCTGATAGATTGCTCAGTATTTAAGACGTCTGACAGTTCTTCCAGAGTAACAGGATTGAATCCCAGCACCAATTTGGCAGTTCAAAATCCAGTAAATCCAGTTCCAGGGAATCCTAAAACCCTTTTCTTCTACTAACTGCAGGAGTGCACACAGTATACAGATATTTATGAAGCAAAAACATTCATACTTAAAAACTAAAGCTTAAAAATATAAAAAGACAACGATTCTCAATTTATAGTGTCATATAAAACATAAAACAATATAAGATGATTTTCTCACCATAAAATTGCCTTCAAATTATTTTAATGCATTCAGTTTATAATAATAAAATGACAATTTTATATGACAGAACATAAGACCTAATATATCTATTGATATTAAATTAATGGAATAAAAATTATATAAAGTCTTTAGATGTCAATAAAATTATTTCAAACTTTTTCAAACTTACAATTTTAACAATGCTCATGCCTTAAATCTATATTCTTTCTATTATTGAAAATAGAGTTTTTTCAAGCAGCATATTTTATTGATGGATTCTGATCCTCTCACTCCTCTGAGATTACCCCACATTCCTTTCCATAGGATCCATATACTATCTGTCTTTACTTGAAAGTTAACAGTCATCTAAAGTATAATAATAAACTCAAATGAAATAAAGCAAAAACAAACTAGTAAGTAGTAAAACAAAGAAACAGAAAGAAAACAGATACACATGTTCATGCACACAGAAATTCCCTAAAAACATGAACCAGAATCTGTAATATGCATGTAAAGGATCTGTAAGGTGAACAAACAAACAAGATAAGAGTAACAACAAAAATGTCATAAACTTATGAGACTCTCTGGAGTCTAACTTCTTGAATTCTTTGTATATATTGGATAATAGCCCTCTGTCGGATTTAGGGTTGGTAAAGATCTTTTCCCAGTTTGTTGGTTGCAGCTTTGTGTCCTTTGCCTTACAGAAACTTTGTAATAACCATATTAAAAAATGGGGTACAGAGCTAAACAAAGAGTTCTCACCTGAAGAATATCTAATGGCTGAGAAGCACCTAAAAAATGTTCAACATCCTTAGTCATTAGGGAAATGCAAATCAAAACAACCCTGAGATTCCACCGCACACCAGTCAGAATGGCTAAAATCAAAAACACAGGAGACAGCAGTTGTTGGCGAGGATTGGAGAAAGAGGAACACTCCTCCACTGCTGGTGGGATTGCAAGCTGGTACAACCACTCTGGAAAGCAGTCTGGCGATTCCTCAGAAAACTGGGCATGACACTCCTGGAGGATCTTGTTATACCACTCCTGGGCATATACCCAGAGGCTTTACCTGCATGCAATAAGGACACATGCTCCACTATGTTCATAGCAGCCTTATTTATAATAGCCAGAAGCTGGAAAGAACCCAGATGTCCCTCAACGGAGGAATGGATTCAGAAGATGTGGTATATTTACACAATGGAATACTACTCTGCAATTAAAAACAATGAATTCATGAAATTCTTAGGCAAATATCATCCTTAGTGAGGTAACCCAATCACAAAAGAAAACACATGGTATGCAGTCACTGATAAGGGGATATTAACCCAGAATCTCAGAATACCCAAGACACAATTCACATATCAATAGATTTCCAAGAAGATGGAAGGAGAGTCTCCTGGTCCTGGAAAGACTGGATGTAGCAGTGTAGGGCAATACAGGACAGAGAAGAGAGAGGGGGTTGAATGGGGAACAGGGGGAGGGAAGAGGGCTTATGGGAATTTCGGGGGGCCGGGAGGAACCGGGAAAGGAGAAATCATTTGGAATGTAAATAAAAAAATATATAGAAAAAAAAAAAACCTTACGAGACAAAAACCCTCCAAGATGACAAAGAGTTTGATTGGGAATACAGTATATTTCAGGGCATGGGGCCTGACCTTAGAGTGGTTTGTAGTTTCAGTATCTATCATTGCAGAGAACTGAATTTTCAGTGAAGTGTGTTTGTCATTTGGACATAGATTTGGGACTTGGAATGGGACATGTTTCTAAATATTAAATCAGCAATGTAATATTGCTTGTAAGAGACAACAGGACCTGTGTAAGGTTCTATACCCTCTGTGAGTTCATATGTGTGTGTGTACGAAGCCTTATTTCCTTGGTGTGCTTAATTTTGTCAAGCTCTTAAGATCTTTCAATCTTCTATTCTGCTGGCTTCCCTGTCACTTTAAACTTTAGGGTAAGGATTTAATGAAGTTCTCTGTGTGTGTGTCTCTCTCTGTGTCTCTTTCTGTCTGTCTCTGTCTCTTTCACTCTGTCTCACTCTCTCTCTGCCTCTCTGTCTGTCTGTCTGTCTGTCTGTCTCTTTCTCTCTCTCTCTCTCTCTTTTTCTCTCCCTCTCTCTCTCTCGCTCTCTCTCCCTCTCTCTCTGTCTGTTTTTCTTTTATTTTGTATATTTTTTTATACATTTTATACATTCCAAATTATTTTCCCTTTCCCGACTCCTCCCTCCCCGAATGTCCCATAAGCCCTCTTCTCTCCCCTTGTTCCCCATTCAACCCCCTCTTGCTTCTCTGTCCTAGTATTCCCCTACATCCGGTCTTTCCAGGACCAGGGGTCTCTCCTTCCATCTTCTTGGAAATCTATTGATACACGAATTGTGTCTTGGGTATTCTGAGATTCTGGGTTAATATCCCTTTATCAGTGACTGCATACCATGTGTATTCTTTTGTGATTGGGTTACCTCACTAAGGATTATATTTTCCAATTCTGACCATTTGCCTAAGAATTTTCGAGATAAGATTGGATCAATTTGCATTCTTCTGCATGCTGATCTCCAGTTGAACCAGCACCATTTGTTGAAAAGGCTATCTTTTTTCCACTGGATGGTTTTAGCTCCTTTGTCAAAGATCAAGTGACCATAGGAGTGTGGATTCATTTCTGGGTCTTCAATTCTGTTCCATTGATCTACATGTCTTTCACTGCACCAATACCAGGCAGCTTTTAACACTATTGCTCTGTAGTACAACCGGGATACTGATTCCCCCAGAAGTTCTTTTACTTTTGAGAATAGTTTTAGCTATCCTGGGTTTTCTGTTATTCCAGATGAATTTTTTAATTGCTCTTTCTAACTCTATGAAGAATTGTGTTGGAAATGTTTTGGGGATTGCATTGAATATGTATATTGCTTTTGGCTTGATGGTCATTTTTACTATATTAACCCTGCCAATCCATGAGCATGGAAGATTTTTCCATATTATGAGGTCTTCTTCAATTTCTTTCTTTAGAGACTTGAAGTTCTTGTCATATAGATCTTTCATTTGTTTGGTTAGAGTCACACCAAGATACCTTATATTGTTTGTGGTTATTGTGAAGGGTATCATTTCTCTTATTTCTTTCTCAGCCTGCTTATTCTTTGAGTATAGGAGGGCTACTGATTTGCTTGAGTTGATTTTATATCCTGCCACTTTGCTGAAGTTGTTTATCAGTTGTAGGATTTCACTGGTGGAGTTCTTTGGGTCACTTAAGTATACTATCATATCGTCTGCAAATAGTGATAGTTTTACTAAGCAAAGGTCCAGATGGTTTTAGTACAGAATTCTATCAGACCTTCAAAGAAGACCTAACACCAATACTCTTCAAACTGTTACACAAAATAGAAACAGAAGGAACACTATCCAACTCGTTCTATAAAGCCACAATTATGCTGATACCAAAATCACACAAAGATCCGACAAAGAAAGAGTATCTCAGACCAATTTCTCTTATGAATATCGATGCAAAAATACTCAATAAAATTCTTGCCAACCGAATCCAAGAACACATCAAAATGATCATTCACCACAATCAAGTAGGCTTCATCCCAGGGATGCAGGGATGGTTCAATATATGGAAATTTACCAATGTAATCCACTACATAAACAATCTCAAAGAAAAAAACCACATGGTCATTTCACTAGATGCTGAAAAATCATTTGACCACATTCAGCATCCTTTCATGCTAAAGGTCTTGGAAAGATCAGGAATTCGAGGCCCATATCTAAACATAGTAAAAGCAATTTACAGCAAACCGGTAGCCAACTACAATCTAAATGGAGAGAAACTTGAAGCAATCCCACTAAAATCAGAGACTAGACAAGGCTGCCCTCTCTCTCCATATCTTTTCAATATAGTACTTGAAGTTCTTGCTAGAGCAATTAGACAACAAAAGGAGGTCAAAGGGATACAAATTGGAAAGGAAGAAGTCAAACTATCTCTCTGTCTTTCTTTCTCTATCCCACCCCCACTATCCAACATGGCTCTCTGAAGAATTGAAGGATTTCCTGAAGCCATATATTGTAAAAGAATAGATAAATCTTACAGACTGTTCTGATGGTGGTCTTTTTAAAGAGATGAGCCCATATTATTTTTCTTTTATTTTCAGTTATTTCGCTCTTTTTTTGCTTTTCTTTTTCTTTTTTTTTTATTGAATATAATCGTCATTTACATTTCAAATGCTAAAAACTTTCCCAGTTTCCCCCCTCCCTGAAAACCCCTAACCCCTCCCCCCACCCCTTGCCTCCAAGAATATGCTCCTCCACCTGACCCACTCCCACTGACCCCCTTGATTTCCCTTTGTTGGGACATCTATTGAACCTTCACCAGACCAAGGACTACTCTCACTGGGGAAAATTTCCTGAATAGAACACCAATGGCTTATGCTCTAAGAAAAAGAATGGACAAATGACACTTCATAAAGCTGCAAAGCTTCTGTAAGGCAACGGACACTGTCAATAGGACAAAAAGGCAACCAACAAATTGGGAACCGATCTTTACCTATCCTATATCCGATAGAGGCCAATATCCAATGTATACAAAGAACTCAAGAAGTTAGACTCCAGAGAGTCAAGTAACCCTATTAAAAATGGCATATAGAGTTAATCAGGGAATTCTCAACTGAGGAATCTCGAATGGCTCTGAAGCACCTAAAGAAATGTTCAGCATCCTTAGTTATCAGTGAAATGCAAATCAAAACAACACTGAGATTCCACCTCATACCTGTCAGAATGGCTAAGATGAAAAACTCTGGGGACATCAGATGCTGGAGAGGATGTGGGAAAAGAGGAACACTTCTCCATTGTAGGTGGGAATTCAAGCTGGTAAAACCGCTCTGGAAATCAGTTTGGCCGTCCTCAGAAAATTAAACATAGTACTACCTGAGGACTCAGAGATGAGTCCATATTATAATGCAATCACTTTTCTTTTTCAGTAATTTAATGCTATGAATGATGCAGATTTTGGCTATTCCAAAGGTGCGGCTTGTATTCTTGGAAAAATGAACAGAATAATAGAGGTAATCCCAGAATAATTCCTGTGACTAAGGATGAAAACACAGCAAATACATCAAATTATTCTAAACATTGGCCCTAGAAGAGTGAAAGAACAAGCACCAGTCTAAGGTCCCCCTTCTACCCTGGGCTGGGCCACTGTTTGCCAGCCCAATAAAAGCCTTTCCACATCTGGGTTCTTTCCAGCTTCTGGCTATTATAAATAAGGCTGCTATGAACATAGTGGAGCATGTGTCCTTATTGCATGCAGGTAAAGTCTCTGGGTATAATAGCCAGAAGCTGGAAAGAACCCAGATGTCCCTCAACGGAGGAATGGATTCAGAAGATGTGGTATATCTACACAATGGAATACTACTCTGCAATTAAAAACAATGAATTCACGAAATTCCTAGGCAAATGGTCAGATCTTGAAAATATCATCCTTAGTGAGGTAACCCAATCACAAAAGAACACAAATGGTATGCAGTCACTGATAAGGGGATATTGACCCAGAATCTCCGAATACCCTAGACACAATCCGCATATCAATAGATTTCTAAAAAGATGGTAGGAGAGACCCCTGGTCCTGGAAAGACTGGATGTAGGGGAACACCAGGACAGAGTAACGAGAGGGGGTTGAATGGAGAAAAGAGGGAGGGAAGGGGGCTTATGGGACTTTCGGGGAGGGAGGAAACGGGAAAGGGGAAGTGATTTGGAATGTAAATTAAAAAATAAAATAAAATAAAAAAAAAAAAGCCTTTCCACATTCGAGGCCCACATAGAGCTGCAGGATCTTCCTGAAGGCACGTGTTCATTTACCACACAGCTTACAGGTTGAGGAATCCAGCTAGGCATTGTTTAGTCCCTCTGCTGCCATGCAGTAAAGTGGAATGTCTCCATGGTTCCCCAAGCTGAGGGAAAACTGGCTGAGTTTTCAACAGTTTAATTAAGAAGACAGTGTGCCTTTTACCTAAGATATTTTTCAACTGAGCTTAGATTCTAAGAGTCGCACATTAGGTGGCAATTATTTTGTCATAAAAGAATAATAAGTAGCCTTATTAGTTCTTTATTTCCCATTAATTAATTGATTAATTTTACATCCCAATATTTGCCTCCTCTCCTCCAAGTCCCCCCTCCCTCAGCTACTCACCCATCTCCTCTTTTCTCCTCTGAGAAGGGGAGGCCACACTGTGTATTACCCCATTCTGGCTCATCAATTCTCTACAGAGCTAGGTTCATCCTTTTCTTTTTCTTTTTTTTTTATTTTATTTTATTTTTTTTTTAATTTACATTCCAAATCATTTCCCCTTTCCCGTTTCCTCCCTCCCCGAAAGTCCCATAAGCCCCCTTCCCTCCCTCTTTTCTCCATTCAACCCCCTCTCTTTTCTCTGTCCTGGCGTTCCCCTACATCCAGCCTTTCCAGGACCAGGGGTCTCTCCTTCCATCTTCTTAGAAATCTATTGATATGCGAATTGTGTCTAGGGTATTCCGAGATTCTGGGTTAGTATCCCCTTATCAGTGACTGCATACCATGTGTGTTCTTTTGTGATTTGGTTATCTCACTAAGGATGATATTTTCAAGTTCTGACCATTTGCCTAGGAATTTCATGAATTCATTGTTTTTAATTGCAGAGTAGTATTCCATTGTGTAGATATACCACATCTTCTGAGTCCATTCCTCCGTTGAGGGACATCTGGGTTCTTTCCAGCTTCTGGCTATTATAAGTAAGGCTGCTATGAACATAGTGGAGCATGTGTCCTTATTGCATGCAGGTAAATCCTCTGGGTATATGCGCAGGAGTGGTATAGCTGGATCCTCCGGGAGTGTCATGCCTAGTTTTCTGAGGAATCGCCAGACTGCTTTCCAGAGTGGTTGTACCAGCTTGAAATTCAACCAGCAGTGGAGGAGTGTTCCTCTTTCTCCACATCCTCGCCAACAACTGCTGTCTCCTGTGTTTTTGATCCACAATTACACTAATACCAAAAGCACACAAAGATCCGACAAAGAAAGAGAATCTCAGGCCAATCTCTCTTATGAATATCGATGCAAAAATACTCAATAAAATTATTGCCAACCGAATCCAAGAACACATCAAAACGATCATTCACTACGATTAAGTAGGCTTCATCCCAGGGATGCAGGGATGGTTCAATATAAGGAAATCCATCAATGTAATCCACTATATAAACAATCTCAAAGAAAAAAACCACATGGTCATCTCATTAGATGCTGAGAAAGCATTTGACAAAATTCAGCACCCTTTCATGCTAAAGGTCTTGGAAAGATCAGGAATTCAAGGCCCATATTTAAACATAGTAAAAGCAATTTACAGCAAACCAGTAGCCAGCATCAATCTAAATGGAGAGAAACTTGATGCAATCCCACTAAAATCAGGGACTAGACAAGGCTGCCCTCTCTCTCCATATCTTTTCAATATAGTACTTGAAGTTCTAGCTAGAGCAATTAGACAACAAAAGGAGGTCAAAGGGATACAAATTGGAAAGGAAAAGTCAAACTATCACTATTTGCAGACGATAAGATAGTATACTTAAGCGACCCAAAGAACTCCACCAGAGAACTCCTACACCTGATAAACGAATTCTGCAAAGTGGCCGGATATAAAATCAACTCAAGCAAGTCAGTAGCCTTCCTATACTCAAAGGAATTGTTGTATCTAGATAGGAATTTTAAATTTTGAAGAAAAATAGATTTTGAAATTATATGCTAATACCTTAAATTTTGGACTTTTTCCTATTTTTCTATTAAAAAACAATTTACACTGCACTCTAGTAGACAGTGTTTTGAAAACTTTAACATAAATATTAAGGTAAAGAAATAGAAACTCATTCCTACAGAAAAGTAACTGATTTAAAAATAGGAAATTGTGGTTTCATGAAAAACATAAAAAATAATTATATTACACTATAATACATGAATAATAGCAAATATTCAATCAAAAAACAGATATGATTATAACTATTTACTCAAGAAATTGAGTTTTATTGAAACTAATAATACAACCATTGATTGTGAAAGCAACATTGCAAGGTTACTTACGATTTTCAAATTGACATAAATACCTACATCTCTGTCTTAAGACGATTATGTACTGATTAAAGATTGGAAGCATCTTTTGATAAAATATTACACACATGTTCATTACAGCTAATAGCATTTATAATGATACCAGCTGTTGAACTCCAAGAGATATACATAATTAATGACAGTTGAAGTTTACCTACAGCTTTTCCATCTGCTTCAGTAGAAAACTGTTTCCCAAATGATCAACAAAAACCTGGTAGAACTTTTATGATAGAAAACAATGTTTTTCTCCATACCTATTCTAGAATATCCGAGGCTTATATATGTCTTTAAAACACACTAAGCTTATTTGAAGAAAATACCCACCTTTACAAAATAACGCTTAATCACTCCCAATTTGAAACAATATGAACTCTCTGTGAAATCTAATCATATTTATGTGCATCAAATATTATTAGATAATTATGATAATATGTATTATACTATCTGGAATAATATATCAATTTAATTATAATAAATTAAATAAATATATATATAATAAATATGTTTATATATATAATATGTTTCAGAATACATGTTTAGTTTTATAATTTTTATCTGAAACAAATTGCTCAGAACCAATTTCTGATTTGAATGCAAAACTAGAAAATAATGTAACTATTAACTTTTTAAAATTTGTGTCATAATGAACTAAAATTACTTGAGTCATTAGTACAGAAGTAACAGAAAGAATACAGTTCATAAGGTATCAAAAGATAAAACCATGAATGAAAATAGGTGAAATTTTATTCATCATTAAATTAAAACATGGATAAAAATCTTTCATTATATTAAATTAGGGAACTGTAATTATTTGAAATGAAGTCAATTAAGTTCATAATATTTACTTTCTAGATGCAAAGAAGTTGAAGTGTTTATAAATCCTTAGTGGCAGCCATTATTTTAAAGAGATACATATTAAATGAGACAAATACATGTTGTCGAGATAATTAAGTGTTTTAATAGTTATATGCTTTTGTTAGAACAACATATTAGTGAATTTATTGACTGGGAACTTGAGAAGACAGGAACATACTCCCAAAGTTATTGCCAATTTTAATTCTTTCCAGTATCTCCAAATTTGTTTTTCTAAGCAATGTACAGAAAATATAGAACTTATGTTGCAAACTCTAGGTTCACATTAGAAAATGATCATATTGATATTATCAGATAATAAAAAAGATTCTCCAACGCTCAATCAAGCCAATTAATTTATTAATTTGATCAAAGTTAATCATAAATTTGAATATAAAATTTGATAACTATTTAAATAATGACAGACATGTACTTCTATTAAAACAAAAGAAAAAAGATATATTGTAGAGAATTAGTGCGGGCATGTCCCAGGTGTGTCATGGCACAACAGATATTTCAGGTTACAGCACAACGCACAACACACACTTACAAATGCACCCAGAAAACTCAGGGCTCATATTAAAAAATGAAAGAGAATCAGTGAAAACCTGAGTGCTTTCATGACACTAACAATTCAGTAAAACACAATAAATAAATGTTGGGCTGTTGAGATGGCTCAGTGGTTAAGAGCACTGATTACTCTTCCAAAGGTCCTGAGTTCAAATCCAGCAACCACATGGTGGCTCACAACCAACCATAATGAGATCTGATACCCTCTTCTGATGTGTCTAAAGACAGCTACAGTGTTCTTACATATAATAATAAATAAATCTTTAAAAAATAAGTAAATATTAACACTGAAATTCATATATACTTGAAACATAGAACTCTGCCTTAAATCAATAAATTAAAGTAAATATATAGGAATTAATATAAAAAGGCAAAGAATAAGCATTTAGAGAGTGGTGAACATTATGCTTAAAAATTTAAAGTTACTGTGCTTAAAGAGAAGTGCAAGACAAAAATGCCACTAACCTCTGAACACCACTTCTCCAAGAACAGACAACTTCCCAGAATGCTGGGAGCTGGAGTTCATGTAAGATTACAAAACATGTGTCTTCTCATCTGTTAAGAAGCTTGATTGCCCCTGATTGCCCAGGACAGCTGTTTGATTACACATACCTAGGCAGGAAGCACATAAAGATGTATGCTTGGTTTTGAATGCACGAAAGCATGCAATGTATAGCCTTGTGCGTTTGTCTTTAGGAGGTCCTAGCCAATGCTATTTGGGAACATTTTCTGAGAATAAGACTTAGATATGGTCCTGGCCAGTATGAAATAAATCCTCTTATTCATTAAAATTTGTTCACTGATATGGTGAATCTATAAGTGACCCAGAACAAATGACTAATTATTTCACACATAAAACTTATCATTGTTAAATTCAAAAAATCTATTACAAGATCCAGAAAGTTTTTAGGTTCACGAATAGAAAATGGATAAGGACAACTTATCAAAAACTAATCTTTCAGACTAACAGGAAGCAACATTCATTGTGAGAAGATCATTAAAATCATTATCTACAATTATTTCAATTATTGAAACACAGACAAAATGAAAAACAATTCAGAAAGCAAATATGAAAATGATGATCCTAAGAATGAGACAGTTTAGAATATTATGTACTATGGCTCTTCATCCACATCTTCTTAAAATTAAAAGGTACACAGGGGTAGTTTAATAAAAATGGCCCACATAGGGTCTTCTATTCAAATGTTTAGTCTCCAAGGAGTGGAACAATAAGAAGGAAATATAAGATTATGGAGGTGTGGCTGTGTTGTAGTAGGAGTAACTTTGTTTGGAGGAAGTGTGTCACTAAGGGTGGGCTTCGGAACTTCAAAAGCACTTGGCAGGCCCAGTTTCTTTTCTTTCTGCCTGTGGAATGCTTATAGAACTCTCAGGTACTCTCAGGCATAGTTTGTCATGTTCTCTGCCATAATCAGAATTGACTATCAAGCAACATCAAGCAAGCCCCCAATTAAGTGCTTTCTCTGGTAAGAGTTACCATTCTTATGGTTTCCTCTCATATCACTAGCACAGTGACTAAGACAGAGAGATTTGAGGGGATCCTTGGTCTCTGTACTTCTAATGTATGGGATTTTTTTCTTTCCGATTTTAAATACAGCAATTGCTCTCCTCTCTCTCGCTCTCTCTCTCTTTCACTCCCTCCTGCTCTCTCCATCCCTCCCTCCCTTGTCATTCGAAATACCTGATGACATTGCTTAAAAAGTACTTATTTTCCTTGTGTCAGTAGACATCAATTGCAAATGGATTCTTTTATAAGTTTGGGAGTTCATGTCCAGTGTTCCTTTACAGTGTTGAGGTCCTATGTGGCTAAAACCCAACAGATGTTGTGCATGCTGCTAGAGTTTCTGTGAGTTCACACATGTATCATTCCTGTTGTACCTGGGAAACACTCATTCCTTGTAGTCAACCTATCCCTCTGGCTCTTACAATCAACCTGTTGCTCCTTCATAGATCCCTGATCCTTTAGGGAGTGGATTTAAGAAAGATCTTCCCTTCAAGAGAGACTCCCCCAAGGTCGTCGCCCACTTTCTGAACACCATCCAGTTCTCTCTCTCTCTCTCTCTCTCTCTCTCTCTCTCTCTTCTACTGCAAGAAGTTACTCTAATGAGAGTGGATCCTTACAGTGATGTATGGGAATAGCATACAAACGTGATTAGTCAATATTTTCATTGAGCAGATTAATAGTTGCAGATTAGTTTCAGGTTCTTAGCCACATTAACAGTGTTATATATTAACTTCATTTCATGGCCTGTGTAGTAAATGAAATCTGAAGGTGGTTGATTACAGTCATATTTGTATCAGTATATCTTATAGCAGATTCTGTTGTGAGTCACAAGGATGTAGTTGTGTGATAATGACAGTTACCTTTCTTCACCAGTCATGTGATGAGTATTTTCTTGTGAACTATTATGACTAAGGATAAAGTTTCTAGTGAGGGACCAGCTAGAAATCTCTGTGTATTTGTATTTTTAATTTTGTTTAATTTTGAAATATTTTCTAAAAGATCTGTAAATACTTCTCTCCACAATATCTATTTGTCACTGTACTCAAATTCTTGGCTTCAAAATTAATGCTGTTCACTATATTAATATATTACTAAAGCATTTAGTAAACATAGAAGCAGTGTTTAATATATTTTACATTTATTTTGACTTATTTTATCATCAAAAACTTCGTAGTTTCTTTTTGTGTGATAGGTGAAAATGATAAAAATAGCTTTATTTCTCAACTGTCCAAGATTGTAGATTGCTATTATACATAATGCTGCTTTACATTCTTTCTTGAATGATTTCAGGGAAGTCATACTTAAAATGATATATTGGTAAATGTGTTTACTTCAAAGAAAGTTCATCACAGTGGTAAAGAGTGACACCTAAGTCCTGTTGGTCTGTATTCCATTCTTTACCATATAGTTTTCTACGTATAATTATCTATCTCTCCAGGTCTTTGTGAACTCACATCATTAAATAGCAGAAGTGATGATTATGATGTGAATGGTGACAGTGATGGTAATGAGGATATCATTTCATAGAAGTGTTTTTGTTTTTATTTTTTACTAGCGGTCACTTAAGTATGAGGTTAATTATAATTCATTCAAAACACTTGTTGATATAAGTACACTAAGATAGCTCAGTGGATAAATGACTATTATGTCTAAGTCCTTGATTTTTTTCCTCAGATCTGTCATAAAAATTATAAAAACTGAAAACAAAGAAGCTATAAAATGACAATTTTATTTTTAGTTTGCCATGCAAGCCTCACCCACTATCTTGGTTTGGCCTCAAGAACCCATGTAAGGATTGAAGAGGAGAATTCATATTAGAACTTGTTTTCTGATCTTCATATGAACACCAGAGCATATAAGCATACACACACACACACACACACACACACACACTAATAAATGCATAAATAAATTATGTTAAAGAAGTAGTATGTGCTGAGAGGTGCATGTCTTGCAAGTATTTGAATGTGTAAAGATTTAGTTCTCTGCTGTATGATTGCTGCAAAAATTATTAGAGAAAAACAGAAAGTAATATGCTTCCAAAATATTTGCTATCACATAATATAAGAAAATATTTCAAATGTGCAAGCAAATTTCATCATTTATATGCTAAGTAAGACCTGATAATATTTTAATGACAAGTCAAATGGAAAATCCTTATTTATACCTTTCCTGTTTATCTAAGTTAACCAAGAAAGCTTTTTGAATTTCAGGAGCCACAGTGTGCTAGAACTGTCACACTTTACTATCATGAGAGTAAAACTGGAATTATCTTATGACTAAAAATTCCCTTTGTTAATTGAACACCCACATCCAGTTTTTGAATGCTGTAAGTGCCCACAGATGTCCAAATATGGAAGGAAAACTGCAGAAGCCCTATACAGTGACTATCCTTTATCTTACACTTAAAACAGAATTTAATTTGAAAGCTAGGGAAAGTTTTGATTATTCTGTGTTATTCTTGACATATACTTCCTATGCCAGTAAATTTTTTATTGTGTGCAGAGTTTTCTCTCTAGGTTTGTTTTTGTTTTTTGTTTGTTTGTTTGTGTTTTGTTTTTTGTTCTTTCTCACTTTTCTAAATCAGCATTGTACAAGATTCAGGAAAAGATGCAGAAACATAAAAAGAATGTAATCCAAATCCTGTCTTCACATTCTTGATACAAGGTATTTTCCCTTTATATTAGCGAAACTGATCCATGAAATCAGACAGGCCAACCTTATCATATCTATTGAGTAACCATGACTTGGTTCACTAGCCACAGTTAAACCAAAAATATATCCATACTGTTGCACCATTACCAGGGTAAAGTTTAATGTTCAAAATATTCTTTCTGAATGAAATGAAAATGAAAGTCAGAAACTCGTGTTATTGGAGAGTCTTCTGTTGTTCCATAGTCACCTTGAAGATGAACAAAATGAAACATGCAATTAATTCAGAAAAGACACAAGAATAAAAGACATAGTCATGGACTAAAACTTAGAAGGAATAAGTGCTAGAGAGACAGTAATCTTAAACACAGCACTCAAAGCAAGTCATTACCAGTATGTGGTCATAAATTCCGAGAATTGCCCCTGGGATACTATAAGGATACTGCTGATTGGAAGAAATTGATCAAATTCACAAGTCTAGAAGTCGACATGTTTAAGTAGAAGTTTCAAGATAGTAATGGTGAATTGACTATTGGTGAATGAGGACTTTTGTCAGACCTAAAGTAAATTAGTTTTAAATAGTCTGTGAAGGTATGAGGCTATAAGTTTACTTTCTTGTGACTAAACAGCATATTAGATATGTTGTAGTAACAATGATACACTATAAAATATTTTAAGCCTCCAGTATTTCCATCAGTGTGCAGTGTCCAGTGAATGCTTAGGGAAAAATAACTGATTTGTGTTTCATACAGAGAGGCTTAGGTGCTAGGCATTAAAGTGTCATGCACTTACTATGGAAAAGACATGATGAAGAGAACAAAAGTAGAATATTCAAAGGAAATCAAGCATAATTGGATAGGTGGTTTTCAAGGAAAACACTTGGTAGAATACCCAATAAGCATCTTATAATTTGTTATCCTGTCTTCTCTTTTGTTTTCTGTTAGATATGTTAGGTATAAAATAATTGATACACTCGCTTCCTAAATCACCTTGCCAAATACCTACTTTATGTAGTCAAGTAAATTAAAATTATTCAACTAATTAATTAATGTGTGTGTGTGTGTGTGTGTGTGTGTATGTATGTGTGGAGTTATAGTTGTTTTGAGTCACAGTGTGGATGCTGAGAAATGACCCAAGATCAGTAACTGCACCTAAACTCTGATTCATCTCCCCAGCCAGAGAAATTCAATTTTAAAATCTAAAACTGAAAGGTGGATAAAGGGCTTAATTTTTTTCAACACTTTATTCTCTGAATGGGTATCTTATTAAGTATAAAAAGCATTGAATGACATGTTCAATACTGATAATTAATACCTTCAGTTTCTAGAGAGAGAACTTTAATACAGAGTAACCTTTTTGGTGTAACACAATAAATACACTATAAAAGACCCAAAGTATAAAGCTATGAAGCATATGGACATGTTCAGAGGAGAAAAATTGCTGTATGAATTAAAAGAAATAGAATGTAACCAGAGAGCATAGGTCAATAGACATAGAATTTAACTGAATGGATATTGTATGTTTGAAGTAGAATGCAAATGTACCATAAAACTTCTCTACAGAAAAAAAATTGTTTAATCCAGCTCATAAATCACTGCTTAATTGTATTGTACAATAAGTGATACAAATTTCCAAAGTAGCAATGGGAGGCAATACTTATAGTTAAATAATTTTTTCTTGGGCTAAAATTTGTGCTATGCTTATTTACTTTGTGTTTATGTGGCATATAGAACTAAGAAAAATTTGAAAAAGTAAATTCTCTTCTCCCTCATATACTTCTCAGGGATAAGACTTGCATTACCATGTTGGGCAGCACACACTTTTACCTACTGAGCCATCCTGATGGCCTTCTCAGTTGGCTTTTAATCCTGGCAAATCCCTTTTTATTAGCCCTGTTTGACCAATATGCTAAACATATGGAAATATCTAGACTTGCAGAATTAATCAAAATCTTTGCTGACAAAACCTCCAGGACAGTTACTAATTTGGACGACCAGACTACTCAAAATATGTGAGGTTATGTAGGATATATTGATGAATAATAAGAACACAGTAGAAAGACTATGAATGAATGAAAGTCATATATATCTGATAATATTAAACAAGTAAACAAAAAAATGACAATACCCCCACTTGTTCATTAAAAGAAATACTGGCCATTAGAGACATTATGACTATTCCACATACTTCCTGTCACAATGATACATAAACTAAAATGTATGGTTGTCTCTAATTGAGGCAAAGTATGTTTTCTTGCATACTGAAGTTTTATTGATGGCTTGAAATCATGTGTCACACCCTACAGATAGTAATATGCAGCAGATCACAGACATGAAATTACAAAGATTTCTATGGCATATTTATTTTTCAGTTTTGATAATTCTGTTACTCCAGCCCATCTTCAGATCTGTTCAGTAGAATTTGTGTCTGTAATTCTCTCTACTCATCTACTTGTATCTATCCTGACCTTACTCTGGCTTCTACAGCTTTAGAAATTAGAAATCAGAAAATTAGAAATAAGAAATATTTTTTTGTATTAACAATATGAGATTAGGGTAGAGTAAATTCTTACTTGACTAATGATTTTCTAATCCTTAACATTCTAAAAATATATGGAGATAGAAGTGTCCTCTTTCCTATTATAACTATCAATAAGAAGAAATCATGCCATACTATGGAAGGTAGTTATGCTTGGTTTGCTAGTGAAAACCACAAAACACTTTAGTAGTAACTCATGGCTGTTCAGTGACAAAATAATGTCAATATTATTTTGAATTTACCACATTTTAAAGTTGTCTCAAATTTCTCACGAGAGACATCACATCTACATTTGCTTAGAATACATCTTTTTTTAAAGTTAGAAATTTCTATATTCTTCTCTGTCTTTAAGATTTAAAAAACTACACAAAATATCTTCCTAAGAAAATTTCCTATTTTGAAAGCATTCTTTTCCCTCAGCTTTTGTTAGCATACAGAAGTTGAACATTAAGAGAATACATGTGGAAATATGGTGGAGTGTTTCCGACTGAATAATTCCATTCAGAAATTATTTTGTAGTACCCAATATTCTTGAGTATGTCTATTACCCATTTTCTTGTTATTTGTGTCAGTAGTGTTGAGTGAAATCTTTCACCCATTGCAACCATCTGAACCAGTCCTTCATGTCATTTTATACAAGTGCTTATTGCTATCTATCTCTAAGAACAACAATACTTCCATTAACTAATTTGCATATTCAACACATTTGCTTATTAGTTCTTTGGAATTAACAGGATGAAGAAACAGGGTAACTGAATAATAATACAAACACTAAATAGGGCTTTTGGGCTTTGTTCTTCTTGTTGTTCTTCTTGTTCTTGTTTTTCTTGTTCTTATTCTTGTTGCTGTTTTCATCTATTGTTTTTGTTTTTTTTTGAATTAATAAAATATATTACTTGTCACTTTGAGATAAGCTACCAACATATTTACAAAGTAGGGGATAGAAAGAAGATAACAGATGGGTCTGATTCTGATGATATCAAACTGTCCAGAAGGATTACGTAAGCTGAAACTGCCAGTGGACCAATGTAAATGCTATGCTAAGATTCTTGTATCAAATTCTGCCCATTCCCTTGTGGAACTGATGTTTTAGACCCTGTAATAGAAATAGCCTGTCAGGACAATGAATGATGAGCTATTTAGGAATAGCTCTCTAGATTTTACCTCATTTACACAATCTAATCTATTTCTCTACCTCAAAACACAGAGATAAGCCTCCAAGTTAACACTGGGCATAGAAAACTGGCTCAGTATGCTTCCTCATTGGTGGAAAATTTTCTTTTGTTTATGATATTCTCACTACTTTTGTTTGAGTACTCCCATTACTTTTGTCTCATATAATTTAAGATTTTCTCATTGCTGTGTTAATTTCTATTTGTCTACATATCTATTTCCCAGTGTTCAGGACACCATAGTTCAGAGAAGAGAAATCTGCAATTATTTGTCACAATAGAAACAGAAGTACTTAGTAAGCATGTCTTTCTCTTACCGTCTTTATTTCAGACTTTAATCACAACTCGAACAAGACATGTTCTTCATCCATTTTCCATTCATCTGATAATGTCCAAGCTCAACAAGGAGGCACGATTTTATGTTTAGGCTTACATATGCTCATAATTAAGAAAATAGATTTATATGTTTTATAGACATTTTATTTTAATGAAAGTGTATTTAAAATAATGCTGAGCTTTCCAGTTGACAGTATAAAATACATGCAAATAAAGCAATCTATAAATATTATTCATTATCCATTTTTTTTTGGCATTCATTAGACTTTTTTTTTTCATTTCTCTGAAACAAAACCAAAAAATCACTCCTGATAGTCT
This sequence comes from Tokudaia tokunoshimensis, assembly GCA_036184795.1. Classification (NCBI taxonomy): domain Eukaryota; kingdom Metazoa; phylum Chordata; class Mammalia; order Rodentia; family Muridae; genus Tokudaia; species Tokudaia tokunoshimensis. The sequence goes on from BTHU01000015.1 coordinate 55,344,702, forward strand.
GCTTTAAAAATTTATCTATTCAGCTGATGTTAAAGGAAGAAGAGCAAAATAAAACTTATTTACATTGAATTGCCACATTTAATGTCTCTTTGACATATTTGGCTCTAGAGCTTTCAACTATTTCCTCCTCCTTGCCCTAGAATGCTTGACTCTTCATTCATTTGCTGATTTCTGAAGCGTTTCTCAGCCTGACAACTCTTAGATAAATTGAGTACTTTTCTTCATGCTCTTTAAAAATCAATTTTCTTTTAGCTTCATAGTTTTATCTATTTCAGTGAATGATGGTTGATTCCTCCCATTAAAGCCTTCTCAAAGCTAAAATCCTTGTAGTTCAAAGTCCTAGATAATAATTTGACAATGTTTTTGAAGTCTGTCAAAAATCTTATAATGCTACGATGCTCAAGTATCAGCATCCCTCTTTTGTGCCAGATGCCCAAATAACTCATCACTCCTACATAAATTCTTTGAATCTCACTTGAAAATGTTTCTTTGTAGTAGAATGACATTCTTATATATTCTTATATATGTGTGGGAAAGGGTGAAATAAACAATATATGTTTAAACTTATGAGGAAATATGTATCTGTTTAGAGAGGTAGGTTTTAATTTTAAAGTAGTTTTCTCTTCCTTTATTAGCAAATGCTTTATTTTCCCATCCTTTTATTGACTTCCACTCAAATCAGAAATATGCATAAACTATTATTACTTAATTGTTTATATTATACCTTAGTGTAACTATCCTGAATCCAATAAAATACTGCATTGCTGATAATGTCCGAAAGGCCAAGTTAGAGAGCCATGCCAATTGATGGGACTAGCATGGTACTGTGGAATAGCATGGCAATGGGCACTTGAACAGCTTCATAGTATGTGACTAACTCATCTAGGGCTGAGTATTTGCTAAAAAGTCCTGTCAGAAGAGCTCTCATGAAGGGTCTTAAGGATGAATACTTAAGAAACCATTTTAGGAATCATGAAAATGTTAAAATTTTTATTATAAAATTAGTTAAAAAAAATCCTAAATTCTAAACATATCATAAAATATGGTGCAAAGGATTAAAAGATATGTAGCTCAAAAAGTAAAAAGGAATATAAGCTAAGTTTAATACATAAAATATACAAATTAGCATAAAATGGTAATTAACCCAGATATGGGGGTGGAGTTATGAATAATTCAGAGACAGAGAAGGTATTAATAGAAAAGAGGTTTGTACCTAATTGATTTTAAAGTAGGTCTCTAAAATAGTGAATAGATTCAATCATTTATTAATGTGTATCTATGAAATCTTCAAAAATATAAGAAGTCTGTCATAACTTAATTTAGTTTTGACCCCTTCTGAGATGTTTGAGACCAGTTGGACAATTCTATGATTTTTCAACTGCCATTTTAAATGGTGGCTGAATGCTTGACTAGGAAAATTGAAAAATATTATATTTTCTTCATCACTTTGATGAAGTGACTGAATGATTATCTCTCTATATGAGGGTTGTCTGTATTTCTTTTTCTTGTTGTTGGGGTAAAACTATGATGGGGTATTTTCTATTGAGTGATTATTTTCAGAACTAGAAGTTTCAAAGGAAAAAAATTACTGGTATATTGCATATTGTACATCTGATGTTTCTTTAAAAAGTCACTGATATTATTTTTCTATTAATGTTGAAAAACATTAATATTTTGTGCCCTTGGAAAAAATAGTCCATAAATAAAAAGTGCCGTGTTTACAAAGCAATAATGATCCTAAAACTTCCTGAGTGAGGTAACCCAATCACAAAAGCGCACAGATAATATGCACTCACTGATAAGTGGATATTAGCCCAAAAGCTCACAATATCCAAGATACAATTCACAGACAACATGAAGCTCAAGAAGAAGGAAGATCAAAGTGTAGATGCTTTGGTCCCTACATTGGTTTGTAAAAAAACAGGCAGTATGGATGATTTCAGGTTTTCCATTCCAAGTTTGATATGACTTAGCTAGTTGAAACATTACTCAAAGACTCTGAAAAAGTTACACTTTTATGATCCTTCATGTAATTGTGAAATCGAATTTTATATATTTGTTTCATTTGGGTTCCAATGCTGTTAGATATTTCCCTGATCAATTAGGCAATTCCATTTTCGGCTAGCCAAAGAACTCCTGTATCTCTATATTACAGAAATCACCAAAAAATACCTGATCCTCCTGTGGTGCTTCCTTTACTTTCAGTTCATTAAAAGTTCATGCTATTAGTTTAAGCTCAGTAAAATAAACTCCTAATTTTGAGGTTTGCCAAACCCAGTTCTATCTAAGAAGTCAGTAATGGCCTGCAGTTCATGAGTGTGGGTAAGGACAATGATAATGTAGCAGTGTGGGAACCTTCATATAAACAAATGCCCAGTCATCGGTGTTTAAAATTCTACAACTTCCTTTTATTGGTTAGGGTCTCTCAACATCTACTAATGTGTATTATAAAATTGCATTGTGTACATCTTAATATATATTTTTATCTATACATAGCCCATATCATTCCTCATATCATTATTTTGTATGTTATATTGTGGATTACAAAATAGGTTGTTTTATAATTAATATTGTCGTTATTATTTCACATTATTTAAATGCTTGCCAATGGTTGGTATTGACCTTTTCTTCTGTTAATTGTCACTGTTTTATTTCTTTTTAAGACATATAAGTGTCAGAGAAATAGAAAAACAGGTTAAAGACACCTGCAGCACATTCTGTAGAATTAAACGAGGTTTACAGGAACTACACTGCAGAATGAAAGAACTGACTCCCTTCAGGGTATCCACTGATCTGCACTGGCAAGCTGCAGCAGGCATGGACACAGACATATACCCAAAACCACACCCACATACCCTCCAAAGAACAGACACAAATTCGTACACACACATCACTACACAGGCACACACACACACACACACACACACACACACACACACACCCATATACTCCCCAAAGAACAGATACACACAGACACACACATAAGTACATATACATACACACACATACACTCCCTAAAGGACAGACACACACACAAACACACACACAGACACACACACTCTATACACACATCAGTACTTAAACATACAAACACACATATCCCCCAAAGAACAGACAAACACACACAAACACACACACACACACACACACACACACACACACAAACATGCACCCATATATTCTGTAAAGAACAGACACATACACAGACAGACACACACAGACACACATATCAGAACACGCACACAGACCCATATACTCCCTAAAGAACACACACACACACACACACACACAAACACACACATCATATATATACACCTACACTCACATCTATGTACTCCCTAATGAACAGACACACACAATATATTTTTTTCAAGCTTTTTAATTTTATTATTTTTAAAGGCAACAGGATGGTATTATTACAGAATGTACCTAATCCCAGACTATGATTATGTCAATAGTATTGGCATTTCATTTTTTGCAAGAATTGTAAAATAATAAAAGCAGAGATTTTTATTTTTCTTCTTTTTCTATTAGTTAATTTATATCTATTGAATGTGGCTATAAAGGAAAAGTCAATTTTTTAGTGTTTTCTTATCCTTTTCCCATATTATATAAAAAAAAAACAGGTCAAATTTGTAAGTTCATTTCCAATTATCAAGTAATGATAAGAGAAACAAAGTCTCATCAAATATATGCTGGTCTGCTTATGTTTAGATTAATCACTTATTGATTACTTGGAATATGACAATTGAGCATGAATCAAAGTGTATTGTATTGAATAGATATATTAAAAATATTGTATACCTATGACATAATCTAATGAATGTTATAACAGTCTTAAACTATATGTCTCAGTGTTGGTAGGAAATGTACTTACAATACATATATAATAAAATTTCATGTATGAACTCTTATTTACTCTGGTTTGATTAATATAATATATACACATATACATATAGATATATATGTTTATGTATTATGAAATAGTTTATTTATGATGGAGAGGTGCCTAAGAAGTTACAAAATTTTGCTATTCGCTTATTTTTGGAGTTAAGTTCCCAGTCAAAGTCAGAGGGCTAAATACTAATTATAACTGCAGCTTCGGAGTATCTGAAGCCCTCTTTCAGCCTCTGTGGACATCTATACATTCTGATATAAACATATAAGCTCATATATACATATATACACACATTTAATTTTTAAAACTTCTTAAAAAAAGGAACACTCTGTTAGATGTAGGGTTGGTAAATATCATTTCCCAGTTAGTTGGTTGCCACTTTGTCCTTTAGACAGTGTCTTTTGCCTTACAGAAACTTTGCAATTTTATGAGGTCCCATTTGTCAATTCTTGATCTTAGAGCATAAGCTATTGGAGTTCTGTTCAGGAAATTCTCCCCTGTGCCCATATGTTTAAGGTTCTTCCCTAGTTTCCTTTGTATTAGTTTCAGGGTGTTTGGTTTTATGTGGAGGTCCTTGATCCAATTGGAATTGAGCTTAGTGCAAGGAGATAAGAATGGGTCAATTTGCATCTTCTGCATATTGACCTCCAGTTGAGCCAGCACCATTTGTTGAAAAGGCTATCTTTTTTCCACTGGATGGCTTTAGCTCCTTTGTGGAAGATTAAGTGACCATAGGAGTATGGGTTCATTTCTGGGTCTTCAATTCTGTTCCATTGATCTACATGCCTGTCACTGTAGCAATACCATGCAGTTTTTAACACTATTGCTCTGTAGTACAGCTTGAGGTCCAGGATATTGATTCCCCCAGACGTTCTTTTACTCTTGAGAATAGTTTTAGCTATCCTAGGTTTTCTGTTATTCCAGATGAATTTTTGAATCACTCTTTCTAACTATGTGAATAATTGAGTTGAGATTTTGATGGGGATTGCATTGAATCTGTATATTGCTCTTGGCAAGATGGTCATTTTTACTATATTAATCCTGCCAATCCATGACCATGGAAGATTTTTCCATCTTCTGAGGTCTTCTTCAATTTCTTTCTTCAGAGACTTGAAGATCTTGTCATACCGATCTTTCACTTGTTTGGTTAGACTCATGCCAAAATACTTTATATTGTTTGTGGCTATCGTGAAGGGTATCATTTCTCTTATTTCTTTCTCAGCCTGCTTATCCTTTGCGTATAGGAGGGCTACTGATTTGCTTGAGTTGATTTTATATCCGGACACTGCTGAAGTTGTTTATCAGCTGTAGGAGTTCTCTGGTGGAGTTCTTTGGGTCTCTTAAGTATACTATCATAGCGTCTGCAAATAGTGATAGATTGACTTCTTCCTTTCTAATTTGTATTCTTTGACCTCCTTTTGTTGTCTCTTTGCTCTAGCTAGAACTTCAAGTACTATATTGAAAAGATATGGAGAGAGAGGGAAGCCTAGTCTAGTCCCTGATTTTAGTGGGATTGCTTCAAGTTTCTCTCCATTTAGATTGATGTTGGCTACTTGTTTGGTGTAAATTGCTTTTACTATATTTAGGTATGGGACTCGAATTCCTGATCTTTCCAAGACCTTTAACATGAAAGGACCCTGAATTTTGTCAAATGCTTTCTCAGCATCTAATGAAATGGCCATGTGGTTTTTTTCCTTTAAGATTGTTTATGTAGTGGATTACATTGATGGACTTCCTTATATTGAACCATCCCTGCATCCCTGGGATGAAGCCTACTTGATCGTGATGAATGATCATTTTGATGTGTTCTTGGATTCGGTTGGCAAGAATTTTATTGAGTATTTTTTATTGATATTCATAAAGGAAATTGGCCTAAGATTTTCTTTCTTTGTCAAATCTTTGTGTGCCTATTCTTATCTCTATTTTTTTTATTTTTTTAATTTAAAGTTTTTTTATTTACATTTCAAATGATTTCCCCCTTCCCGTTTCCTCCCTCCCGGAAAGTCCTATAAGCCTCCTTCCCTCCCTCTTTTCCCCATTAAACCTCCTCTTGCTTCTCTGTCCTGGCATTCCCCTACATCCAGTCTTTCCAGGACCAGGGGTCTCTCCTTCCATCTTCTTGGAAATCTATAGATATGCGAATTGTGTCTAGGGTATTCTGAGATTCTGGGTTAGTATCCCCTTATCAGTGACTGCATACCATGTGTGTTCTTTTGAAATTGAGTTACCTGACTAAGGATGATATTTTCAAGTTCTGACCATTGCCTAGGAATTTCATGAATTCATTGCTTTTAATTGCAGAGTAATATTCCATTGTGTAAATATACCACATCTTCTGAATCCATTCCTCAATTGAGTGATATCTGGGTTCTTTCCAGTTTCTGGGAACTCCATTTGCTTATGCTCTAGGATCAAGAATTGACAAATGGGACCTCATAAAATTACAAAATTTCTGTAAGGCAAAAGACACTGATCTTTACCAACCCTACATATGACAGAGGGCTACTATCCAATACATACAAAGAACTCAAGAAATTATACTCCAGAGAGCCAACTAACCCTATTAAAAATGGGATACAGAGCTAAACAAAGAGTTCTCACCTGAAGAATATCTAATGGCTGAGAAGCACCTAAAGAGATGTTCATCATCCTTAGTCATTAGGGAAATGCAAATCAAAACAACCCTGAGATTCCATCTCACACCAGTCAGAATGGCTAAGATCAAAAACACAGGAGACAGCAGTTGTTGGCAAGGATGTGGAGAAAGAGGAACACTCCTCCACTGCTGGTGGGATTGCAAGTTGGTACAACCACTCTGGAAAGCAATCTGGTGGTTCCTCAGAAAACTGGGCATGACACTCCTGGAGGATCCTGCTACATCACTCCTGGGCATATACCCAGAGGCTTTACCTGCATGCAATAAGGACACATACTCCACTATGTTCATAGCAGCCTTATTTATAATAACCAGAAGCTGGAAAGAACCCAGATGTCCCTCAACGGAGGAATGGATTCAGAGGATGTGGTATATTTACACAATGGAATACTACTCTGCAATTAAAAACAATGAATTCACAAAATTCTTAGGCAAATGGTCAGGACTGGAAAATATCATCCTTAGTGAGGTAACCCAATCACAAAAGAACACACAATGTATGCAATCACTGATAAAGGGATATTAACCCAGAAGCTCGGAATACCCTAGACACAATTCACATATCAATAGATTTCCAAGAAGATGGAAGGAGAGACCCCTGGTCCTGGAAAGACTGGATGTAGGGGAATGCCAGGACAGAGAAGCAAGAGGGGGTTGAATGGGAAAAAGAGAGAGGGAGGGGGGCTTATGGGATCGTCGCGGAGGGAGGAAATGGGAAAGGGGAAATGATTTGGAATGAATAAGTATGAATTAATATTTTAATATTAATATTTTGGAAGATAAACTAATTCAAAGAGAATAAATCAAAGCAGGTTTTGCGTAGAAACTATATTTTTCCTATAATCATTGGTAATCCATAGATTTAGATATTTTCAATAAATTTTTGCTTTCTTTATTATGCTATATTATTATCACCACTTTTATTTATTTTGTGACAATCATTTTTATGTGTTGAATGTAGGTATTTATTAATTTTTTACCTCTATCCACTTTATGAACCCTAGATTCCCTTCTCCTGTTTCTTGTTGGTTCTTTTGATGTGTGTTCTGTGTGTGTGTGTGTGTGTGTGCCTGTGTGCTAAATATTTAGCTTAATGAGGCACATCATTAAATCTTTGTGCTAGAATTTATAAAAAACCAATTATTCAGTGTCTACCTCTGGTATATTACTTCTGGTGGGAACTTCATCAAGTTGACTACTACATCTTTTTTAATAATACTAGCTGATTCTCATAGTTATTCTTAAATTAAGTTAAACTAGTCTTTCTCATAATTTTTCTCTTTAGACCTGAAATTATTTATTTTTTCCCATGGGGACCCCAATGGAGGAATTAGGGGAAGAACTAATGGAGTTGAAGGGGATTAATACCCCATTGGAAGATCAACAATATTAACCAACCAGACCACCCACAGAGCTCCCAGGGACTAAACCACCAACCAAAGAGTACACATGGAGAAGCCCATGGCTCCAGCTGCATATGTAGCAGAGAATGGCCTTGTCAGGCATAAATGCGAAGGGAACCCCGTGGTCCTATGGAAGCTTGATGCCCCAGTGTAGAGGAATGCTAGGGCAGTGAGGCAGGAGTTGGTAGATGGGTGGGGGAGAACCCTCATAGAAGCAGGAGGAAGGAGAGAGATAGGGAATTTGTGGAGTGGAAACTGCAAAGGGGATAATATTTGATATGTAAATAAATAAAATAGCTAATAAAACAACTTAAAAAACCCCTCCTTCCTATTTTTTTATTTTCTTTTGGAATATTTATTTCCTTATACTTATTAGTAATTTTTGTGTATTTAGTTTGTGTATCTCAGTCTCTGTCTTTCTCTGTCTCTCTGTCTCTGTATCTCTGGTGTATGTGTGTGTGTATGTGTATTTGTGTGTGTGTTTGTGTGTTTGTTTATTTACATCCATTCCATGTTGCAGCCAAGAAGGACAGAGGATCACTTACAGAAGTCAGTTCTCTCTTTCCACAATGTGGGTCTCAGTAGATCCAACTTAAGTCATAAGTCTTGGTGTTAGTGGCTTTATAATAAATAAGTAATCTGTCCTGCTCATTTTTTTAATATGTAGTGGGGGAATATGATTTAGTTATTATATTTAATTGTTGCTGACTGTAGTCATATTCTATGCTGAAAGAAGAAAAAAAAAACACCTGAGAGAGTTGGATTACACAACATTTATTTTTATACTGCTCTGGAGGCTAGAGGTCCATAAACTTAGTTGGTTTCTCCTGATAATTCCATCTTTAGTGTACAAAGGACCTTTATCATCTTGCCTTTCTAATGAATTTAGGTCCCTAGTGTTTGTATGAACGCAAGTTAGATTGGGTATACAGCTCCATATGGCCCGATTAAATTTCTTTAGTGCTTGATCTCCAATTACAGTCACTGCTGAAGTAGTAGGATTTAGATTTTCAGCATATAACTCTGAGAGAGGTAAAATGATCCTGCAGACAATCTTTATATGCTATTCATAAGTTTTCTAACGAGACATGACAAAGATAAGCACTATTTAAAAATAGATTGTGTCATTTTATGATTCTGTATATTTTCCTTGGTGTCATACCACAAAAATACTGTTATTTTTAATAGTTTAAACTAGGAAATGGAATGTATTTATTGTTATGCTGTGATGTTTTCCACACTTTGAAGGTTGTGTCTCTTGTACTATTCATAGTACATACCCTGCACATAGACTGCCACTGCACAAAGCATATAAAGTGAGTGTTTTTTTCTTATAAAAAGATATGAGGGTTTGTGGCTGAAAATGGTGTAGATAAGTATTTATATTTTGAGTTCATGCAAAAATCAGACATAAGAAAATATTTGTCTCATTTGCTGATATTTCTATAGTTATACATAAAAGCAAATGGTGCTGTAATTGAGAGTGAATGTAGTTACTATATCAGATAATGAAAAAACTCATTAACCTGATATTATAGTCTTAAGAAATCTTCAATCTGAAGGATACACACATGAAAATGTTCATTTCCATAAGGTGTTTTTGTTTTTTCTTTTTGTTTGTTTGGTTTTTTTTTTTTGTTGTTTTCTCATCTCATTTTCTTTTTTCCATTTTATTTTATTTTATCCTGTTTTATTTTATTTGCTTATTACAGCCAGAAGCCAAAAATTGTGGAGCGATACATTTCAGCATCCCTATCACTATTTTTAAGAGTTCTCTTTGATGGCTTCCTTTTTAGGCTGTTTCTTTTGGACGTCAGGGCAGTGGGGTTATTACAGAAACCTTCCATGTCCTCTTTCTCAAATGTTGAGTCTGCAGTCATCGATATCACTGCAAAAGTAGCTTCCCTGCTCTTTACAATCAATCATCTGGAGCTTAGGTCGTGGGCTTACTTATGCTTTCTGGCGACAAGATAGAACACAAACAGGCCCCATGGCTGTAATAGGACCACAGACTCATACAAAGCCCTCGGAGGCTGCCGAGCCAAAGGTCATCGTCTATTTCCTCTTTAATGTGAATGAAAAGTTCATTGCCCAGTCTTCAATTCCAGGTTACATATTTCAGGTTTGATAGTGGAAGTATACATTATTAAGTATTTGACCTAGGCTACCTCTAGAACCATATTTGGACTTGAAGACTTGCTAAAATTAGTTAGCTATCATAATTATTGATAAGGTTTGCAACTAGTAAAATTGTCTGATGAACTGAAATAACCCAGTTCATAGAACTGTTTCAGCAATTTGAATGAACTAGGTATCATATATTTGTAGGTAATTAATTACATTAGAGGTGAGGTATGGCCCACTGAGAGTACTTGCTGCAATTCCAATAGATCTGAGCTCCATTCCTGGTCCATTCCAGGTAGCACACAACAGCCTGTTACTTTTATCTCCACTGCATCTTGAAATTTCTTCAGACTTTCATTGGTACCTGTATACATACACACATAAAGGAAAATAAAAGCATTTACAAAAGAAAATATATTAATAAGCAAGTCATATAATTTGGGGAGAAATAAAATCATAAGTATAGTTATCTTGAAATGATTATCTTGCGTGAAGCTGTAATTTTGAATGTATTCAACCTAAATTAAGAAGCAATTTTCTGCATGTGATAAAATAATAAAAGATTATTTGCTGCTAAAACAACATTCCTTTGTTTTTTTTTCTGCTCTTATATATGTACATGTAGTTTTCCATAGTTCCAGTAACTCTTAGGGACTCCTGTTTTAAACAAGATGATACATCATGTCCTTTATATTTCAGGGTCACTTTTCAGCTGTAATTTTTATTTACTCTTCAGTGATTCCCACATGAATACTGAAAAATCAGATTTAAACTAGTGAACTTATTAGTATCATCATTCTTAATTTTGTTGAATATTTTATTTTTTAAATGTGCTTAAGAATAATCACCTCTAACCCACCTTTGAGCAAACAGATGGCATGTTAAGCTGTGAAGTACTTGTCAACTACCAGGAAACCTGTTACAAGAGCAAACTCACACAGAAGCAGTAGTATTGGATTAATGACATATCCCGATGTCTCACTTGCCTGTGTATTTCATTAGTTTCCATATACTACAAATAACTTGTGGGCTATATTGAATACTCACACATTAAGCTATATTTTTCTTCGATTATTGACAACATGTCTTTCTCATATCATCTTTCATTTTAATCCTCTTGAAGTTTTTCTTCCTTTTTATCTACCAAAAGCCTTCATCTTGACCCAGACTACTGTTCCAACACCATTGACAAGCTATCCGTGGACATGAAGAATCAATACTACCTTTCATTTTGAAATTCTGCTCAAACTTGTTTCAATGACACTGGATTTTCTCTTTTTTTCTCTTTTCAGATCAAAAAATGAACATTTTTACAAATGATTTCTTATGAAAACTTTTATTCAATTTTAAACAGAAAAGTATAATTTAATTGAGGAAATGTTATATAGTATTTATTTTATATAAAACACTGAAAATATTAATAATTTAAAACTAAGATGAGGCATACAAATTATGAGTTTTATTTTACTTGTAGAATTTTTAAAAATTCCCTTTATTTAAAGTATAGTTTAGAAATACTTTTCAGAAAACATATTGAACTTTTGGATTCTTTAATCTTTTGCCATATCATTTACCCCTATCTTATCTCCCTCTACCCTTATAACTGCCCTATATCCTTGGAATCTTTTCTCCAACAGAGAAAAAAAAATTTTCATGGTAGAAGCTATAGTGTGTCACAGTGCAGCCAAGGTAGACCCTTTGTCCACAATTCTTTGCTTGCAAATGTTTATTAAAATGACTGATTGGTCTGGAACAAGACCTCTGGCTTCTGCTACTATATAGATACTGGAAATTTACTAGGAGTACTCGCAGATATCCTGTGTGGTTTGTTGTTGTTGTTGTTGTTGTTGGTGGTGGTGGTGGTGGTGGTGGTAGTGGTGGTAATGGTGAGTGTGTGTGTGTGTGTGTGTTTTCCCAGTGTCATGGAGATCCTGTAGTTTTGGATATTTAGGACCTTCCCCTTTCTGCATTGCAGCAGTCCATAGATGGGGTAGATGTTGGGGTAGACCAATTAATAGTCCTGGATATAGGTCACAGAGATATTTGTGTTGGTCAGCCCACCAGGTCTCCCATTCTCACACCCTCAGTGCTGGTTCACCTGCAAACCCCACAACTCTACCCTGCTGCCCAGGCAAGGTCTAGGGCCCTCTTTTCCTGAGTGTTCAGCTGGTGAGGAGTATGATCAGTTTCCCTACTCTCATGAACCCCAGAGTCAGCTCTCTGGCCTGCATAGATTTCAAGGGACAAGGGAAATGGGAATCCCTCCCTCATCTGTACAAGAGGCAGGGAATTCTTTCCTGGACTTACGCCCTTGGAAAGGTTCACTGGCGATCCTTACATCCACAGTCAACTCTATTGTATTGTCCATGTAAGGTCTGTCCTCCTGACTGCTATAGCAGGTGAAGGTTTAGGCCAGCTCTCCTGTCTGTCATGGGTGGCAAGGGGTGTGGGTGGGGATGGCATATTACCCATGCACACTCTGCCTCTTGGCAGACAAATTTTGGGGCCAACTTTCTCACATTCGTGATCACACACTCAGGGCAGGCTCACCTGCACACACACATATACATACATATATACATACATATACATACATATATATGCATATATATATATATATATATATATATATATATATATATATATATGAGAGAGAGAGAGAGAGAGAGAGAGATGGTACAGAACCTGTTCCTCTAAGTGCTGTGGCAATTTGAGGGGCAGAATCAGCCCTCCTACTCTCATGACCCTATCAGAGCCAGCTCCCACCACACACTGATGAGGGCAAAATGGAGGAGAAGGGATCTCTCCTTCAGTGATACAGCTGAAAAGTAGACAGGAGGAACTCCGATTTCCCACACTCAAGGCCTTGAGCTAGCTTACTCACACCCCTGACAAGCAGGACAAGTGGAGCCTACTGTGCTTCCTAGGTGAGGTGCAGAGCCTTGTCTCCTGAGTACTGCAGTGAGAGAGGGGCAGGGATAGCTCTCCTGCTCTGATGACTTCAGGACCAGATCTCATGGCTGCAGTACCTGGCGGGGTGGGGGGAGCAACTCTCCTTCACCCATGTCACAGCATAACAGACAAGTAGAGGGACAAGTTCTCCCATGCTCACAACCTTTGGGCTTGCTTGCTTGTACCCTGCCACCAGCGTCAGCTCTACTGTGTTGCCTGGGTGAGGTACAGGGTCTTTTCTCCTGACTGCTGCAGGTGGTGAGGTGCAAGACCAGTTCTTCTGCTTGTATGACCCGAGGCGCAAGTGTTTTGCGTGCCACAGATGATGAACATCAAAGAGGGAGGAGGCTATCTCTTCCTTGTTCATGCTATGTCATGGGAGACAAGTGGTAGGGTCAGTTCTCCCATGTTTATATCCTCAGGACTGGCTTACCTGCAAGTCCTACAGTGTGCATGTCATGTTTTCATATGTAATGCACTTAGGTGTGGGTTTAGCTCTCCTACTCCCATGTCCCTGGGGCCAGCTTCCCAACAACAGTCAAGTGAAGGGTGTAGCTAGCTCTGCACAGCCCTCTGACATCCACATGTCCCCAGGGGGCAGGCCAGACCAGGTATACTTGCCTGGCCTTTGGTGGGTAACAGATTCCTGCTGGTGCACAGCCAGGAATCCAATCATGGCCCCCAGTGGTCGCACAGGGTAAGATCCTACCACCATCCCAGATTGAACACTTACTGCAGACTGTCCCTCACTAGTCTAGAATCTCCAGTCTGCCTCTCTTCATTGTGCCCACATCCTTTTGTTTCTCCTCTCTTTCATTTCTCCACCACTTACTTGCTCCTTTTAGTAGTATCTGGGGTCTCTGAGTGTCTGGGGTTCATTTTAAAAGTGGTCTCAGGAGTGCCATGACAAGATGATAGATTATGGAGGTGAGCAGGCATCATATTGGGCAAGCTCTGCCCCCAAGTCCTGTACAACATGAGACTGGTTGTCATCTCAGGCTAGCTTTCTGTCCAAGCTTCATGGTACCAGTGTGGTGGTCAATCTTGGACTTGCACCTTGCCCAGCCTTCACAAAAGAGTAACAGTTTGACCAAAAATGTAGCCCAAGAACTCTCAGTCCACAGTGAGGCAGGAGCCTAATACAAGGTCTATAAATTCAATGGATCTTTACCCTTATTTACAGATGGTTATTGTGTACCTTTGGATAATATTCAGAAGCTCAGACTGTGAATCCCACATAGGAAGTGCCTCATGAATGACCATGGGAAGCCAGATTGTCTTTCATTTTGATTGGGATGACATTCCTTGCTGATGTTTTTTTATCTTTTCTTTTTTTTGTTGAATATATTCTTCATTTACATTTCAAATGTTATACCCATTTCCAGTTTCCCCTCTTCCAGAAAACCCCCAACCCATCCTCCCATACCCTGCCTCCAAGATTATGCTCCTCCACCCAACCCACTCTCACGACCCCCACTCAATTTCTCCACACTGGGGCCTCTATTGAGCCTTTACAGGACCAAGGACCTCTCCTCCCACTGATGCCCAACAAGGCATTCGTCTGCCACTCTTTTGACTAGAACCATGTGTACCCCTTGATTGATGGCTTAGTCCCTGGGAACCCTGGGGTGTCTGGTTGGCCAACATCATAGTTCATAGTGTAGTCTCTGCTCTACACTTTGTCTCCATAGTTGTTCCTCTGAATATTTTGTTCCCTTTCTCAGAGGAACCAAAGTAACCCCACTTTGGTTTTCCTTTTTCTTGAGCTTCCTGTGGTGTGTGAATTGTAACATGTTTATTTTGAGCTTTTGGGTTAATATCCACTTATCAGTGAATGCAAACCATGTGTGTTCTTTTGTGATTGGGTTACCTCACTCAGGATGACACTTTCTAGTTCCATCCATTTGCCTAAGAATTTCATGAATTCACTGTTTTTAGCTCAGTAGTACTCCATTGTGTAAATGTACCACATTTTCTGTATCCATTCCTCTGTTGAAGGACATCTGAGTTCTCTCCAGCTTCTGGCTATTATAAATAAGGCTGCTATGAACACAGTGGAGCGTGTGTCCTTATTATATGTTGGAGCATCCTCTGGGTATATGCCCAAGAGTGGTACAGCTGGGTCTTCAGGTAGTACTATGTACAATTTTCTGAGGAAATGCAAAACTGATTTACAGAGTGGTTTTACTAGCTTGCAATGCCACCAGCAATGGAGAAGTGTTGCTCTTTCTTCACATCCTCTCCAGCATCTGCTGTCCCCTGACTTTTTCATCTTAGTCATTCTGACTGGTGTGAAGTGGAATCTCAGGGTAGTTTCGATTTACATTTTCCTAATAACTAAGGATGCTGAACATTTCTTTATGTACTTCAGAGCCATTCAAGTTTCTTCAGTTGAAAATTACCTGTTTAGCTGTGTACTCCATTTTTTAATAGGGCTATTTGACACTCTGGAGTCTACCTTCTTGAGTTCTTTGTATACATTGGATACTAGTTCTCTATCGGATGTAGGCTTGGTAAAGATCTTTTCCCAATCTGTTGGTTGCCATTTTGTCCTATTGACAGTGTCCTTTGCTTTACAGAAGCTTTGCAATTTTATGAGGTCCCATTTGTAGATTCCTGTTCTTAGAGCATAAGCCATTGGTGTTCTATTTGGGAAATTTTCCCCTGCCCCTATGTGTTCAAGGTTCTACCCCACTTTCTCCTCTCTAAACTTCAGTGTATCTGGTTTTATGTGGAGGTCCTTGATTCACTTGCACTTGAGCTTTTCTACCAGGATATTTTAGATGGAAAAGTACCCATAAAACAGCGGGGACTGGGTGTTACCATCTTATGCTATAAGATTCCAAAAGCCAGCATCTTAGAGAGTAGATTTTATGAGGTGAGTCAGATAGTTCTAAAATGAATTCTGAAAATCTCTGCATTAAATACAATTTGAAGTTTGTGCACCTCTAGCCTAGGCATTCAAGGCAATGGATATTTTTCAATAAAAGTAAAAGAACTAATAACTGCATTTGAAGTTATTCTAATTTTGTAATATGTTATAGTTTAATGCAGATTGCATCATGTCAGAAGCCTTTCATAAAAGGGTAACATATGCAAGTAGTTTTCTGGAGATGGACCACCACTTTTCATGGCCTGCAATGGCTGAGATCTGAGATGCAAAGTCACCAAAAAACTTTATCCCAGGAATGCCACTTGGTGCCGATATGTCTTTTACTGTCATTCTTAAATAATCTAATGATTTCAGGGCATCAGCCCACCCGATTTGGCAACATTCCTGCAAAATCAATATGAAGTGATGTTGTGTAGATGAATTAATGCTTTCATAATTCTTGATTAGGATTTTATAGAATTACTAAATTTATACAAATAATTTCAAGCTCTCTATAGAATAAAGCTACAAATAGAGCTCTGTAATCTTCTCATGTCATGGGCTTATTGCACTAGAAAAAGTAAACGGGCTTGGAACAAATTTGTCATCAAAGGGAAAAAATCACTCTTGGTTAGATTTAAGGATGAAGCTACAATTGTGCACTACGGTAAACCAAGGCCATATGAAACTGTTGCATTGAACTTATGATTAGCTTAAAGAATGAAACACTACTTTGAAATTACTATTGACATTCTTCTGTAACTCTCCACTTATGTAACATTTTGTCTATGAGGGAATTCTTTCTTACATAGGGAAGATTACTTTAAAAGCTATAAAAGGATGAAAGCAATAACATTTTGGTGTAGTGATTTCCTCTTGTGGAAATATTTAATCTTAAACTGAGGCATCTACTTCACCTTGAATATTCACATCCTCAATAAGAGACACAAGCAAACTTTATATTTATAATAAACCTTAAATAGCACAAGAGATGGGCAGGTATCTACCCACAATGCTATTATGTCTATTTCACTACCAATAAACTCACAACATGATTTCCTATGTTCCGTCTGGGCTGCTCTTAACTTATGGCCTTGACTTGAAAATTCTTTCTGATGGTGTCTCCTCCTCTTTAAACTTTCTTCTCCCTCCAAAAGGTTCTCAGACACCAACTCTGGGTACCCCAAACCCACTTATGTATTTGCAGCACAGGTATTAGCTGACAGCATCTTTATTTAACAAACAGTTGTAAATTAAGGAGCAAGATCACACTGTATGTGCAGAGTCTCTTGTACCTGGGAGCAAGGAGGCATTAAGGACTCATCTATATCTTGACAATACATACCACAAAAAAAAGAAATCAAACCTCAACTATTTCTGCTTCATCCAGTGTGTATGTGTATGTTCTCTCTCTCTCTCTCTCTCTCTCTCTCTCTCTCTCTCTCTCTCTCTCTCTGTGTGTGTGTATAAATTCTTCCTTTCTTTCTCTACTTTTCTCTCTGGCTCACAAAGAGTTAACAAATTCCAAGCCTCTCACCTGACCAGTGAGGGAACACTTGGTCAGAGAGAAAAGATTACTAACAATTAAGCTTTCTTTTTTTTTTTTTTTATTTATTTTTCGAGACAGGGTTTCTCTGTGTAGCCCTGGCTGTCCTGGAACTCACTTTGTAGACCAGGCTGGCCTCAAACTCAGAAATCCTCCTGTCTCTGCCTCCCAAGTGCTGGGATTAAAGGCTTCTTTTCTTTTCTTTTCCTTTTGTGTTTCTTATCTTATCTTTCCTTTAGCTTAATTTATTTATTCATTTTGCATCCCAGTATCAACCTTCTGAGTCCTCCCAGTACTCCCTCAAGCAAATCATCTGCTGCTAATGGCAGGAGTTAATTAGCAAAAGTAAGCACCTTTTGATGACAGAATAGCAAAGCATTAATAAAGAAAAAAATCACCAAAATGAAATTATATTTGTCCCAGTAATTGCAACTTTCTCTCACAATTACAACATTTGCCACTAGAATTGCCAGATGCTACGACTGCCTGCCTCATTCTACCTGAATGCCACACTGGCCACTAGTAACATGATATAATAATTTATCTGCAAAGCTGTATGACATGAAGACATAATGAAAACTAAAAAGGATAAAATATTTAAATGACTGAATTCAAGTAAAATATATGATTATATTAACAATAATAGTATGTTGTAATACAAATAAATTCAATACATATATAACTTGATTTAATGAAACTGAAATTATTACAGTTAAAGCCACCTTGCGGTTATTACCAGTCATATATATATATATATATATATATATATATATATATACAAATTTTCAGATGCAAAGAATCCTTTATGTCTGTACAAACTAGCATTATATTCTTCCAAATAAGCATTAATTAATAATTTAGTACCTAAACAATCTTCCATTATTTTTATGAAGAATATATTGCAATTTTAAAACAATGTTACTAAATAAATAAAATTCAGAAAATCACCATTGTTATGTTAGGTAAATATAAATAAATGACCTTATTTTAAGCTAAATATATTGTAGAAAATATGCATATAAAATATAGCTAATATTACTAATTATTGAGAGAAGCAAAGTTTACACAGATGACAGAAGTACAGTTTCAGTTTACTCTTTTTCAATAGAAGTATTCAAAGAAATCAAGATGGCTACACTTTGCAGCAGCCTGTTTGTAGGATTCAATGCCTTCACTCTAGACAAAATATCTTTTTTTCTTTTCTTTTTTTTAAGTTTTTTTCTATGTTTTTTTATTTACATTCCAAATCATTTCCCCTTTCCCGTTTCCTCCCTCCCCTAAAGTCCCATAAACCCCCTTCCCTCCCTCTTTTCCCCATTCAACCTCCTCTCGCTTCTCAGTTCTGGCATTCCCCTACATCCAGTCTTTCCAGGACCAGGGTCTCTCCTTCCATCTCCTTGGAAATCTATTGATATATGAATTGTGTCTAGGAAATTATGAGATTCTGGGTTAGTATCCCCTTATCATTGACTGCATACCATGTGTGTTCTCTTGTGATTGGGTTACCTCACTAAGGATGATATTTTCAAGTTCTGACCATTTGCCTAGGAATTTCGTGAATTCATTGCTTTTAATTGCAGAGTAGTATTCCATTGTGTAAATATACCACATCTTCTGAATCCATTCCTCCGTTGAGGGACATCTGGGTTCTTTCCAGGTTCTGGCTATTATAAACAAGGTTGCTATGAACTTAGTGGAGCATGTGTCCTTATTGCATGCAGGTAAAGCCTCTGGGTATATGCCCAGGAGTGGTATAGCCGGATCCTCCGGGAGTGTCATGTCCAGTTTTCTGAGGAACCGCCAGACTGCTTTCCAGAGTGGTTGTACCAGCTTGCAATTCCACCAGCAGTGGAGGAGTGTTCCTCTTTCTCCACATCCTCACCAACAACTGCTGTCTCCTGTGTTTTTGATCTTAGCCATTCTGACTGGTGTGAGATGGAATCTCAGGGTTGTTTTGATTTGCATTTCCCTAATGACTAAGGATGATGAACATCTCTTTAGGTGCTTCCCAGCCATTAGATATTCTTCAGGTGAGAACTCTTTGTTTAGCTCTGTACCCAGTTTTTAATAGGGTTACTTGTTTCTCTGGAGTTTACTTCTTGAGTTCTTTGTATATATAGGATAATAATCCTCTGTCCGATGTAGGGTTGGTAAAGATCATTTCCTAGTTAGTTGGTTGCCACTTTGTCTTTTTGACAGTGTCTTTTGCCTTATAGAAGTGTTGTAATTTAATGAGGTCCCATTTTTCAATTCTTGATCTTAGAGCATAAGCTATTGGAGTTCTATTCAGGAAATTCTCCCCTGTGCCCATGTTTCAAGGTTCTTCCCTAGTTTCCTTTCTATTAGTTTCAGTGTGTATGGTTTTATGTGGAGGTCCTTGATCCACTTGGAATTGAGCTTAGTGCAAGGAGACAAGAAAGGGTCAATTTGCATTCTTCTGCATGTTGACCTCAAGTTGAGCCAGCACCATTTTTTGAAAAGGCTATCTTTTTTCCACTGGATGGTTTTAGCTCCTTTGTCAAAGATCAAGTGACCATAGGAGTGTGGATTCATTTCTGGATTTCAATTCTGTTCCATTGATCTACATGCCTGTCACTGTACCAGTACCATGCAGTTTTTAACACTATTGCTCTGTAGTAAAGTTTGAGGTTTGGGATAGTGATTCCACTAGAAGTTCTTTTACTCTTGAGAATAGTTATAGCTATCCTGGATTTTCTGTTACTCCAGATGAGTTTTTTAATTGCTCTTTCTAACTCTATGACGAATTGAGTTGGGATTTTGATGGGGATTGCATTGAATCTGTATATTGCTTTTGGTAAGATGGTCATTTTTACTATATTAATCCTGCTTATCCATGAACATGGAAGATTTTTTCCATCTTCTGAGTTCTTCTTCAATTTCTTTCTTCATAGACTTGAAGTTCTTGTCATAAAGATCTTTCACTTGTTTGGTTAGAGTCACACCAAGATACTATATATTGTTTGTGGCTATTGTGAAGGGTATCATTTCTCTTATTTCTTGCTCAGCCTGATTATTCTTTGAGTATAAGAAGGCTACTGACTTGCTTGAATTAATTTTATATCCGGCCACTTTTCTGAAGTTGTTTATCAGCTGTAGGAGTTCTCTGGTGGAGTTCTTTGGGTCGCTTAATTATACTATCATATGCTGTGCAAATAGTGATAGTTTGACTTCTTCCCTTTAATTTGTATCCCTTTGACCTCCTTTTGTTGTCTAATTTCTCTAGCTAGAACTTCAAATACTATATTGAAAAGATATTGAGAGAGAGGGCAGCCTAGTCTAGTCCCTGATTTTAGTGGGATTGCTTCAAGTTTCTCTCCATTTAGATTGTTGTTGGCTACTGGTTTCCTGTAAATTGCTTTTACTATGTTTAGAAATGGGCTTCGAATTCCTGACCTTTCCAAGACCTTTAACATGAAAGGACGCTGAATTTTGTCAGATGCTTTCCAGCATCTAATGAGATGACCATGTGGTTTTTTTCTTTGAGATTGTTTATGTAGTGGATTACATTGGTGGACTTCCTTATATTGAACCATCCCTGAATCCCTGCGATGAAGCCTACTTGATCATGGTGAATGATCGTTTTGATGTGTTCTTGGATTCGGTTGGCAAGAATTTTATTGAGTATTTTTTCATCGATATTCATAAGAGAGATTGGCCTGAGATTCTCTTTCTTGGTCGGATCTTTGTGTGACTTTGGTATTAGCGTAATTGTGGTTTCATAGAAAGAGTTGGGTAGTGTTCCTTCTGTTTCTATTTTGTGGAATAGTTTCAAGAGTATTGGTGTTAGGTCTTCTTTGAAGGTTTGATAGAATTCTGCACTAAAACCATCTGCACCTCGGCTTTTTTTGGTTAGAAGACTTCCAGTGACCACTTTTATTTCTTCAGGGGTTATAGGACAGTTTAGATGGTCTATTTGATCCTGATTTAATTTTGGTATTTGGTATCTGTCTAGGAAATTGTCCATTTCCTCGAGATTTTCTAGTTGTGTTGAATACAGTCTTTTGTAGTAGGATCTAATGATTTTTTGAATTTCCTCAGTTTCTGTTATCTCTCCCTTTTCGTTTCTGATTTTCTTAATTTGGATACTGTCTCTGTGCCCTCTGGTTATTCTGGCTAAGGGCTTACCTATCTTGTTGGTTTTCTCAAAGAACTAACTCCTAGTTTTTTTATTCTTTGTATGGTTTTATTTGTTTCTACTTGATTGATTTCAGCCCTGAATTTGATGATTTCCTGCCTTCTACTCCTCTTGGGTGTATTTGTTTCTTTCTGTTCCAGGGCTTTCAGGTGTGCCATTAAGCTGCTAGAGTATGCTGTCTCCTGTTTCTTTTTTGAGGTACTCAGAGCTATGAGTTTTCCTCTTAGCACTGTTTTCCTTTTGTCCGATAAATTAGGGTATGTTGTGCCTTCATTTTCATTAAATTTTAAAAAGTCTTTGATTTCTTTCTTTATTTCCTCCTTGACCAAGTTATCATTGAGAAGAGCATTGTTCAGCCTCCATGTGTATGTGGATTTTCTGTTGGTTTTTTTTGCCATTGAAGACCACCCTTATTCCATAGTGATCTGATAGGAGGCATCGGATTAGTTCAATCTTCTTATATCTGTTGAAGTCTTATTTGTGACCAATTATATGGTCGATTTTGGAGAAGGTACCATAAGGTGCTGAGAATAAGGTGTATTATTTTGCTCTATGATGAAATGTTCTATATATAGCTGTTAGTTCCATTTGGTCCAAGGCTTCAATTAGATTCACTGTGTCCCTGTTTAGTTTCTGCTTTCCTGAATGATCCATTTCAGAGAGCAGGGTGTTGAAGTCACCGAATATTATTGTGTTAGGTGGGATGTGTGCTTTGAACTTCAGTAGAGTTTCTTTTACGAATGAGGGTGCCCTTGCATTTTGAGCATAGATATTCAGAATTGAGAGTTCTTGTTGGTTTATTTTTCCTTTGATCAGCATGTAGTATCCTTCTGTGTCTTTTTTGATGACTTTAGGTTGAATGTCAATTTTGTCTGATATTATGATGCCTACTCTTGCTCGTTTCCTGGGACCATTTGTTTGTAAAATTGTTTTCCAGCCTTTTACTCTGAAATAGTGTTTGTCTTTGACACTGAGGTGCGTTTCCTGCATGCAGCAAAATGCTGGGTCCTGTTTAAGTATCCAATCTGTTAGTCTATGTCTTTTTATTGGGGAATTGGTACCATTGATATTGAGAGATTAAGGAGTAGTGATAATTGCCACCTGCTATTCTTGACGTTATCTTTATGTTTGAGTGGTTATCTACTTTTGGGTTTGATGCAAGAAGGTTACTATCTCGTTTTTTCCAGGGTGTTGTTTCTCTCCTTTTATTGGTGGTTTCCACTTATTATCCTTTGCAGGGCTATGTTTGTGGAAAGATATTGTGAAAATTTGGTTTTATCATGGAATATCTTGGTCTCTCCATCTATGATGATTGAGAGTTTTCCTGGTTATAGTAGTCTAGGCTGGCATTTGTGTTCTCTTAGTGTCTGCATGAGATCTGCCCTGGATCTTCTGGTTTTCATAGTCTCTGGTGAGAAGTCTGATGTGATTCGGATAGATCTTCTTTTATATGTTACTTGGCTTTTTTATCTTACTGTTTTTAATATTCTTTCTTTGTTTACTACATTTTATTATTATTATTATTATTATTATTATGTGTCGGGAGGTATTTCTGTTCTGGTCCAGTCTGTTTGGAGTTCTTTAGGCTTCTTGTGAGTTCATCCGCATCTCTCTCTTTAGGTTAGGGAAGTTTTCCTCCATAATTTTTTTAAAGATTTATTTATTATATGTAAGTACACTGTAGCTGTCTTTAGACACACCAGAAGAGGGCATCGGATTTCATTATGGTGGTTGTGAGCCACCATGTGGTTGCTGGGATTTGAACTCAGGACCTTCGGAAGAGTAGTCAGTGCTCTTAACTGCTGAGCCATCTCTCCAGTTCCTCCTCCATAATTTTGTTGAAGATATTTATTGACCCTTTAAGTTGAAAATCTTCACTCTCATCTATACCTATAATCCTTAGGTTTGGTCTTCTCATTGTGTCCTGGATTTCCTGGATGTTTTGGGTTTCATGCTTTTTGCATTTTACATTTTCTTTGACTGTTGAGTCGATGCTTTCTATGGTATCTTCAGCACCTGAGATTCTTTTTTCCATCTCTTGTATTCTATTGTTGATTTTTGCATCTATGACTCCTGATTTCTTCCCAAGGTTTTCTATCTCCAAAGTTGTCTCCCTTTGTGATTTCTTAGTTGTTTCTACTTCCATTTTTAGATCCTGGATGGATTTGCTGAGATCCTTCACTTGTTTGTTTGTATTTTCCTGTATTTCTTTAAGATATTTTTGCATTTCCTCTTTCAGGATTTCTACCTGTTGAACAAAGTTCTCCTGTATTTCTCTAAGCGATTTTTGTGTTTCTTCCTTATGGGCTTCCATCTGTTGATCCATCGTCTCCTGCATTTCTTTAAGCAATTCTCGTGTTTCCTTTGTAAGGGCATCTACCTGTTGATTCATTTCTTCAAGCGATTTTTGTATTGCCTCCTTATGGGTCTCCATCTGTTGACGCATGTTCTCCTGCATTTCTCTAAGTGATTTTGTGTGTCCTTTGTAAGGGCTTCTAACCGTTGATTCATGTTCTCCTGTAATTCTTTATTAGATGTATTTGTGTCATTCTTGAAATCTTCTAATAGCATCTTGAGAAGTGATTTTAAATCCAGATCTCGTCCTTCGGGTGTGATGGGTTATCCAGGACTTGCTGCTGTTGGAGAGTTGGTTTCGGATGGTGCCATATTACTTTGCTTTCTGTTAGTAACGTTCCTACGTTTGCCTTTTGCCATGTGGTTACTTCTGGTGTTAGTTGGTCCTGCTGTCACTGGCTGTTGGTTGGACCTCCTGTGAACCTGCAATGCTATTTCTGAACCCCCTGGATTACCGGGATTCCCCTGGGACCTCTTTCTGGGTCCTGCACTGCTCCTGAGTGACTTTGGAGCCCTGATGTGCCTTGCCCCAAGTGATGTTATATTGGGGAATGCCTGCACATCCAAAGGCTCAGCGTAGTGGATTCCTGGAGCAGAGGTTGCCAAGGGGAGGCTGGTAAGCTCCAACATCTGCGGGTGTGCTCTCTCCAAGAGCGGGGGGTCCCTCTACAGGGCAGATGTCCCACAGCAGAGCTGGGGCGTATGTTACTGCAGACCTGCCCAGTTCTTGGGAGTAGGGAGCACACAAGCTGCCTGAGACCCAAGAGATTTTATGCTTGATTATCCCTGTGTCTGGAGGTTCCTGTTGCCCTGTTGCTGGAGAAAAGATGGCGGAGTGCACTCTGCACTCTTTTGGTGCAGATCACTCTGCAGGGCAGATGGCCCACAGTCGAGCTAGCGCTCAGATGACTGCAGCGCTGCCCCGTTCTTGGGAGCCGATGGGAGACCAACAGGCTGTGTCCCAAGCGATGTTATATTGGGGGGTCCCTGGGTACCTGTATCTACAGTGCAGTCGATCCCAGGAACAGAGGTCTCCAAAGGGCAACAAAGTGTCTTTGTCTAATAAAATATATACCTGGCAAATGGCATGGTTATTACTTAGTTAAATGGATAGAATTTTGTGTATAAAAGGAAACTTTGCCATCTGAGTACTTCCCTAGGCTTACCTGCTTGTTCTCTTAGTCTCTTTACTTTTTATATCTATCTTTTACATATTATTTTGACTTTTTCCTGAAGGAAAGCAAACTAAAATGAAACAGAGAACAATATGAATGAAATAATGCCAAAGAGAAAGAAAGTCAAACTTCTATTGCAACTTCTCTGTCTCCATATTGAAAAAAATGCTCCAGGGACTGAATGCGTATTCCCCATGATTCTAACCACATGATAAAATACATAAATGCATTTCCAGAAGTTAACTCATGCGGAATATGTAACCCAGTAAAATCTTATGTGAAATAGTCTATGGAAACCACCAGGTTCCAGTTTTTGTTTCCATAACAGATAATCCCAAGCTAGGTAGTTTGCTTGTTTGTTTTGTTCTTGTATATGTATTTTCTGTGTGTACCGCAACATAGATGTGAAAGTCAGTAGACAACTAGAGAGGCAAAGTTTTCCTTCTACTCATGTCTTTAAATTTGTCATTGAATGTGTTTACCCTCTAAGACATCTTTTTGACCCTAGATTACAGAACCTATAATGGACAGTGCTTTATTTGGCTTATTGTTTTAAAGACTGGAAATAATAAGATGGGAGGATTACATAGTCAGATCTTTAATCATGTCCCTCTAGTGTAGAAGGTCAAAAGAAGAAGTGGCCAGAGAAACATTAAGAGTTCTCATGATTTGCTAACAGTAAAAATTTTGTGTGTGTTTCTCTATATTTGAGAAGAAATAAATACAAACGTTGATTACCACTCATTCATGGTGATAACCAAAAATTTTATAATATATAAATGAATTTTTAGGAATTTACTCTTGTGTAATATTTAACACAGCTAGAACTTAAATGGCCTTTGAATAAACTATATCAAAGTAGTTTTGAACTTTATTGCAAGAATAAAATGTACCTTTTTTAAATTTTATTTTCTAAGTTTTTTTTATTTACATTCAAAATCACTTCCCCTTTCCCATTTCCTCCCTACCCGAAAGTCCCATAAGCCCCCATCCGTCCCTCTTTTCCCCATTCAACCCCCTCTCGCTTCTCTGTCCTGGCATTCCCCTACATCCAGTCTTTCCAGGACCAGGGATCTCTCCTTCCTTCTTTTAAGAAATCTATTGATATGCGAATTGTGTCTAGGGTATTCCGAGATTCTGGGTTAATATCCCCTTAACGGTGCTTGCATAACATGTGTGTTCTTTTGTGATTGGGTTACCTCACTAAGGATGATATTTTCAAGTTCTGACCATTTGCCTAGGAATTTCATGAATTCATTGTTTTTAATTGCAGAGTAGTATTCCATTGTGAAAATATACCACATCTTCTGAATCCATGCCTCCGCTGAGGGACATCTGGGTTCTTTCCAGCTTCTGGCTATTATAAAAAAGTCTGCAATGAACATAGTGGAGCATGTGTCCTTATTGCATGCAGGTAAAGCCTCTGGGTATATGCCCAGGAGTGGTATAGCAGATCCTCCAGTAGTGTCATGCCCAGTTTTCGGAGGAACCGCCAGACTGCTTTCCAGAGTGGTTGTACCAGCTTGCAATCCCACCAGCAGTGGAGGAGTGTTCCTCTTTCTCCACATCCTCGCCAACAACTGCTGTCTCCTGTGTTTTTGATCTTAGCCATTCTGACTGGTGTGAGATGGAATCTCAGGGTTGTTTTGATTTGCATTTCCCTAATGACTAAGGATGATGAACATCTCCTTAGGTGCTTCTCAGCCATTAGATATTCTTCAGGTGAGAACTCTTTGTTTAGCTCTGTACCCCAGTTTTTAATAGGGTTACTTGCCTCTCTGGAGTTTAACTTCTTGTGTTCTTTGTATATATTGGATATTAGCCCTCTGTCGGATATAGGGTTGGTAAAGATCATTTCCCAGTTAGTTGGTTGCCACTTTGTCTTTTTGACAGTGTCTTTTGACTTATAGAAATGTTGTAATTTAATGAGGTCCCATTTGTCAATTCTTGATCTTAGAGCATAAGCTATTGGAGTTCTATTCAGGAAATTCTCCCCTGTGCCCATATGTTCAAGGTCCTTCCCTAGTTTCCTTTGTATTAGTTTCAGTGTGTCTGGTTTTATGTGGAGGTCCTTGATCCACTTGAAATTGAGCTTAGTGCAAGGAGACAAGAATGGGTCGATTTGCATTCTTCTGCATGTTGACCTCCAGTTGAGCCAGCACCATTTGTTGAAAAGGCTATCTTTTTTCCACTGGATGGTTTTAGCTCCTTTGTCAAAGATCAAGTGACCATAGGAGTGTGGATTCATTTCTGGGTCTTCAATTCTGTTCCATTGATCTACATGACTGTCACTGTACCAATACCATGCGGTTTTTAACACTATTGCTCTGTAGTACAGCTTGAGGTCCGGGATAATGATTCCCCCAGAGGTTCTTTTACTCTTGAGAATACTTTTAGCTATCCTGGGTTTTCTGTTATTCCAGATGAATTTTTGAATTGCTCTTTCTAACTCTATGAAGAATTGAGTTGGGATTTTGATGGAGATTGCATTGAATCTGTATATTACTTTTGGTAAGATGGTCATTTTTGCTATATTAATCCTGCCAGTCCATGAGCATGGCAGATTTTTCCATCTTCTGAGGTCTTCTTCAATTTCTTTCTTCAGAGACTTGAAGTTCTTGTCTTACAGATCTTTCACTTGTTTGGTTAGAGGCACGCCAAGATACTTTATATGGTTTGTGGCTATCGTGAAGGGTATCATTTCTCTTACTTCTTTCTCAGCCTGATTATCCTTTGAGTATAGGAAGTCTACTGACTTGCTTTAGTTGATTTTATATCCGGCCACTTTGCTGAAGTTGTTTATCAGCTGTAGGAGTTCTCTGGTGGAGTCCTTTGTGTCGCTTAAGTATACTATCATATCGTCTGCAAATAGTGATAGTTTGACTTCTTCCTTTCCAATTTATATCCCTTTGACCTCTTTTTGTTGTCTAATTGCTCTAGCTAGAACTTCCAGTACTATATTGAAAAGATATGGAGAGAGAGGGCAGCCTTGTCTAGTTCCTGATTTTAGTGGGATTGCTTCAAGTTTCTCTCCATTTAGAATGATGCTGGCGACCGGTTTGCTGTAAATTGCTTTTACTATGTTTAGATATGGGCCTTGAATTCCTGTTCTTTCCAAGACCTTTAGCATGAAAGGACGCTGAATTTTATCAAATGCTTTCTCAGCATCTAAGAGATGACCATTTGGTTTTTTTCTTTGAGATTGTTTATGTAGTGGATTACATTGATGGATTTCCTTATATTGAACCATTCCTGCATCCCTGGGATGAAGCCTACTTGATCATGGTGAATGGTTGTTTGATGTGTTCTTGGATTCGGTTGGCAAGAATTTTATTAAGTATTTTTGCATTGATATTCATAAGAGAGATTGGCCTGAGATTCTTTTTCTTTGTTGGATCTTTGTGTGCTTTTGATATTAGTGTAATTGTGGCTTCATAGAACGAGTTGGGTAGTGTTCCTTCTGTTTCTATTTTGTGGAACAGTTTGTAGAGTATTGGTGTTAGGTCTTCTTTGAAGGTCTGATAGAATTCTGCACTAAAACCATCTGGACCTGTGCTTTTTTTGGTTGGAAGACTTCCAATGACAACTTCTATTTCTTCAGGGGTTATAGGACGGTTTAGATGGTCTATTTGATCCTAATTTAATTTTGGTATTTGATATCTGTCAAGGAAATTGTCCATTTCCTCGAGATTTTCTAGTTGTGTTGAATACAGGTTTTTGTAGTAGGATCTGATGATTTTTTGAATTTCCTCAGTTTCTGTTGTTATCTCTCCCTTTTCGTTTCTGATTTTATTAATTTGAATACTGTCTCTGTGCCCTCTGGTTATTCTGGCTAAGGGCTTATCTATCTTGTTGGTTTTCTCAAAGAACCAACTCCTCGTTTTGTTGATTCTTTGTATGGTTTTATTTGTTTCTACCTGATTGATTTCAGCCCTGAATTTGATGATTTCCTGCCTTCTACTCCTCTTTGGTGTATTTGCTTCTTTTTGTTCCAGGGCTTTCAGGTGTGCCATTAAGCTGTTAGTGTATGCTGTCTCCCTTTTCTTTTTGGCGGCACTCAGGGCTATGAATTTTCCTCTTAGCACTGCTTTCATTGTGTCCCTTAAATTAGGCTATGTTGTGCCTTCATTTTCATTAAATTTCAAAAAGTCTTTTATTTCTTTCTTTATTTCCACCTTGACCAAGTTGTCATTCAGTATAGCATTTTTCAGCCTCCATGTGTATGTGGGTTTTCTGTTGTTTTTGTTGCCATTGAAGACCACCCTTATTCCATAGTGATCTGATAGGAGGCATGGGATTACTTCTATCTTCTCATATCTGTTGAGGTCTGATTTGTGACCAATTATATGGTCAATTTTGGAGAAGGTACCATGAGGTGCTGAGAAGAAGGTGTATTCTTTAGCTCTAGGATGAAATGTTCTACATATATCTGTTAGATCCATTTGTTCCAAGGCTTCAATTAGATTCACTGTGTCCCTGTTTAGTTTCTGCTTTCCTGAATGATCCATTTCAGAGAGCGGGGTGTTGAAGTCACCCACTATTATTGTGTGAAGTGAGATGTGTGCTTTGAGCTTTAGTAAAGTTTCTTTTACGAATGAGGGTGCCCTTGCATTTGGAGCATATATATTCAGAATTGAGAGTTCTTCTTGGTGGATTTTTCCCTTGATCAGTATGTAGTGTCCTTCTGTGTCTTTTTTGATGACTTTAGGTTGAAAATCAATTTTATCTGATATTAGGATGGCTACTCCTGCTCGTTTCTTGGGGCCATTTGCTTGTAAAATTGTTTTCCAGCCTTTTACTCTGAGGTGGTGTTTATCTTTGACAGTGAGGTGCGTTTCCTGCATGCAGCAAAATGCTGGGTCCTGTTTACGTATCCAGTCTGCTAGTCTATGTCTTTTAATTGGGGAATTGAGACCATTGATATTAAGAGAGATTAAGGGATAGTGATTATTGCCACCTGCCATTCTTGATGCTATCTTTATGTTTGAGTGGTTATCTACTTTTGGGGTTGAAGCAAGAAGGTTACTATCTAATTTTTTCCAGGGTGTTGTTTCTCTCCTTGTATTGGAAGTTTCCACCTATTATCCTTTGCAGGGCTAGGTTTGTGGAAAGATATTGTGAAAATTTGGTTTTTTCATGGAATATCTTGGTCTCTCCATCTATGATGATTGAGAGTTTTCCTGGGTATAGTAGTCTAGGCTGGCATTTGTGTTCTCTTAGTGTCTGCATGAGATCTGCCCTGGATCTTCTGGTTTTCATAGTCTCTGGTGAGAATTCTGATGTGATTCGGATAGGTCTTCCTTTATATGTTACTTGGCCTTTTTATCTTACTGCTTTTAATATTCTTTCTTTGTTTACTGCATTTGTTTTTTTTTTGTTTTTTGTTTTTTTTTTTTGATTATTATGTGACGGGAGGTATTTCTGTTCTGGTCCAGTCTGTTTGGAGTTGACTTTATGGAAAATACTTTACTTAAATACATAGTCTGGTAATGATTTGTTTTTCCCCGATACATCACTCCACCCAGATCTTCTACTTATCTTCCCACTCTATTCCTTTTTTTCTTTCTTTTAAAACAAACAAAGCAATAATAAAACAAAAAACACAAAAATGAGATAACCCAGTCCCAGAAAGCCAAACATGGTATATGCTCACTTATAAGTAGACATTGATCATAAAGCAAAGGATATCAGTGTTACAAAACACAGAACTAAGACTTAAGAAACTAAGTACCAAGAAAGGCCCACAACAGGGTACTTAAATCTCACTGTGAAGGAGTAATAGATTAGATATCTAGGCTGATTGGAGGAAGAGGACTGGGTCAGGGAGGGGTTATGGATGGGAACAAGAGGGATAAAGTCACAGGAGGATGAAGGAAGAGAAAATTGAAATATGTGGGGCATTTCTGGGGTAAGCTAGAAACCTAGCACAATGGAAACTCCTAGGAATCTATGAAGTTATCTAAGCTAAGACTCCAAATCGGGGATATGAAGACTGAACTGTCTATCTTCTATAACCATGCCAGAGTTTTAATAGAGGGATTGGAATACCAATGAAGCCACAAAATTTCATCTTGACTACAAGATGTAGAAGTGCAAAAACTATATCATAATTTGAGGGAAGAGCTAACCAAATACTGGCTTAATTTAAAACCCATATTATGAGAAGGAACCCACTCCCTAAACTATTACTGATATTCTGCTACTTGCAAACAAGGACTTAACATAATTATATTCATAGAGGTATCATCCAGTACATGACAGAAGCTGATGTAGTCCCTCACTGCTAAACAATAAGTGAAAATTGGGAATCATATAGAAGTAGGGAATGAATAATTGAAGAGGCCAGTGGACAGTGAAACCACAAGAAACCCTTAAAAATTTAATTACCCTGGACCCATATTGGCTCATAGCAACTGAACTACCAACCAGAGAACATGCATGGGATATAACAAAGCCTTCTGCACATATGTATCAATTGTGCAGCTAGGTCTTCATGTGGGAATACTAAAACGTGAGCAGGGATGTCTCTGATTACATTTGGATCCCATTTCTCAAACTGGGCTGCCTGCTTTAACCTCAATAGAAGAGAATGCACCTAGTCCTATTGAAATTTGAGATGCCAAGCATGACTCATAACAATTAGAGACCACCACTTTACTGAAGAGAAGAAGAGAGGGGCAAATGGGAGTAGGGAAGGTGAGAGGGAGGAACTGGGAGGAGAGGAAGGAGGGAAAGATATAACCTAGATGAAATATAAATAAATGGATTAATATAAATTAGAATATAATTAATGTAATGTAGCATACTAATATAATATATAATATGATATTTGTATATAACATATTTTAATATATAATTGGTATATGATAAACAATATATGATGTATGATACATGGTGTATGGTGTATAATATATGTGTGATACAAGCATAATGTATGATATATGATATATGACATATGATATATGATTATATGGTATAGAATATGCAATATGTAGCATGTGATATGTGATATATGACATATGAAATATGTTATCTGATATGTGATATATGTTATATTCTATATGATATATACTATCTAATATGCATTTTGTGATATGCAATATATGATATGTGATATATACTAAGTGATGTGCAATATACAATGTATAATATAATATATAATATATGCTGCATAATACACACTGCATAATTTGATAGGTGATATATTACATATGATATATTATATGTCATATTTTGTATGTCATATAGTGTATACTATCCTTGAGTTAGTTTTGCTTGAGACAATTACTCCTGATTATGGAACCTACATCAAAGTTTAGCTAATTTACCCTCTCATAGGCCAGTGGAAAAACTAATTATTTCTTTGCAGGTTGATATAAATTACAGATAACTACTCTACCTTTGTCTTGCACATGTGAAGACTGGCACGAACTTTACCTAAAGCCCATGAAGAGATTAAATATGAAATGTTTCTGGCTTAGTCTTCTAAGAAACCTTTATGACAATCAAACATCACCTTGCCCAATTTCACATCAATACAACTCCTCAACTCTTTTGTCAGAAAACATGGAGCAACATACTTAAAGTCATATTATCTTCTTACCTTTAAAAGATTAATCACTGAACTTTATGATCCTGATAGTTTCAGCAAAATAATTTTTCAATGAAAATATTATTTGCTCTTATAATTATATTTTGTTCCTTACAATTATATTTTGTAATAGTAGAATTGATGAACTATAAATGGGAAGCAATTGGAAAAAAATATTATTTTCAAATTTAAAAATAATAATATTTTCAAGTTCTAACCATTTGCCTAGGAATTTCATGAATTCATTGTTTTTAATTTCAGAGTAGTATTCCGTTGTGTAGATATACCACATCTTCTGAAAATATCATCCTTAGTGAGGTAACCCAATCACAAAAGAACACACATGGTATGCAGTCACTGATAAGGGGATACTAACCCAGAATCTCGGAATACCCTAGACACAATTCGCATATCAATAGATTTCTAAGAAGATGAAAGGAGAGACCCCTGGTCCTGGAAAGACTGGATGTAGGGGAACGCCAGGACAGAGAAATGAGAGGAGGTTGAATGGAGAAAAGAGGGAGGGAAGGGGGCTTATGGGACTTTCGGGGAGGGAGGAAATGGGAAAGGGGAAATGATTTGGAAGGTAAATTAAAAAAAATAAAATAAAATAATAATATTTTATTTTTTTTTTCAAATAATATTTACGGGATCAGTTTTTCTGAGTATTTTTACAAAATGAACATGATATATAATTTTTATTTTTAGATAGTATAATTTTTAGATTAATTTTTAGATTGTATAAGCTCAGCCACATTTCTTGAGAGAGGAAACCTCTACTTATTTACATATATTTATGTAACAGATTTAGTTTGGGGTTAAATAAATGTTTTTAAAGTTTAACTTTTGTTTCTCTGTCACCAATACAAATATTTCATGCAAAAACCTGGATTCATTCAATTCTTAAAGAAATTATATATATTTTTAGAATTGTCCACAGATGCAATCCTACAATACTTTATGTATAAATTTTATATAATACTTAGATATCTAAATGTTACACTGGGGATTTGACAGTTCAATAATTTACCTCCTCAAACTGTGTTGGAATTATGTAAGAAGATAACTTTAGGTGATAAATGATAATTTTAGATTTCCCATTTTTATTTAAAATATTATACAATAACTCTTAATGCATAAAATATCAATGATTCCCTTGTTATTATGCTTTAAATGGCATCCTAATATGAGATCATTTCTTTAGTATATATAAAACTAATGAGAAAACAAAATCTTTGATACTATTAATTGAAAACATTGTTTTGTAAATTATTCTTAATTACTATATGCTCATATTTTCAGCTTACCTGTTATTCTATTTATAAAACATTGCTACTGGACTTATCAGTATCTAACACTGATAATATATACTTACATTTTAGATATTTTGAATATTATTTGGGCAGGGGATTGAATTTCTGTCATTTTTATTTTCAAAAGACCTATGTGTATAATAAAATACAAATTGATTTTCACAATATTTATAAAAGAGCCTAATAAATGGAATGAATAATTGATTAATATTAGCCATGATTTGGAGAGTGAAAGTAGACAAAATGTGCTTATCGAGGAACTGGAATAACTAATTTAGAAAAACCACAATTAAGTTTTTTAATAAAGTCAGGTGTTACATGTAACATTCAATCAACCTATACTTAATAAAATTTCAAACAAAATTTTGTATAGAAGAACAGAACACTGTGAAACTGCTCAATTCAGAATTAGAAATTTGTTGTGCTATGATCGGTTCCCCTGTTTTGAATATTTTACCATTGTAATGAATGAGTTATTTTTTTAAGAGTGTGGGTATAAATTTCCTGATAATATCTAGCATCCATGCAAATTTCTTTTGTCTCCTCAATAATTTCAAAATCTGATGTTGCAAAGGGAATCTAATGAAAATCAGTACTGTTTGAGAATACCATCATGATAAGTTGTGTAAAAATCATATGTGCTTAAACTATTCATATTGGGTTCAAAGAATATTATAGTAGCGTTATTCTGAATTATTTTCAGCTTTAATATATTTTGAATATTAACAACCACTCTGAAACATTTATCATAATATAATCGTACTGTTTAAAAGTTAATCCTCCCACCACTTTCTCTGTTCTGCAATGGGGTTCCTAGACCTTTTATTTGCACTGATAGAAGATAAGATGAATCTCATACTATGCACACAGTAGATAATATGGCCCGAAAACTATAATTGATAGTCGTCTCATTATGGAGGCAGGTCGCCTGATTTGCCTGACTCTTCTATTGTGAACATATGATTCATATTTGATCCTAGGAAGTGACATCTTTGCTTCTTCACTTGCTAATCACAGTGGGAGCTATTCATTTGCAGTGGGTAACAAGATGAACTAGCAAGATGAGCAAGGGTGCACAATGTAATTCCTTGCTTATTAAAAAAGCCCAATACTAAGATTCATAGTGAGAAGAAGAATGTGTTGATACCATGAGATAAATCTCTTATTATACTCTCCATTTCAGCACAGTTGAAACCTTTCATGTAAACTACATTTAGTGTTGGCCTTGCAACCTAAGAGAGAAGTAGAGAGGATTGAAAAAAGTAGTCCCATAAATGATCAAAGGATTAATATATGACCTCTGAAATGAAGTTAAAGGGATGGTAATTATTCAGACAGGAGTCTAGGAAGCTAAAGATAAGTTAGAATTATCTTTAAAGAATAAAACAGATGGCAGGGAATTATACAAAAAAATGCTTTGCTGTAGTCTCCAATTCTTCTGAATATGTCTAGAATGATTTAAAATAAATTGAAGCATGGTAACATTATATTATATTTTTAATGTGACTAACGTGATTTTTTTAGATAATTGCAATTATTGTCCATGGATTTTGGAGCAATTCCAATGTGAGAGAAAATAGAAAGTTAATCAAATGTGTCTAAT
This sequence comes from Tokudaia tokunoshimensis, assembly GCA_036184795.1. NCBI lineage: Eukaryota > Metazoa > Chordata > Mammalia > Rodentia > Muridae > Tokudaia > Tokudaia tokunoshimensis. The sequence continues at coordinate 55,380,346 of BTHU01000015.1, forward strand.
GGAATTGACCTACTTGAAGGGTTTCTGTGAGTGAATGGAGTACTCAGTCAGAGAATCGCCCTGGCAAATGTTGCACTAAATAAAAGCAGTTATATCAAACAAGAAAGTATGAATGAGTCATGTATTAGAGCTTCTCTCTTTTTGGAATGGTGGCAAAACCTCTTTCTGGAACCAAGTGATGTAAGAATAGTTGTATATTAAATTTTTTCCCTCCCTTCTCAAAGTGCATTGCTTTCCCTCTCCTCCTTCATAATTCACAGTGATCTTTCTCTCTATACTTTTGAGGTGCTGTGGCTTTCACTTCCTTACAATTCTCTATAAAACCCAAAGACTGAGCCACCAACGAGGCAGCATACACAGGCTGGTCCAAAGCCCCCTGTCACATACATAGCAGAGGACTGTCTGGTCTGGCTTCAGTGAGAAAAGTTGCACCTAATGCTCCAGAGACTTGAGGCCCCAGGGAAGGGAGATGTGGGGTGGGGGCGGTGAGCATTCTCTCAGAGGCAAGGGAGAGAAATGGGATGAGGAACTTTGGAAGGGGGGGATCAGGAGAGGAGACAATGGCTAGAATGTAAATAAATAAAATAATTTAAAAAATAGTTGAGGTGGAAATCCTTCAAAGGAGAGAACATATAAGGTACATGGGTTTCCAGTTGTTGCTATAACAAGTGATAATAATGCTTTGCAGCTTTAAAATGAAACAAAATAGTTACACTATAAATGTTTGCAATTTAATATGTCACTTAAACAATGTTAGTCTACATACACAAATTGACAAGGACACACATGTGTTTACCAAAATCAATCCATAATCTTGCCAATGCACCAGGTTTCCAAAAGTACAATTTAGTTGAAGTAATAGGTTTAAAGCCAATCTCTTTATAACTGCATTAGGTTTGGGAAGTGGTGATGTTCTTGTTAAGGTGTAGTTCATCTAAAGACAAATGTGGAAAAAACAAAAACAAGAGCAACAAAAACCAAACAAACAAAAAATTTACTCCACGCCCTGATAGATCTATCCTGGTTGTCCTTGGCAACAGTTAAGAAAGGACACAGAGATCCACATACAAAATAGCTAGGGTTAGCTGAGCCATGTATACTCTGATAGTGTGGCACTGACTATACAGCGAACAAGAACCTCAAGACAGAATGTGGAAGAACATTGAGTTAGTCTCAATAAGACATCTCTGTAGGCACACCTTGCCAGGCTGAGAGGAGGAAGAAGTTGATAGTTTTTGCATATATAGATCAATCTTTCATAAATACTTGAACTACACAAACTTTTAATATTCACCACTGAAGTAGAGGAAAGCTTAGCCATCTCTCTGAGCTTCACTTCAGGGAAAAGGCTTTTGCATTTCTATAGGTCTGAAGTATGGGTTCTTGACAGGGCACTGTTCATGCCAAAGGATGCATATTTATTGGGGGATTTCATCTGCCCTTGTTATCTTCATTCAAGACACCTTCAATCTCTACAGTTAAAGAATTAAAATTATACTGCACAAGAACAATAAAGACTTCCAAGAAAATTTGTAAAATTAAATGTTAATAACTAGTTCATATTAGTAGTAAATTCATCTGTTCAGAGGTGGAAAGCCCTCACATAGGCACACATTCTTAGGACAGAGAGCTATGCCTAAACTTGGGCCCACTTATACCAGGGGAGATGGGCTTTCTTTTTCATTAGTATAAGGTTCTTGCAGATGCTTTCTGAGCTCATGGATCCAGATCCAAAATATATTTTTGTCCAGCAAAGTAATATTTTTCTCTTATGGATTCTTCTGTACAAAAGTTCCTTTTGTGTTTCTATGTCCCATTTACTCAAATGTTACCTTTATTAGTACTAGGGGAATGCCAGGACAGGGAAGTAGGGAGTGGGTAGATTGGTAGGTGAGGGGGAATGGGTTAGGGAATTTTTGGGGGGGAAATCAGGAAAGGGGACAACATTTGAAATGTAAATAAAGAATAGATCTTAAAAAAATCCCTGTTTCCTTCATACCTAATTTGACCAGCATTCTCCACATATCAAATCAGCATTTCTCTTTTCAAAGCCTTACTCTATCAGAGCTTTCTGTCCGTTTTCTCTTGAATGATGTGTTTAACATTCCTAAAATTTATCATGAATGATGAGGAACCCTATTTGGAATTTTGATGAATGAATAGATTGTAGCTAATGTTATCATAAAAATCAAAGTTATTTTGTAAGACAGTTGATATTTTAAATTTTCCACCACAATTCCCATTATATAAAGCATATACACAGATGTTATTAAATTATACACTGCATATAATATATAATATATTCTTACGATCAACTTTTTAACATTAATTGGGTATGTTATGAAACTTTTATGTATATATATATATATATATATATTTCAGTTAAAATGTAAATAATTTTGGCAATATTTGTGAATTTCCATTTGTGTTACACTCAACAGATACTCTACCATTCTAAATTAGGTACCTTATATTTAATATATACATTATATTATACAATATTTACTAATCATATATAGGTTTATGCATATTCTGTAAATTTATAGCTATGATGTTGTATTATGCTTTGATGGTGGATGATTCTATTTGATTATTATGTATGTAATTGGAGATTTTTAATTGATATTCTAAGTTATGGAAGTTCCTTTCACTCATTGTTATTAAGAAGTTTCATAGTCTTAATGAATAGTTATCATATTTCCACCTGCAGCAGATGAGGACAATTTAGAGAGAATACATCCATGTGATAGATGGCCAAGAGAAGACAAACTAAATGGCATCTTTAGAGATTCCTTGTCTCAAAAAATAAAATGATAAAATTAAATAAAATAAGACATGATACAATTTTTATTTGTTTCTTTTGTCCTATTCCAATGGGCTAGTTTATTGTATATTTTCTAATAAGAAACAAAAACAGAATGGACTCAGTTGTGAGGAGAAACAGGGAGGAATTAGAAGGAGTAGATAGAGGGAAAAGTGTAATAAGATATATTCTATAAGAGAAAAAAATGCAATCTCAATAAAAGGAAAATGAAAAGAAATCATATTTTCATAAATTTTAATATGCATGTGCACACACATCAGTGTGCACATACTCACACATTAAAAATATGAAAAAATATTCTTCAAGTGAAATTAAGGCATTATGAACAGGGACTCAGGCATAATAGAAACAGACTTAGATGCAAATAAGGAAATATGCACATAAGATGCAAAGATAAACATAATAGAAATGGAATAATATGCAAATAATGATTCTTTTTCAAGAACTGTTTATAAATACTTACGTTTTATTGTTTAAAAACAGAATTTTTAAAAGAAGGAAGAAAAACATAGGCCTATCTGTAAGTCTGAAGAAGAAAAATGAACAAATGGTAAGAACTTTAAACTTGTGAGTACTTGTTATATGTCCTTGAGGGAGAAACGCAATATAAAACCCTGATGGGTCATTGATAGGAAGAAGCACAATGTAGCAAAAATGTCTGAAGTACTTAAGACTTTTCTTCTATTTAAACACAAATAGGTGCATATATTTGTCCAACTGGTATAATAGCATGGAAGATGGGTGTGAAAATAAGTCCTCTTTTTCAAGACAGAACTCATTTTTCGGGATCAATTGTGATATATAAAAGAAGAAATATGATACATAAATAATAAATAAATAAATAAATTAATTAATTACTTAAACATAATATCTTGTCAAAACTCAGAAGACAGATCTGCTTTGTAATTCTTCTTTAGTTCTTCCTACATAGCCACTGAATATTTCTCTGCCATTTACTAAAATAAAAAGGTAAGTAAAACATGGCTTTCTAGCTTAAGATGTACATTGATTTTTTTTCAAACATAGTTAGAGACAAATTAGAATTACTCACTGTCTATAGAATCCTGTGTTGCTGCAACTGCAAATGTGAGTTAAGCAAGAAAAAATTTATAGACTGAGATGACGGATAGTTTCTTGATTTTTGTTACCATACTAGACAATTCTACTATCTGGGAATGATAACACTCAAACCATCACTCAGAATGACAGCTCAACTATCTGAAAGACATAGAATATTTGGATTAGCAAAGTAAAAGAAAAAACTTTCCTGTATTAAAAATATTATTTTAAATTTGAAAGTACAATAAAGGTCTTAGTAAGGGCTGTTTGTCATTTTTATTCTAGAATATCTGATAAAGGAAAGAAATGAAAAGAACTGAGGGCTGCTAGGGTTGAGAAAGTATATTGTTTGTCTCTGCCTATACTTGTCATGACTGTGGAGTTTTGAAGAAGATCTGCCATAAGAATAAATATTTTATTGGAATATTAGGAATTCCATTAGATGGAGATTTATTTGGATATATAAATACTAAATAATGATTTGTTTGTTCCCTGCTGTGCTATGAGGAAATATACAGATTGAAGGCACATGATTATCTCAGCAGTGCAAGGTATACAAAGTCCAAGAAAAACTGAAGAAACAAAGGGTATGTATTCGAAAAAAGAAGAAAGAAAAAGAGGGGTGTTTTTTGTAAAGGAATGTAAAGAAAAGAAGGAAAATACCAGAGAAAAATCAGGGAAGAACAAACAAATAGGTGGGAAGTGGAAAGATAGAAAAAATATGTAAGAACAGTGCTGTTTTCTTATTTTTCAAAATGCATAGAATTTTTAATGATTAAGATTGAAACATATTAATATGAAATTAATAATGAGTTAACCAGTATCCAGTATGGTTTTTTCTTGGTTGAGTAAATCTAAACTCTAATAAGAGAGCTGTTGTTTACAGCCAATATATGTATATGTCAGATCTATGTTCACACACTGCCAGACCTACCTACACACACCAGTCATAAACAAGAAGACATATTCTCTAAACATTCAGCCAAATTTATCTGTATACACCAGCAATGGACAAGGGGCCCATTACACATTGTCTACTTTAATGACATTAATGACATTAAATGCTTGTTACCTATTGTCTACTTTAAAATGAGTACACAAGTGTTTCCTAGGTGATTCTTCAGCCAATCAGATTGACAAAAGGAAGACATCACAAGCCGTTCAATAGACAGAACATGAAAATTGTTCAGAAACATTAAGACAATGCAAGGAAGACTATTAAACATACACCTGACGATGATTTTGTCTATATCCACAACTCACAACAAGATAACCTACATTCAGAAAACAATCTAGAATTAACATAGACGGTGCATTTTAATGAATATCAACATCTTTTTTGTTCTATATATTCTAGCAAATAGTACATTGCTGAATTAAAATTCTAACTAAATTGTATCTGCCACATCTTGTAGAAATGAGACAGTTTTATTCAATTTCCTTTCATTCTTTCCAGTTTTTATCAACCAGAATGAAGTATTGACATTTGCATGCTCCATTTATTCTGTGAAGTATAGAAATATGGTGTATTACTTTGACCTTTCTGAGAGTCTGAAATTTAATTAGTTGACTATTTTCCACCAGGCATCATCTTGACTTCATTGAGTTGTGAGAAACGATAGAGTGGCCATAAAAATGTATGAAAACTGATTAAGGATAATATTTCATATGTCTTTAATACCTGCACCATTCTCAGCTCTGTTTAGGGAGTCTCACATGTGCAGGAAACACTCCATCTATTGAAGTCATGGTAGTTCAGAGCAGCATTCATTACAACACACATAGCATATTGCTTAACGAAAGTTTAACTCACATTTTGTGGAAACTCTGCCCTTTGAGTGAATTAATTCTTCATAGAAAGAAAGAAATGTACTTGATATATAAGAAATTTATCATTTTGGTGTCAGGAAGTTTGAATCCTTAGTAATAGCAATAAAGGAGTTATTTAGATGCAGTGGTATATGAATTACAAAAAAAAATAGTGTACCAAATCTGTTCACCTAATTGTTTAAAACATTTGAATTTTAGGTGTTAATCTTTATCACAATTATATTAATGTAGAAATTTGTTTTCTCGCCAAATAATGAAGTAAGCATTTGAACACTAAAGTTTTCTTCTCTAATGAAGCCATAGATAATAGGCATTGGATATGCTGTTCTATAAATAATTGCCTATAATTTATTGTATTTCTGATTATAAAACTAACTTATAAATATATGTGATATTGATCATAATGGCTGAGTTTTATTTTAAATCATGTATTTTTGTTACACTAAAGCAAAAAAAACTTTTTATGGTACAATAAACTTTCAGCTTTCTACAACTTATTCAAATATTTATAGAAAATAAGATTGGCATCTTTCAGTCACTTGGTATTTATTTCCACTATAATTTCCCCATTTAAAATTTAAAATGATTTTTAACATGATATGTTGCAACTATATTCCCATATGTTAATCAGCTATCAAATGTTTTATAAATATAAATATAAGATATTATAAATATATAAATCTTATATATCTTATAAATATAAATATCATAAATATCAGATATTTTATATTATTATAATAATTTTGATCATGAGACACACTAGTGGCATGTATACTGTATAAACCACTAATTATTAACATGTAACACTTTATAATTCAATAATGATATTGTAAAGAATTATTCTGTTTCAGGTTAGGGGTAGAATTTGCCTTGGAATTTCAGGAGATATCTTAAAGTCAGAATGAATTTGGTTGTTTCTTCATATCTTCACCTTTTCCAACATTTTGGTCCTCATGGCTTTACTACTAATGATTAAATTCCTTTCTTCATACCATTGAATCAAATATCAATCAGAATCTTCTTCCTAAAATGATGTACTTTAAGATAATTCTGATCCACTTATCCTTTTATAAGAATGGGAACAATTTACATAAGCCAAGTGAGAAGGGCTTGAATTGTTATGAAGAAATTTACACCAAGAGCTTTGTAAGAAACAGTCTAATCATTCAAGTTCATGAATATATTCTTATATCAGTAAATGATTGTTCAATAAAAATGAAAATGACAGTGACAGAATTTCCCTTTGCTTAACCCACTGATTTTCTGGAAGTCAACAGGTGGCAGGGTAGTTGCAGACATCCCAGAGAATTGAAAACTTGAGGTGTATTCATGTACAGATATTTTGAGTTTTTTCTAAAGATAAAGAGTTACTCCCCACATCAACTGAAACAAATTCTTCTAATGCTGTCCCTAAATGATGTGTGCATTCATTTTTGTTTGTTCATTCATTCGTTTATTTTCTATACCTCCAGCAAGATCTCTGCTAGATTCTATTCTGTAACTGTTGCGAGAATTTGTAGAGTATCACAAGGGTTTGAAGTAGAAACTAAGGGTTCTTTGAAAAGTCAGATGTGTTGGATAGCGTTTTGCTGGGGCAAGCATGTGAAGGAACATTTAGCTGAAGTGGACATAGGTGAGAGGCTAAAGGCACACACAAGAAGGAACTTTTCACTGAAGCAAACACAGGAGAAAGTATATTCTGCTAAAGCAAGCACGTGAAAGGACAAGTGATGAAGGATTCTTTGCTAATGACACCCACATTGCATTACATATTTGAGCTTTATTTGTCGGGAAATCCATAGAAAGAAACTGTCCAAAAACTTCTGGTGGTGTGCTTCGGGTTCCTGCCACTTCCTTGGACTCTGGCTAATTGGCAGAGTGATCTCAGTTGAGACAGACTCAAGTGCTGAGGGCATTTGCTGAGGTAAGACAGGAGGATGACTCGTGATGTCTGAAGAGTATTTAAAAGGATTCATTGGACAGGGGCGGGGGGAGGCGCAGAGATTGAGAATAGCTTGCTTATAGAGCTAGCTGTGAAAAGTTTGTTGGTCTTGAGTCTTTGCCAATCTATCATTGTTTCACTGAGAGAAACATGGACAAACTTCTCCTGGTGTTCTGTCCCTCTGTTGACTGTCTCTACTAGGTAGTGCCTCCGCTTCTGATCTGTGATATCTTGACTCTTCCAAACTGGACTGCTCATGTATCCGTGAAGTATTTGCAAGTGGATCAAGTTGCCATTGCTGACCTTGAAGTGAACTGCCAATTCCCATACAAAACAGAAAGGGGTTGCTTCAAAGAACTTTTCTTTTTTTTTTTTGGAAACCATTAAGCTACCCTTCTTTCTCTCTCTCTTCAGTATGTCCTACACAAGCATTCTATCATCGAGCTGCACCCCCAACCCTTTAAGCTCCTTTTTCATTACTCCTTTCTTTTTTTTTTATTATTTATTTTATTTTTTTAATTTACATTCCAAATCATTTCCCCTTTCCCGTTTCCTCCCTCCCCGAAAGTCCCATAAGCCCCCTTCCCTCCCTCTTTTCTCCATTCAACCCCCTCTCATTACTCTGTCCTGGCATTCCCCTACATCCAGTCTTTCCAGGATCAGGGGTCTCTCCTTCCATCTTCTTAGAAATCTATTGATATGCGGATTGTGTCTAGGGTATTCCGAGATTCTGGGTCAATATCCCCTTATCAGTGACTGCATACCATGTGTGTTCTTTTGTGATTGGGTTACCTCACTAAGGATGATATTTTCAAGATCTGACCATTTGCCTAGGAATTTCGTGAATTCATTGTTTTTAATTGCAGAGTAGTATTCCATTGTGTAGATATACCACATCTTCTGAATCCATTCCTCTGTTGAGGGACATCTGGGTTCTTTCCAGCTTCTGGCTATTATAAATAAGGCTGCTATGAACATAGTGGAGCATGTGTCCTTATTGCATGCAGGTAAAGCCTCTGGGTATATGCCCAGGAGTGGTATAGCCGGATCCTCCGGGAGTGTCATGCCCAGTTTTCTGAGGAACCGCCAGACTGCTTTCCAGAGTGGTTGTACCAGCTTGCAATTCCACCAGCAGTGGAGGAGTGTTCCTCTTTCTCCACATCCTCGCCAACAACTGCTGTCTCCTGTGTTTTTGATCTTAGCCATCCTGACTGGTGTGAGATGGAATCTCAGGGTTGTTTTGATTTGCATTTCCCTAATGACTAAGGATGATGAACATCTCTTTAGGTGCTTCTCAGCCATTAGATATTCTTCAGGTGAGAACACTTTGTTTAGCTCTGTACCCCATTTTTTAATAGGGTTACTTGCCTCTCTGGAGTTTAACTTCCTGAGTTCTTTGTATATATTGGATATTAGCCCTCTGTCGGATGTAAGGTTGGTAAAGATCATTTCCCAGTTAGTTGGTTGCCGCTTTGTCTTTTTGACAGTGTCTTTTGAGGCAAAGAACTTTTCTGAACAGGTTTACTCTCCCCTCCACCCTCTTACCCTTTCTTTCTCACTACCTCTGGTGGGTGGTGGGCTAAAATGTTTAAAGCATTTAAGAACCATCATTAAAAATAGGTTTTGAAAAAATTAAACTTAATATGGTTGTATTCATTCTTATGACAGGGTTCTCTCCAGACTGCTTGTGATTCTTCTACACATTTTAAATCACAGATATGACAAGACTTCTTCTCAATATATATTCTGCGCATGTATTACATAATAATATATTGGGGTACTATTGGGAAAAGAATCACTGGGGGTGCTTCTGATAAGGGAAAAAAGCTTGAAGAACACTCTTGGAAGTTAATTTCTTTATCACAAACATTTACTTCACTATCATTACCATGCAAAGTAAATATCATGTGAAATATTGGCATGTAGACTTTTATAAACACAGAATATTTCTATGACAACACTCCAAGGATAAATTGAAGCTTATCAGCATTTTTAAGTAAGAAGAATAGTATCCAAGTCGTTAAAATACTGAGAAACTGTCACTATGTTTGCAGTTCAATTAATAGTTATTGAACTATGATTAAGTGCACAGTTTTAAACATCTCTATTAGGAATTACATATTGAAAGACACAGGGTGTATTTTAATTCAAAATGATAATCACTTTCTGAAGCAAACCCATTCCTAACGTTATACTGACTGGTGCCTTACCCTATGTATGATAATGAAAGAAAATTCTATAATAAAATCTACTCCACACTAGTCCAGAACTTTGCATATATATATATGTGTGTGTGTGTATGTGTGTATATATGTATGTATATATATGGAGAGAATATATAATTAATAATATTACATATTATAATAATATGACAAATTATACATATATATACATATATACAATTATATACATGATACTGGTATTTAGTAAGTAACCTGAACATATTTCCATTAACTCCATTTTTATTGTATAATATACACATTACTAAAGTGCTATTTTGGACCTTAATCAAAAATTTGTGAATATTTTGGACCTTAATCAAAAATTAGTTGACTGATTAATTTGTGTGTGTGTGTGTGCTTGCAAATTAATATTTCTGACTCTTTTATTTCATTTACATGTTTTTGAAGTTATACGTAGCATATCGGAGAGTTTTGTAAGAAACTTATCTTGTTTCCCTTTTAGTTACAAGAACTGACAGTGAAAAGAAAATGCCCATTCTGCATTTTTTCTATATTTCTAGAAGGAGAAACTGATCTTTCATCACATATCCTTCCAGAAGAATATACTTATAATGGATTTCTTAGTCTCACAGTGAGCATATTATAGCTTATTTTGAGTAATAAATATTTGTGGATTATTTTCATCAAGGCCCAATTTGACTTATCCCAAAAACTAATATCAATTTATAGGAGAAACATTTAACAATGAATAAAACCATAAATGAACACTTTTTAAGCATAAGCAAATAATTTATATAAAAGACACGGATAAGCAAGTTAATTGATACTATTGTATGAGTAGATAAAGAGAATATAAGTAGTCATTACAGATTTCAGATAACTATGAATTTCCATGCAATATGATGATGGTAGGAATATTTTCTTGTGGCAAATCATTTATTAGAAGTTTCTATAAATATTTTGAGGAGTGTTCACCATTATGTTTTCTAAAACTCAGTATTCTGTCATGATGCAGATTGCTGATCAAATTATGTATGGTATCATTGAAGATTGGTGTAATAAGAGATACACATATGTAGGAAAATTCCAGAAGAAATCTTAAAATGTTTGATTGAAGATCTGGAGGGGCCCAAATGTCTCAGATTATAGTCACATCATGTGGCAAAATACTATTAGTTAAAGTTTGTGCAAGTATGTCAAAGAAACCAATAAAATATAAAACAGAACATATCAGTTCAAGATTTCCCCTTTTCCAAATAGTTTCTTTCTGTATATGGAAATATTTTAAGACATCAGAAAAATATATTTAAGTGTCTGTTTAATTTGGTACATTTGCAAGATATTAACATCAATGTTTAAAAATTAATTTATTCCTATAATCTGAAGGAGTTTTCCTGAGGAAGGACCATGAAAACAACCTCATTGGATAAGTTGTGTTGCAACTAAACAAAAACAAAAAAACAAAACCCAAACAAAAAATACCTAGAACTCAGCTTAAACATAAGTCAAAGATATTTACAAGGATATGACAAAACGTTGAAGAAACAAATTTAAAAATGTGTGTGTGTGTGTGTGTGTGTGTGTGTGTGTGCATTTTATGTGTATATGTGATGCTTAAGTTCATTGCCTAAAAGAATTAATGTTGTCAAAATATTTATATGTGCATTATTAAATTGATTAAGTAGTGACAACTGGGCAAGATCCCACCCAACTAAACTTATTGTATATGAGTTTGCAAGTGATTAAGCAATAGTTTTATTATGTTAATAACCTGCTGTGGGCCTGTATACCGAAGTTTTCCACATAGGTCTCTGAAAAGGCTGGGTGCAAGAACTGTGGCAGAGGGAAGAGGGTGGGAGCAGCGAGGGAAGTTGCTTCCCCCACATCAGTTGATTCCACCTCTGTCTTCGATGTGTCACCATCTTGGTTTCCTGCATCATCCTTCACTGAGTAGGGTCAAGCTGGACCAAAAAAGGCCAAATAGCTTTGGAGGAGTGTGACAGAAACACAGGTGGTGTTTCAGGAGAGCAGACCTCTTCCCACGCGTTACAATTCTTTTGACAGAAGCTCTCAGACGATGGAGTAGTTCTAGCACACCTTTAATATCATCTATAGGATTCAGGATAGGGTTTATAAACAGTTTTGGATTCAGGAAAAATGTACTTCAATTTGCTATTCCAATAAAGATTTGAATATATTAATATATTTAAAGAAAAGATACCTTTTAAATTTGTGTGCAATATATGAAATTATAAATTGGCTAGGTGTGAAAGTTCTGTATCTATGTTACAGGTTCATAATCAAGGCAAAATTTGTTTTAAGGATCTAGATTATACAATGAATTCAACTGTAGGGTCATAGTCAATTCAAATACTTTAATAAACTGAAATCTGATTTCAGGTGTGATTCAGGATTTGACAGCACTTCTCATTGGCTTGAACTGAGAGCTTGGGGCGACCTTATTTATATGTGGGAAGTCTTGATGCTGCTCCTGTGTGACTGATAACCACACGCCTCTCCTGCAGGGGGCTGTGGGGACTGTAATTGTGACAGGAGTCAAGGGCCCAGGGGGCGTGAGTGAATTCTTTCCATCCCATATAGGCAGAAGCTGCCTACAAGGTTGCTGGGGTTCAAGGTTGGTGCTCAACATGGGACCAGGCTACCTGTGCACAGTTCACCTCCCAACAACCTGCTTATTTTTCTCATTTGAACCTTTACTCTGGAATGAACTATAATCCAGAAGTGGAGGGCAGACCTGTGATCCAGGTGGTGAGTCTGGAAGACGCAGGATTTTGACCCAGTTCTTGAGGTATAGTGGCCATGAAAAGCATAAGTCCAGGCATGGTGGTACATGCTTTTAATCCCAGCATTCAGGAAACACAAGACTGTAGATCTCAGAGATCAAATTCAATTTACAATGCAAGTTCCATGACAGCCAAGCTTTGGCAATAAAGGAGTTGAAAAACAGAAAGCTGCTGATAACATATTTGAACAAGGGAGCCATGTTCCATCTAAAGCATGCAGAACTTGTTATTTTCAAGCCATTTGGCACTGGCTTTAGAATCAAGAATATAAGGAACTGCTTGGACAATTGATCCTGGTTAGCGGGAACTAAGAAATTAGTGGTGATTAAGAAAAGACCAGCATCCCTGAAGTGAAAACTTCTGAAAAGTATTCTCTGAGAGCAAAAAGAAGCTGTGTTCCAGACACTTTTGAACTTCATGATGCAGTTGGACTTGGTAATATGTATGAATCACCCATGTAGCACTTGCTTTGAAGGCATGAAGGAATCATGAAGAGCAGCTGTGGATTCAAACTTTGAGAGGCCAGAGAAGAAGTTTGCCGAAGGTGCAATCTCAGAATTGATAAAGCAAACCTGAAGCAGTCATGCCAACAAGTTGAGAGTTGACATCATGAAGACAGACTGTTAGAGGCCCTTAGTGAAGTCTATTTGCAGCAGAAGACCCCAATGTATTGTAGATGTCAGTAACATGAGATGATCAACAAGAAAAGCAGCAACAATGGAGTGCAGTCAATTAGAGCCTAGAGTGCTACAGAAGGAAGAGATAAAGTAGTTCCTTTTGGAGGAACCCAGAAGATTGTATGTAGATTCCATTCATTGGAGCAATAAACTGTTAAGTTGAAGTTGCCTTTGATACCCTAACATGTTAAAAATGTCAAGATGTTAAGGTGTTAGAACAATGGAAGACCTGCCCAAGAAAGCTGCTAGTAAGAACCAAAACAAAAAAATTGAGTTGTAGTCAAAAATGCTGAAACTATTTGGAGATCTGAAGAGCACTATGACCTCAGATATGAGCTGCAGAGTTTGGAGTTTGCTCAGGATTCTGTCTAGTTTTGGCACAGTAATTCCTTACTATGATATTTTAGAATGGTAAACTATATCCTGCATGATTTGGAGGTAGGTGATCTTTTTATTTTGATATTTTGTGGGAAATACAGTTAAGAGATTTCACAAATCTCAGAAGAAACTACTTTCTTATTGGATATTTTATTTATTTTCATTTCAAATGTTATCCCCTTTCCAGGTTTTCCCTCCACAAACCCCCTATCCCATCCCCCTACCCCTGCTTCTATGAGGGTGCTCTACTACCCACCCACCCATGCTCACCTCACTGTCCTGGCATTCCCCTACACTGGGCATTGAGCCTTCACAGTACCAAGGGCCTCCCTTCCCACTGACACCAGATGAGGCCATCCTCTGCTATATATGCAGTTGGAGTCATGGGTCCCTCTTTGATTGGTTGTTTAGACTCTGGGAGCTCTGAGGTGGTCTGGTTTGGTGATATTATTGTTCTTCCTATAGGGTTTCAATCCCCATCACCTCCTTCAGATCTTTCCCTAACTCTTCCATTGACATCCTCGTACTCAGTTCAATGGTTGACTTCGAACACTCCCCCTCTGTATTCGTCAGTCCCTGGCAGAGCCTCTCAGGGGACAGCTACATAAAGGTCCTGTCAGCAAGCACTTTGGGGTATTAGCAATAATGTCTGGGCTTGGTGTCGGCATACGGGATGGAACCCCAGGTGGGGAAGTCTCTGGATGGCCTTTCCTTTAGTCTCTGCTCCACACTTTATCCCCTTATTTCCTTTAAACAGGAGCAATTCCAGGGTAAAAAATTGGAAATGGGTGGCTGGCTCCATCCCTCAACCAGGGGTCTTGCTTAACCTCTGGATATGGTCTTTACAGGTTCTCCCTCTCCTTTGTTGGGTATTTCAGCTAATGTCATCCCTGTTGGTTCCTGGGAGCCTCTTTATTTTCTGGCATCTGGGACTTTCTTGTAACTACCCCCAGTTGCACATATCCCATTGCTACACACCTCTGTTCAATTTCCTGATCCTCTTTATATCACTCCGGTCTCCTCCCATACACTTCCTCCCAAGTCCTTCCCACCCTCTAACTCCTGTATTTTGTTTCCCTTTCTAAGAAAAACTGAAGCATCCACACCTAGTTCTTCCTTCTTCTTGAGCTTCATGTGATCTGTGAGTTGTATTGTTGGTATTCTGAGCTTTTTTCTTAGTATCCACTAATCAGTGAGTACATACTGTCAGCTTGGGACTTAGGTCTCTCAGACAAGGCAGGACTCAAGAGTTTTGGCTATGCTTTCCCTATGTGGGCACTAGGTGGGCATAGGATGATGGGAAGCCAGGGGACCCTGTTTTGGGAGGGGTAGAGTGCAGTCTGAGTTTCCTAGAGGCTGCATGAGCTATTTTGGGGTCCTGGGCCTGTGCAGAGGCCAGGGCTGTCAGGTTCTCAAACACTTGGACACCCCAGATGCCTCTGGATGCTGCAGAAGATCTGAAAACAGAGTGGGGGCCCCATAGGATGGATCTTTCCTGGGGCCAAAGGGGAAAACAGGGTAGCTCCAGCTGGGTTGTGCAGGGGTGAGAGTCCTTGTCTTGTTCAGGATGGCTTGGCTTAGTTGAGGACATGACTGGGAGTGCTGAGAGGCCTTCTGCAGGAGACTAGATGTGACTCTTTAGACAAAGGCCTATTCCATTGCTCCCCACAGCAGATCCCAATGAAAGAGATGGTTCATAGTTTTAAAGCATTTATTGTCATGACTGAGAGTTGTGATGAGTAAAACCATGCCCCCCTTTCTCAGGATGAACCTGAGGTTAGCTTTTGCAGGGAAGAGTGTCTGGGAAAGGGATTTTATTGGCTAAGCTTCCAGGCCTTTAGGTACCTTATTAAATGGAGATCTGTCTTGAGGCTACATGAACTGTGGTTATGTCCTCTACCTATGGAGGGGCTTGGGGTGTTTCCCTTACATGACTGATGGCCACAGACCTATGGAGAGCTGCTGCCTCATGTCAGAGGCCTGGTGTCCAAGAGCATGGCAAAACACCTACTGTCCCTTACAGGGTCACAGGGGTTTCAAACCTAGCTCAACATGAAACCAGGCTGCCTTTCATGATCTCACATTCTTTTGTGAATGGCTACCTCTCTCAAGATGATATTTTCTAGTTCCATCCATTTACCAAAGAATTTCATTAAGTCATTGTTTTAAAAGCTGTGTAAATTGTACCGCATTTTCTGTATCCATTCCTCTGTTGAGAGATAACTGGTTTGTTTCCAGTGAAGCATGTGTCCTTGTTATGTGTTAGAGAATCTTTGGGGTATATGCCCAGGAGTGGTATAGTTGGATCCTCAAGTAGTACTATGTCCAATTTTCTGAGGAATCATCAGACTGAATTCCAGAGTAGTTGCTCAAGCTTGCAATCCCACCAACAATGGAGGAATGTTTCTCTTTCTCCACATTCTCACAAGCATCTGCTGTAACATGAGTTTTTGATCTTAACCATGCTGATTGTTATGACTTAGAATCTCAGGGTTGTTTTGATTCCTATTTCTCTGATGACTAAGGATGTTGGATGTTTATAGTCAATGGGACTTTTGAAGCTGTAATATGTGTATTTTGCATTATGCTAAGTCTAGTTATGTTCCCCATAGACTCAAGTGTTTTAACAAAACTGTGGTGGCTACAGAGTGGAATATGGTGGGTTTAAGTGCATGTGGCCCACCCGCTAGGACTCTGCCTGCACCCAAGAGCTGGGCAGTTCTGTGACTGTCCGAGTGCCAGCCCTGTCATGGGACATTTGCCCTACAGGGTGACCTGAGCCTAGAGGGAGTCCTGCAGCCTCCACAATCTTTGCTCTGGTGACAGTGACTGACCACACAGGGACAACCAGGTACACAGAGATATCCCTAGTATAACATCAAGTGGGACAAGGGCTCTAAAGATACCCAGGAGAAGGGCAGGCCCTCAACAATCTGTGCCAGGGGAAACCTGGTCATCCAGGGGTGCAGAAACAGCCTTGCAGGCTCACAGGAGGCTCAAGCACCATCCAGTGACAGCAGGACCTACTAACTCCAGAGTTAACCAGATGGCAAAAGGCAAATGTAGGAAAGTTACTAACAGAAATCCAAGCAATATGGCACCATCCAAACCTAATTCTCCAACAACAGCAAGCCCGGGATACCGCAACAAACCAGAAAGGAAAGATTTGGATTTAAAATCACATCTCATGATGCTATTAGAAGATTTCAAGAAAGACATAAATAAATCTCTTAAAGAAGTACAAGAGAACATGAATCAACAGGTAGAAGCCCTTATAAAGGAAACATAAAAATTGCTTAAAGAAATTCAAGAGAATATGGGTCAACAGATAGAAGCCCATAAAGAGGAAACACAAAAAACACTTAAATACAGGAGAACTTGGGTCAACAGGTAGAAGTCCTAAAAGAGGAAACACAAAAATATCTTAAAGAATTACAGGAAAACACAAACAAAAAAGGGAAGGAACTGAGCAAAGCCATCGAGGATCTAAAAAAGGAAGTAGAAACAACTAAGAAATCACAAAGGGAGACAATTTTGGAGATAGAAAAACTTGAGAAGAAATCAGGGGTCATAGATGCAAACATCAGCAATAGAATACAAGAGATAGAAGAAAGAATACCATAGAGAGCATTGTCAACAGTCAAAGAAAATGCAAAATGCAAAAACCTTGTAACCCAAAACGTCTAGGAAATCCAAGAAACAATGAAAAGACCAAACCTAAGGATTATAGGTATAGATGAGAGTAAAGATTTCCAAAGTAAAGGGCCAGTGAATATCTTCAATAAAATTATGGAAGAAAAATTCCCTAACCTAAAGAGAGAGATGCCCATGAACATACAAGAAGCCTACAGAATTCTAAACAGACTGGACCAGAGCAGAAATACCTCCCTTCACATAATAATCAAAACACCAAATGTTCTAAACAAAGAAAGAATATTAAGAGCAGTAAGAGAAAAAGGCCAAGTAACATATAAAGGAAGACCTATCAGAATTACACCAGACTTCTCACCAGAGAATATGAAAGCTATAAGATCCTGGGCAGATCTCATATGGACTCTAAGAGAACAAAAATGCCAGCCCAGACTACTATATCCAGCAAAACTCTCAATCACCATAGATGGAGAAACCAAGATATTCCATGATAAATCCAAATTTACACAATATCTTTCCACAAACCCAGCCCTGCAAAGGATGATAGGTGGAAATCGCCAAAACAATGAGGGAAACTACACACTGGAAAAAGCAAAATATTAACTTTTTTTCATCAAACCCCAAAGAAGATAACCAATCAAACATAAAAATAATATCAGAAATAATAGGAAGTAATAATCATTATTCCTTAATACCTCTTAACATCAATGGACTCAATTCCCCAATAAAATGACATAGACTAACAGACTGGATACTTAAACCGGACCCAACATTTTGCTGCAGACAGGAAACGCATGTCAATGTCAAAGACAAACACTACCTCAGAGTAAAAGGCTGGAAAACAATTTTAAAAGAAAATGGTCCCAGGAAGCAAGGTGGAGTAGTCATTCAAATATCAGATAAAATTGACTTTCAAACTAAACTCATCAAAAAAGACATGGAAGGACACTTTTACTGGTTAAAGGAAAAATCCACCAAGAAGAACTCTCAATTCTGAACATCTATGCTCCAAATGCAAGGGCACCCTCATTCGTAAAAGAAACTTTACTAAAGCTCAAAGCACACATCACACCTCTCACAATAATAGTGGGTAACTTCCACACTCCACTCTCCGCAATGGCACGTTCAGGAAAACAGAAACTAAAAGGGGACACAGTGAAACTAACTGAAGCTTTGGACCAAATGGATATGACAGATATATATATATATATATAATATCATCTTAAAGCAAAAGAATATACCTTCCTCTCAGCACATTATGGTACCTTCTCCAAAATTGATCAAATAATTGGTCACAAAATAGACCTCAACATATATAAGAAGATCGAACTAATCCTATGACTCCTATCAGATCACTATGGAATAAGGGTGGTCTTCAGTAGCAACAAAAAAAAAACAACAGAAAGCCCACATACACATGGAAGCTGAACAATGCTCTACTCAATGATACCTTGGTCAAGGAAGAAATAAGGAAATAAATCAAAGACATTTTAGAATTTAATGGAAATGAAGACACAACATACACTAACTTATGGGACACAATGAAAGCAGTGCTAAGAGGAAAAATCTTAGCCCTCAGTGCCTCCAAAAAGAAGCTAGAGAGAGCATACACTAGCAGCTTAACAGTACACCTGAAGCTTTAGAACAGAAAGAAGCTAATACACCCAACAGGAGTAGAAGGCAGGAAATCATCAAACTCAGGGCTGAAATCAATCAAGTAGAAACAAATAGAACCATACAAAGAATCAACAAAACTAGGAGCTGGTTCTTTGAGAAAATCAACAAGATAGATAAACCCTTAGCCAGAATAAACAGAGGGCACAGAGACAGTATCCAAATTAACAAAATCAGAAATGAAAAGGGAGATATAACAAAAAAAAACTGAGGAAATTCAAAAAATCATCAGATCCTACTACAAAAGCCTAGACTCAACACAACTGGAACATATGGAGGAAATGGGCAATTTTCTAGACAGATACCAAATAACAAAATTAAATCAGGATCAAATAGACCATCTAAACAGTCCCACAACCCCTAAAGAAATAGAAATGATCATTGGAAGTCTTCCAACCAAACAAAGCACAGGACCAAATAGTTTTAGTGCAGATCTTCAAAGAAGAACACCAGTACTCTTCAAACTATTCCATAAATTAGAAACAGAAGGAACACTACCCAATTCATTCTATGAAGCCACAATTATGCTGATACCAAAACCAAACAAAGATCCAACAAAGAAAGAGAATTTCAGATCAATTTCCTTTGAATATCAATGAATATCAATGCTAAAATACTCAATAAAAATCTTGCCAACTGAATCCAAGAACACATCAAAGTAATCATTCACCACGATCAAGTAGGATTCATCCCTAGGATGCAGGGATGGTTCAATATATGGAAATTCATCAATGTAAACTACCACATAAACAATCTCAAAGAAAAAATAACATGGTCATTTCATTAGATACTGAGAAAGCATTTGACAAAATTCAGCATCCTTTCATGTTAAAGGTCTTGGAAAGATCAGTAATTTGAGGCCCATATCTAAACATAGTAAAAGCAATTTACAGCAAACCAGTAGCCAACATCAAACTAAATGGAGAGAAATTTGAAGCAATCTCCTTAAAATCAGGGACTAGACAAGGCTGCCCTCTCTCTCCTTATCTTTTCAATTTAATACTTGGAGCTCTAGCTAGAGTAACTAGACAACAAAGGGAGGTCAAAGGTATACAAATTAGAAAGGAAGGAGTCAAACTATCACTATTTGCAGATGATATGATAGCATACTTAAGTGACCCAGAGAACTCCACTAGAGAACTCCTACAGCTGATAAACAACTTCACCTAAGTGGCTGGATATAAAATCAACTCAAACAAATCAGTAGCCTTCCTATACTCAAAGGATAAGCTAGCTGAGAAAGAAATTAGGGAAATGACACCCTTCACAGTAGCCACAACCAATACAAAGTATCTTGGTGTGAGTAACCAAGTAAGTGAAAGATCAGAATGATAAGAATTTCAAGTCTCTGAAGAAGGAAATTGAAGAAGACCTCGGAAGATGGAAAAATCTGCCATGCTCATGGATTGGCAGGATTAATATAGTAAAAATGAGCATCTTACCAAAGTAATACACAGATTCAATGCAATCCCCATCAAAATCCCAACTCAATTCTTCATAGAGTTAGAAAGAGCAATTCTGAAATTCATCTGGAATAACAACAACAACAACAACAACAACAACAAAGAACAGGACAGCTAAAACTATTCTCTACAGTAAAAGAACCTCTGGGGGAATCAGTATCCTGGACCTCAAGCAGTACTACAGAGCAATAGTGTGAAAAACTGGGTGGTATTGGTACAGTGATAGGCGGGTAGATCAATGGAATAGAATTGAAGACCCAGAAATGAATCCACACTCCTATGGTCATTTGATCTTTGACAAAGGAGCTAAAGCCATCCAGTGGAAAAAAGATAGCCTTTTTAACAAATGGTGCTGGTTCAACTGGAGATCAGCATGCAGAAGAATGTAAATCAATTCATTCTTATCTTGTACTAAGCTCAACTCCAAGTGGATCAAGTACCTCCACATACAACCAGACACCCTGAAGCTAATAGAAAAGAAAGTGGGAAAGAGCCTTGAGCACATGGGCACAGGGGAAGTTTACTGTACAGAACACCAATAGCTTATGCTCTAAGATCAAGAATTGACAAATGGGATCTCAAAATTACAAAGTTTCTGTAAGGCAAAGGACACTGTCAAAAGAACAAAAAGGTAACCAACAAACTGGGAAAAGATCTATACTAACCCTACATCAGACAGAGGGCTAATGTCCAATATATACAAAGAACTCAATAAGTTAGACTCCAGAGAGCCAAATAACCCTATTAAAAATGGGGTACAGAGCTAAACAAAGAATTTTCACATGAGGAATATCAAATGACTTAGAAGCACCTAAAGAAATGTTCAACATCCTTAGTCATTAGGGAAATGCAAATCAAAACAACCCTGTGATTTAACCTCACACCAGTCAGAATGGCTAAGATCAAAATCTCAGGAGATAGCAGGTGTTGGCAAGGATGTGGAGAAAGAGGAATACTCCTCCACTGCTGGTGGGACTGCAAGCCGGCACAACCACTCTTGAGAGCAGTTTGGCTGTTCCTCAGAGGACTTGGCAGGACACTTATGTAGAACCCTGTTATACCACTCCTGGGCATATACCCAGAGGTCTCCCTGGCATGCAAGAAAGACACATACTCCACTATATTCATAGCAGCCCTATTTATTATAGTCAGAAGCTGGAAAGAACTCAGATGTCCCTCAGTGGAGGAATGGATACAGAAAATGTGGTATATTTACACAATGGTATACTACTCAGCTATTAAAAACAATGAATTCATGAAATTCTTAGGCAAATGGGTGGAACTGGAAAATAGCATCCTAAGTGCGGTAACCCAATCACAAAAGAACACACATGATAAGCAGTCATTGATAAGGGGATATTAACCCAGGAGCTCGTAATACTCAAAACACAATTCACATATCAATTGACTCCCAAGAAGAAAGAAGGAGAGGCTCCTGGTCCTGGAAAGTCTAGTTGCAGCAGTATAGTGGAATACCAGGATAGAGAAGTGGGAGGGGTTTGAATGGGGAACAGGGGGAATGAAGAGGGCTTATGGGTCTTTTGGAGAGTGGAGAACCAGGAAAGGGGAAATCATTTGGAATGTAAATAAAGAATATAGAAAATAAAATAAACAATAAATAAATAAATAAATGTATGTGGCACAGGAAGTGTCACTGTTAGGAGGTAAGGCCTTGTAGGAAGTGTATCATTGTAGGGATAGACTTTGAGCTACCTTTCTCCTAGCTACCTGGAAGCCAGTCTTCTCCTGTTGTCTTTGGAATAAGTCATAGAACTATCAACCCTCCAGCACCATGCCAGGCTGGACACTTTCATGCTTTCTGCTGTGATTATAATGGACTAAACCTCTGAAACTATAAGCTAGCCCAATTTTGCTTTCCATTATAAGAGTTGCCCTGGTCATGGTGTGTCTTCACAGCAATGGAAACCCTGACAAATACAATCAGTGAAGTAAACAGGAGAACTATTACAAGAGTATTATCCACTAACTGTTATTACACTTTTTCTCTTTATATAATATCATGTGTTAACTCAAGTATCTGCTCCAAAATATATATTACATGCCCTTTCATGAGACAGTTTCTTGAAAAGCACCACATGCCTTTTCTCAGCAAATATCCTCTCATGGGTCTGTTTCAGCAAAATATCCTCTTGTAAGAGAGTTTTCAGAAAAAAAAAGATATCACATGACACAACTGACTCTCCAACAAAACCAGAAATCCCTACTACTTATGTGAATCAGAGGATGGTAAATAAATCCAAACAAAATTAGGGTCTTCTACCTGAGTAAAATTCTTATAAGTTTAGTACTATGAGGCACACATAGATATTCCTTCTTAGAGGAAGAATATATTATTGCATGTGGAGAATCCAACCACTAATAAGATTGCACAAAATTCTGTAGGACTGTTTAGATTCTGCAGATAACACATTCCTAGCTTGTATACTTTTCACATTATCTGGAAAGCTGATGGCTTTGGGTGGGACATGGAAAGTGAGAAGTCTCTTCAACAGGTCCAGGCTACTGTGGAGGATGCTCTACCAGTTGAACCATGTAATCTAAAAATCTTGATGGCACTTGAGCTATCAGTAACAGATAGGGATGCTTATTGGAGCCTTTTTCAGACCACAATAGGTCTAAAATCTAGAGCAAGGCCATCACCTAAAGATAGCTATTCTCTTTTTGAGAGAACATCTATTTGTCTGCTGTTGGGCCTAATTTTAAATTGGACATTCGGCAATAGGACACCAGGATATGATGTGACTTGAGCTGATCCCACTGAGATAGATTTTATCTGACCCACAAAGTCACAAAAGAGCAAAAAAAAATCAAATAGAAGCCATATTTATTTGATCAGGCTAGAGCAGGTCTTGAGGGAAAAGCAAGTTACATGAAGATAATGTTAAATGTCTATGACTTCAATTGCCATTATAATGTCATGTGTTGCTAAATATGAACCTATAAGTTTATGTGATGTGCCTTATAATCAGTTGACTGGGGAAGAGAATATTAGAGAATCGTTTGATGATAGTTCTGCACATTATGCTGGAACCACCCAGAAATGGACAGCTGCAAAATTGTATCCATTTTGTTGGACAACATTGAAAGATAATTGTACTGGCTGGTTTTGTGTGTCAACTTGACACAAACTGGAGTTATCACAGAGAAAGAAGCTTCAGTTGAAAAAAAAATCCCCCAAGAGATCCAGTTGCAAATCCTTTTCTCAATTAGTGATGAAGGGGGGAGGGCCCCATGTGGGTGGTACCATCCCTGGGCTGGGAGTCTTGGGTTCTATATGAAAGCAAGTTGTGCAAGGCAGAGAAAACAAGCCAATAAGAAATATCCCTCCATGGCCTCAGCATCAGCTCTTGCTTCCTGACCTGCTTGAGTTCCAGTCCTGAGTTTCTTTAGTGATGGACTGAAATGTGGAAGTGTAAGCTGAATAAACCCTTTTTCCCCCAACTTGCTTCTTGGTCATGATGTCTGTGCAGGAATAGAATCCCTGACTAAGACACTAATGATGAAAAAATTCTTCACAGTGGGAAGAACATCAGGCAATATGCGTTGATACATATTTAGTTTGGAAAAAGAAATAGCAAGATCAATATTTGTTTATTGATTCATGGACTGTAACCAATAGATTTTTTGTATGGTCAGAGTCTTACAAATATTACGGTTGGGAAATTTATAAGAACAAGAGTTGCTCTAGAACTATGTGGATAAATCTCTTCAAATGGGCAAATGCTATTAAGATATTTATGTTCCATGTAAATGTACATTAAAAGGTGACCTTAAAAGAAAAAGAGCTAAATAATACAGTGGAGAGGACGACCTCTTCTATGGACAGTAAGCTTCTTTCAGCAGTCACACAGTGGGTCAATGCACAATTTCTCCATGGTATTAGTGATGTAAATTATGCATGTATTTCAATTCACTAAAGATAACTTGGCTACAGCTGCTGTTAAATGCCCAGTCTGCCAACAGAAGAAACCAAAAGTGAATCTTAGATATGGTACCATTCCCCAGGGTGACCATCCAGTAACCTAATGGCAGGTTGAATAATAGACCACTTCCTTCATGGAAATGACAATACTTTTTCTCTAATGAAGTAGATACTTATTCTAGTTATGGATTTGCCTTTCCTGCACATAATGCTTTTGACATCACTACTAGCTCTGGTCTTACAGAATCCCTTATCTACCATCAGGGCATTTCACAAAGTATTCCCTCTACCAAGGAACACACAACACAGACAGACAGTGGGCCCACAATGATGCAATTTACTCCTCTTACCAGTTTTCCAACAATTCTGAAGCACCTAGCCTGATAGAAAGATAGAAGGATAATTTGAAGGCAAAGTCAGTGACAACTAGCTGGCAACAGCTGAAGACTTGGGCAGGGTTTTCCAGAAGATGTTATAAGCTTTATTCAGCTTCCAATATATATATATTCCAATTATACTATATATATAATATATATAATTATATTATATATAATATATATAATTACTATATATATATAATGGTTTCTCAGATAGTCAGGATACATGTGTTCAGGAATCAAGTAGTCTCAAGGGGAATAGTTCAACTCATTAACATCTCTAGCAGTTATTTCTTTCCTATTCCCATGTTTGAACTAGAAGTTTGATTTCCAAGTGGGGAGTACTACTTCCAGAAGATACACCAAATATTTCATTTAACTGGAAGCTCAGACTCTCCAGTGGCCCCTTTGAGCATCTGATGCCCTTAAGTTGACAGACTAGCAGAGGTAACAGATCCAGATTACAAAGAGGAAATTGAATTGATTCTCTACAATGGAGGCAAGATTACATTTAGAGTTCAGGAGATCCTTTAGCAACCTAATCCAGGCAGGATAATAAAAGACCACTGACCAATCCTTCAGGAATGAAGATATAGTTCACTGCTTAGGAAAGGACCTGCTGAGAAATTTGATGAGGTTGGAGGAAATACAGTGGTAGAAGAAGGTAACTATAAATAAAAGATAGGGTCACATGACCAGTTGCAGAACCACGCATTATAATTGACATGTGTGTTTCTACCACTCATCTACCTGGATTGAAAAACTCTAGGACTATTTCATTGGTAGATGGCCATTATTAGATTAGGTGGACAATAGCCTCTAAGTTACTCTAATAAAACCCCCTTAAATGCACATAATTTATTCTATCCATTACATTTTTCTTGAGGACCCTTGCTAGTATAATGACCTATGAAAATCATGTCAGCATACTAAGAGGTCATTTGCATACATGTTTACTATAGCATTAATCAAAGTAGCTGAAATATTGACTCAATCTAAGTGTGTTTCGATATTGGAAAAATTTGGCACATGTCTAATTGTGTGCTCAGAAGTACTCATCGATAAAAAATATGATAACTTAGTTTATAAAGCAAAGTCAATGGATCTAAAGAATATTATTATGTTTTACAAAAAGATACACACATGTCACATTTTCCATTTATATCAATAAAGTGAAAATAACAATCTGAATTAAACTAGAAGTTAGTAGAGATTGTGGGGCTAAATCAGGATGGAAAACTGCAGACAATTTTAATTTATCTTCATTATATGTAATATATGTAATTCCACATTGCAGCCTATTAATATTTATAATTTATTATTGTTAACAATGAAACGTTGAGCTGGTTAGGTCATTCTGTGGGAGATGATACTTTCTAGGAAATTTATAGAACCGAATCCATAACTCAGATAAAAGATGCTTGACCCCTGACCCTTGATAACAAGGAAATGGCAAATGTTGCTGCTTGATGTTGCAAAATTTTCAGTACCTTGTTATGTCTAAAGAAAACAAATAATGAGGTTCTCTTTTCTCTTTCTGCTTCAAAATTTTTTCTGTTACCTTACACTCTAAATTGTTACATTTTACTTCATTAACAAAGCTAGTTTATATTAGTAAGGAAGTTCCTCTTTTAACTTCAATTCATTTGACTGATCCTCCTATTTTATCTCTAATTAGGAGCTTATACTTGGGAGCATAGTTTTAACAATGCTTCCTAAAATGGTGTATAATCTCGTTAATATATGGGGTAACAGAAAACAAAACATAAAATAGATGCACAGTCCTAACTAAAGTTTAAATAAGCTTTTATGAATGGAATCCATTGCTCCTTTTTTTGCTTTCTTTTCAAGGTTTATTTGGTTTGTTTGTAGTTTCATTTGTTCTGGGAAATGTAGCAAAAGTATATAACATATTCACTGAATATTCTACCACCAAGGTCCATCCTGAATCTTACATCTTAACATTTTTAAGCTGAATTGTTTAATTTTATTCAACTATATAACCAAGTTTGAGACATTGCATAGCATGTACAATGATTGATAGATTTAATATTTTTTCATTCTCACATTGAATCCATAGGAAATTACTACCTGGGAACCAGAAACATTGACCTTTAATCAAGGCCCAGACAATCTATAAGTATTGCACCTTGTTTGCGTTGGCATCATTCTGAGACCATCTTCACCTATCATGTGCTAATTATTCCTATGAATATCCAAGATTCAGAAACTAGAATTCCTTCCAGAAACATTACGTAAAAGAAAAGGCACTAAGTGACTTTGCCATATTGGAAATAGTATTTCTACTTCAAATGAGATAGATAAAGCTAAATGCCTTCAAAATATTTTTCTTTCTTTCTTTTTTTTTCTTTTTGATGAGATTTCTTTCTTCTTTTTTTTCTTTTTTTTGATGCAAAAACAAGAGGAATCTTATTTAATCCAGCATGCTGGGTCGCCCTGCACAAGGGGAGAGAACAACCACACACAGCCCATCCAGTGGGCCTTTATACGGTTCTCCCGACAGCTGCCATTAAGCACAATGTGATTGGCAGAACAGTGTAACTTTAAACTGATTGGTCTCTAGGGAATGAGGTAGGTGGCCAATGGTCTGTATTGCGGAATGTGTCCCCACCCACAGGTTGGTTTCCCCCACATACACACACACACCATGGTCTAATGAATACTAATTAACCTCTCCCTTCTTGAGGGGCAAGTGTTCCATGGCCTTTCCAAAGTTCCTGAGCTGACCCCCTTTCATTCCCTCCTTTTCTTTATGCATGCTTCAATCCAGAAGCAATTGCTGGTATTCTGATAGCTCATACTCCTGGTTTCCTGTATCTAGTTCTTTGTATCTCTGCTTTAAGATCACTAGTTGTTCTGTGCCTATATGTTTCTTAACAATAGTGACTAAGCAGTTCAAAATGTAGGGGCCCCATTAGCTTATGCTATAAGATCAAGACTTGACAAATGGGACCTCATTAAATTACAAAATTTTGCAAGGCAAAAGACACTGTCAAAAAGACAAAGTGGCAACCTACTAACTGGAAAATGATCTTTACCAATCCTACACCCGACAGAGGGCTAATATCCAATATATACAAAGAACTCAAGAATTTAAACTCCAGAGAGGCAAGTAACCCTATTAAAAATGGGGTACAAAGAGTTCTCACCTGAAGAATATCTAATGGCTGAGAAGCACCTAAAGAGATGTTCATCATCCTTAGTCATTAGGGAAATGCAAATCAAAACCCTGAGATTCCATCTCACACCAGTCAGAATGGCTAAGATCAAAAACACAGGAGACAGCAGTTGTTGGCGAGGATGTGGAGAGAGAGGAACACTCCTCCACTGCTGGTGGGATTGCAAGCTGGTACAACCACTCTGGAAAGCAGTCTGGTGGTTCCTCAGAAAACTGGGCATGACACTCCCGGAGGATCCGGCTATACCACTCCTGGGCATATACCCAGAGGCTTTACCTGCATGCAATAAGGACACATGTTCCACTATGTTCATAGCAGCCTTATTTATAATAGCCAGAAGCTGGAAAGAACCCAGATGTCCAGCAACAGAGGAATGGATTCAGAAGATGTGGTATAATTACACAATGGAATACTACTCTGCAATTAAAAACAATGAACTCACGAAATTCCTAGGCAAATGGTCAGAACTTGAAAACATCATCCTTAGTGAGGTAACCCAATCACAAAAGAACACACATGGTATGCAATCACTGATAAGGGGATATTAACCCAGAGTCTCGGAATACCCTAGACACAATTCGAATGTCAATAGTTTTCCAAGAAGATGGAAGGAGAGACCCCTGGTCCTGGAAAGACTGGATGTAGGGGAATGCCAGGACAGAGAAGCAAGCGAGAGGGGGTTGAATGGGGAAAAGAGGGAGGGAAGGTGGCTTATGGGACTTTCGGGGAGGGAGGAAACGGGAAAGGGGAAATGATTTTGAATGCAAATTAAAAAAAAATTTAGAAAAAAAATGTAGGGGCCAAAAGTCAACAATAGCAGGAGAATAACTAAGGGTCCTAACAGGGTGGATATCTTAAGGGAATTTGTCTGGGATAATTTGTGAAAAAGTTAAACAAATAACAGAGAAGTTAGAGGCTACTTAAAATTAATAGAGGATACTGGCTTAGTAAATAGTTGTTATACTAATATTGTAGAGACAGAAGTACAGAGAAATGAAAAAGCATTGAATTATTTTATAAAGGAAATTAGAAGCATGAAACTATAATTTTGTCATATATTCCTTTATTTGTTGAAAATAAATTGTTTTCCACAACATATTCTGATCACTATTTTCCAGTTTACCAACTATTCCCAGATCCTGCTAACTCCTTATTTAGCAAATTCCATGGACTTTCCTTCTCTCTCTCTCTCTCTCTCTCTCTCTCTCTCTCTCTCTCTCTCTCTCTCTCTCTCTCACAAACATGCACAGGGGCACACACATGTACTTGAATATACACCACAATCCTCACAAAAACCGAAAATAACCCACACTATCAGGACCCAAAATATGCAAGCCAATAACCAATATAAACTCTACAGATAATCGCAAGTCAACATGTGCTGTGGGTAAGGTCAAGCTTTGTTTTCAAATAAGGTTAAGAAAACATGTCATATGAATATTCAAATATTTTTACTGGAATTGTGGCATTCTTTATTGTACAATACTTCCCGGGTTATTCTGAATCTTATATAGTATGTCTCAAAATGCTGAGTTCTGAAAGCTCTTATATTTTGAATATATAAAATACAGATTTAGTTTAACTACTTTGGTACACATTACTTTACATTTGAAGTCACAGAAGCTAATAAAAAAGTAATAGATAAATAAAATATTCCTTCATTATCTCTTGATGCCAACAAAAAATGTGACCAAGCAATGAATAAATGGTTCTATGACTGTTTACAAGGAGCAAAAATAAACTCCTCAATCTAGGACTATAAGGTTATGATCATGAGAAGTTATGATAATCTATGTTAATGAGGAGATAGTGAGACAACTAAGAACTGAATTGGTATTTAGGTCAAGAAATGTTAGTTTCACTTTTTCAGATGCAAATGATTCCCTGCCAATTCAAATAGCCTGCATTTGCTCAAAGCATCTCCTCCTGCTGACCGTCATATAAAATCTGCTTTCTCTATTTTATTATTTATTAATTAATTTATTTATTTACTTATTTATTCATTAATCATTCTTTTCATTTACATCTCAAATGATATCCCCCTTCTCAGTTATCCATCCACAATCCTACATCCCACATCTGCCATCTCCTACCTCCTCTTGACCTCCATGAGTGTGCTACCCCACCCACCCACCACCTCCTGCTCCACTGCTCCAGCGTCCCCTTATGCTTGAGCATCAAACCTCCACAGGACCAAGGACCTCTCTTTCCATTGCTGTCAAGTGCTACCAACATCTGCTAATATGCAGCTGGAGCAATGGATCTCTCCCTTACAAACGTTGGTTGGTAGTCTAGTCCTTGGGTTTATTTTTCACCATCTTCTTTATCTGTCCCCCTATGAAATAGCTAGCCTTGGAAATTTATCCCCAACAAATCGTTGTTTTTGCTCATGGAATTGTCCAGATAAGTGGTTTCACTCTGTTCTTCCTTACATTGTTATACATCAACTTTATAGATCTCCTTCTACCCATTGGGGCATATTCTTTTGGTTACCTTATATACTACCTTCATGCCAGATTAACTATACAGTGGGCTCTGTGAATATCCATTCTCTGCTCTCCAAGCAGTTTAGGTAGCACCCCCACTGACAAGAAAAACAGAGCCAGAAATATGAAATAAGGTCCTCATACTTGCTATGGGAATGCTTTATCTTTAGCTTACTCCCCTACACTTAAAATATATATTGCAGATGGATATATATTGCTTTATTACAAAGAAAAAGTTGGTGTCATGTCAAAAGCATTTTTCTGTGGCAATATTTTGTTTTTAGATTTTTTTATTAATAAGGTTAAAATTTAATATTCTGTTTCAGAATATTTTATGTCAGCATTTTATAACAGATAAGAACAATCCTGAATTATTTCTCTTTGAAATGAAGACAAAAATTCAATTTTTTTATCCTTAGTTAATGATTTTCCCTAAAGTTTAGTTGTTATTGGAATAAATAATTTAATGGACAGTAATTATTACTCTATTGCAAGTTCTCATTAATTGCAGCAAATCTCTTCAAGAATTTTATTCCATATTTTTAGATAGAAAATGTACAGAAACTAACTTGTAGTAAATGATATACATTCTTTAATTTCCTATGCATGTATAAATACAGAAAATCACTACAACCAAATATTTTTCACAGTCTACTTTTATTAATTTCTTTGCATAGTTATCAATATTTTACGAACCTAGAACATCATTTACAACAGATATCTTTTATTGTTCGTGTCCCCTGTTAGCAATTGTATTTTTTGTCTTTATTTTCAACATTTTTTTTTAATTTAATTTTATTTTATTTTTTTAATTTACATTCCAAATCACTTCCCCTTTCCCGTTTCCTCCCTCCCCGAAGGTCCCATAAGCCCCCTTCCCTCCCTCTTTTCTCCGTTCAACCCCCTCTCATTACTCTGTCCTGGCGTTCCCCTACATCCAGTCTTTCCAGGACCAGGGGTCTCTCCTTCCATCTTTTTAGAAATCTATTGATATGCTGATTGTGTCTAGGGTATTCTGAGATTCTGGGTCAATATCCCCTTATCAGTGACTTCATACCATGTGTGATCTTTTGTGATTGGGTTACCTCACTAAGGATGATATTTTCAAGTTCTGACCATTTGCCTAGGAATTTCGTGAATTCATTGTTTTTAATTGCAGAGTAGTATTCCATTGTGTAAATATACCACATCTTCTGAATCCATTCCTCCGTTGAGGGACATCTGGGTTCTTTCCAGCTTCTGGCTATTATAAATAAGGCTGCTATGAATATAGTGGAGCATGTGTCCTTATTGCATGCAGGTAAAGTCTCTGGGTATATGCCCAGGAGTGGTATAGCCGGATCCTCCGGAAGTGTCATGCCCAGTTTTCTGAGGAGCCGCCAGACTGCTTTCCAGAGTGGTTGTACCAGCCTGCAATTCCACCAGCAGTGGAGGAGTGTTCCTCTTTCTCCACATCCTCGCCAACAACTGCTGTCTCCTGTGTTTTTGATCTTAGCCATCCTGACTGGTGTGAGATGGAATCTCAGGGTTGTTTTGATTTGCATTTCCCTAATGACTAAGGATGATGAACATCTCTTTAGGTGCTTCTCAGCCATTAGATATTCTTCAGGTGAGAACTCTTTGTGGAGCTCTGTACCCCATTTTTTAATAGGGTTACTTGCCTCTCTGGAGTTCAAGTCTCTGAAGAAAGAAATTGAAGAAGACCTCGGAAGATGGAAAAATCTGCCATGCTCATGGATTGGTAGGATTAATATAGTAAAAATGAGCATCTTACCAAAAGTAATACACAGATTCAATGCAATCCCCATCAAAATCCCAACTCAATTCTTCATAGAGTTAGAAAGAGCAATTCAAAAATTCATCTGGAATAACAGAAAACCCAGAATAGCTAAAACTATTCTCAAGAGTAAAAGAACCTCTGGGGGAATCAGTATCCCGGACCTCAAGCTGTACTATAGAGCAACAGTGTTAAAAACTGCATGGTATTGGTACAGTAACAGACATGTAGATCAATGGAACAGAATTGAAGACCCAGAAATGAATCCACACTCCTATGGTCACTTGATCTTTGACAAAGGAGCTAAAACCATCCAGTGGAAAAAAGATAGCCTTTTCAACAAATGGTGCTGGCTCAGCTGGAGGTCAACATGCAGAAGAATGCAAATTGACCCATCCTTATCTCCTTGCACTAAGCTCAATTCTAAGTGGATCAAAGATCTCCACATAAAACCAGACACACTGAAACTAATAGAAGGGAAACTAGGGAAGAACCTTGAACATATGGGCACAGGGGAGAATTTCCTGAACAGAACTCCAATAGCTTATACTCTAAGATCAAGAATAGACAAATGGGACCTCATTAAATTACAAAGTTTTTGCAAGGCAAAAGACACCGTCAAAAAGACAAAGCGGCAACCAACTAACTGGGAAATGATCTTTACCAACCTTACATCCGACAGAGGGCTAATATCCAAGATATTTTCAACATTTTAAATCAAGGTGTTTCAGTTCCTATAGGTATATTTGTACGGAGTAGGAGCCTGGTGTTGCTATCCAGGTCAGAGACTTATTCACATAGAACAGATTTTAGGATCGTATCTCCAGGTTAATAATTTAAGTGTGTACTACCGGTTGGATTTTGCATGAAAATCTTGGGACTGTGCTTTAATCATAATTACATCGTTTAAAATGTGGGATATGTGAAAAACTATTAATTAGAAAAAATATTTTATCACACTTAATATTGTGTATATTTAAAAATAGCAAATACATATATGTGTTTAGTACATTGTTCATTGGCAGACATAATAAAATTTTACATGATATCTGATGTCATTGTTTTATGTTGCCCATGAAACTGTTCCTGATTCCAAAGAAAACAAAAGTAGATAGCAATTACTGAACGTTAACCAAAGAACTATAATATTGCTATTTTATAACTCTCCTCTCAAATAAAGATCACAATGACTTGTGAGAAACATTATCACGAGGTCAAAACATGATCATAAGGGTCGGGATCTCCTGCCCAAACATGAGTTCTAAGCATAATTATTTATTACAAAATATAAAAATGAATATAGTATAAATTTAATCATTTTTCAAAATATATTTTATGTCATATAACATATTGAGAGAATCCTTTGTATCATCTGGTTCTGATTCCTGTTTGTTTCAGCCCATGAATCTTTTTATAATGCTGAATGTGTATTTGAGAATATTTGCTATATTACCATTTATTTTATAATTGAATAATCTAGCCACTTGTTTAGAATTATAAGTTTATTGATGAAGATGTGACAAGACTGAAAAAAATGTTCTTTAATTTACAATGCTCTGTAGTTTTAATTAGCACATTATTATATCATTTATTAGTAGTTATGAAAGTAAAATTTAAGGATCATATTTTTAAAAATGTATGTAAGACACATAAAACATATCTTTATTGCCTCCAAACAGTATTGCTGTGTACACCACTATATTACACTCATACTGATATATATACATATATATATATCATATGTATACTATGAATATATAGTAACAGTTGTAGAAAATTCATAATAATTTAATTTAATAAAATTTGTTAGTATAAATTATTATAAAAGTTGTATTGTCTAGAGAGACAATTCAGAAGATAAAATCAGTTGCCTCCAAGCATGATCAAGCCTGAGTTTGTCTTCCAGGAAATACATGGTAGAAGGAGAAACCTGACTCCCCCCAATTGTTCTTTAATCTATATGAGCACACATACACTAAATAATTTTAGTGTAATTCTGAAACTAAATAAAATATGTGAATAATAAATCTCTAAGTTAAAAGGGATATAGTTTAAAAAGCATACTTTCAGAAAAAAAATATTTCTACAATGTGCAATTAGAATATACTCAGAATTGCTCTTTCTAACTCTATGAAGAATTGAGTTGGGATTTTGATGGGGATTGCGTTGAATCTGTGTATTACTTTTGGTAAGATGCTCATTTTTACTATATTAATCCTGCCAATCCATGAGCATGGCAGAGTTTTCCATCTTCTGAGGTCTTCTTCAATTTCTTTCTTCAGAGACTTGAAGTTCTTGTCATACAGATCTTTCACTTGTTTGGTTAGAGTCACGCCAAGATACTTAATATGGTTTGTGGCTATCGTGAAGGGTATTATTTCCCTTACTTCTTTCTCAGCCTGCTTATCCTTTGAGTAAAGGAAGGCTTCTGACATGCTTGAGTTGATTTTATATCCGGCCACTTTGCTGAAGTCGTTTATCAGCTGTAGGAGTTCTCTGGTGGAGTTCTTTGGGTCGCTTAAGTATACTATCATATCGTCTGAAAATAGTGATAGTTTGACTTCTTCCTTTCCAATTTGTATCCCTTTGACCTCTTTTTGTTGTCTAATTGCTCTAGCTAGAACTTCAAGTACTATATTGAAAAGATATGGAGAGAGAGGGCAGCCTTGTCTAGTCCCTGATTTTAGTGGGATTGCTTCAAGTTTCTCTCCAATTAGATTGATGCTGGAATAACAGAAAACCAAGAATAGCTAAAACTATTCTCAAGAGTAAAAGAACCTCTGGGGGAATCAGTATCCCAGACCTCAAGCTGTACTACAGAGCAATAGTGTTAAAAACTGCATGGTATTGGTACAGTAACAGACATGTAGATCAATGGAACAGAATTGAAGACCCAGAAATGAATCCACACT
This sequence comes from Tokudaia tokunoshimensis, assembly GCA_036184795.1. Classification (NCBI taxonomy): domain Eukaryota; kingdom Metazoa; phylum Chordata; class Mammalia; order Rodentia; family Muridae; genus Tokudaia; species Tokudaia tokunoshimensis. The sequence goes on from BTHU01000015.1 coordinate 55,415,526, forward strand.
CCTATGGTCACTTGATCTTTGACAAAGGAGCTAAAACCATCCAGTGGAAAAAAGATAGCCTTTTCAACAAATGGTGCTGGCTCAGCTGGAGGTCAACACGCAGAAGAATGCAAATTGACCCATCCTTATCTCCTTGCACTAAGCTCAATTCTAAGTGGATCAAAGATCTCCACATAAAACCAGACACACTGAAACTAATAGAAGGGAAACTAGGGAAGAACCTTGAACATATGGGCACAGGGGAGAATTTCCTGAACAGAACTCCAATAGCTTATGCTCTAAGATCAAGAATAGACAAATGGGACCTCATTAAATTACAAAGTTTTTGCAAGGCAAAAGACACTGTCAAAAAGACAAAGCGGCAACCAACTAACTGGGAAATGATCTTTACCAACCTTACATCCGACAGAGGGCTAATATCCAATATATACAAAGAACTCAAGAAGTTAAACTCCAGAGAGGCAAGTAACCCTATTAAAAATGGGGTACAGAGCTACACAAAGAATTCTCACCTGAAGAATATCTAATGGCTGAGAAGCACCTAAAGAGATGTTCATCATCCTTAGTCACTAGGGAAATGCAAATCAAAACAACCCTGAGATTCCATCTCACACCAGTCAGGATGGCTAAGATCAAAAACACAGGAGACAGCAGTTGTTGGCGAGGATGTGGAGAAAGAGGAACACTCCTCCACTGCTGGTGGGATTGCAAGCTGGTACAACCACTCTGGAAAGCAGTCTGGCGGTTCCTCAGAAAACTGGGCATGACACTCCCGGAGGATCCGGCTATACCACCCCTGGACATATACCCAGAGGCTTTACCTGCATGCAATAAGGACACATGCTCCACTATGTTCATAGCAGCCTTATTTATAATAGCCAGAAGCTGGAAAGAACCCAGATGTCCCTCAACGGAGGAATGGATTCAGAAGATGTGGTATATCTACACAATGGAATACTACTCTGCAATTAAAAACAATGAATTCACGAAATTCCTAGGCAAATGGTCAGATCTTGAAAATATCATCCTTAGTGAGGTAACCCAATCACAAAAGAACACACATGGTATGCAGTCACTGATAAGGGGATATTGACCCAGAATCTCGGAATACCCTAGACACAATCCGCATATCAATAGATTTCTAAAAAGATAGTAGGAGAGACCCCTGGTCCTGGAAAGACTGGATGTAGGGGAACACCAGGACAGAGTAATGAGAGGGGGTTGAATGGAGAAAAGAGGGAGGGAAGGGGGCTTATGGGACTTTCGGGGAGGGAGGAAACGGTAAAGGGGAAGTGATTTGGAATGTAAATTAAAAAATAAAATAAAAAAAAAAAAGAATATACTAAGAATGGGAAGGGAATATCGGTCCTTTGGCCATGATTTTTTCAGTTGTAAGTTATCTCTAAAATAAATGTGCATGTAAAAACAGAAATGTCTTGCCATCCTTATATGTTTAGCTTGTCTTAGTGTTTGTCAAGAAGGTAAAAACTTAAAAAGTATTTTAAAAAGTAGAAATTGAGTTGGAAACATCATCAAATATTAATTCTATTCCCATTGATGGAATTAATTCAATTCTATTCACACTATCTTTATTAATTTATTTAATCACAAATACTATTTAAGTGATTTATTGGATTTAGTTTCACAATATATTATTTAAGATTCTATAACTAATGATGACAGAAATAAGTTCCTTGATGTATCTATTTTCATCCTTAAAATTGATATTATGCTTAATTTTAACAGTAAAGAGAGTTCACCTTTATATTTTCTGTAAAGTTATATGAGAAGATATATTTTTTGGCTTTTATATTCTATTTTATTTTATGTGTTTATATATAATCCAGCCTTAACTTCCCCCTCCACATTCCCCCTCTCATAGTTCCTCATCCCATTCCTCCTCCCCCCCACATCTCCAAGTGGATGCTGCTCCCTGCTATGTCTTCCACCCCCCATCCCTGGGGTCTCAAGCCTTTCGAGGATTATGAGCATCTTCTCCCTCTGAGACCAGACGAGGCTGTCCTCTGCTCTATATGTATCTGGGACCTCGGACCAGATCATGAACGCTGTCTAGTAGGTGACTCAGTCTACTGGAGCTTCCAGGGGTCCTGGATAATTGAGATTGCTGGACTTCCTATGGGGCCTATGGAGCTGCCCTTCTCTTCTGTTTCTTCCATCTTTCTCCTAATTCAATCATAGGGATCCCAACTTCAGCCGAATGGTTTGGTATAAATATCTGCATGTGTGTCAGTCAACTGCTGGTTGGGCCTCTCGGAGGATAGGCATGCTAAAAACCTGTCACTTATGTTCTTTTGGGTCTGAGTAACCCCATTCAGAATGATATTTTCTTTTTTCTCTTCTTTTCTTTTTTTTTTTATTGGAGATGTTTTCATTTGCATTTTAAAAGTTATCCCCTTTCTTGGTTTCCCCTCCAGAAACTCCGTATCCTTTCCCCTCTCACTGATTCTATGAGGATGTTTCACCCCCACCCACTCCCTCCCCACCACCCACTCCCTCCCACTCACACTCACAAATTCCCTCCTTTTTAGGACCAAGGGCCTCTCCTCCCAACAAGGCCATCCTATGCTACATATGTGGCTGGAGTCATGGGTCCTCTTCCTTTGGTGGATTAGTCCCTGGGAGTTCTGGTTGGTTGATATTGTTGATCTTCCTATGGGATTGTAAACCTTCTACTCCTTCGGTCCTTTCTTTAACTCCTTCATTGGTTTCCCATGCTCAGTGCAGTGGTTGACTGCAAGCATCCATCTCAGAAGACAGCTATATCAGGATCCTGTAAGCAAGCACTTCTTGGCATCAGTGATAGTGTCTGGGTTTGGTAACTGTATATGGGATGGATCCCCAGTCTCTGGGTGGCCTTTCCTTCAGTATCTGATACACAGTTTCTCTCTGTATTTCCTCCTGTGGGTGTTTTGTTCCTCCTTCTAAGCAGGACAGAAGTATCCACCCTTTGGTCTTCTTGAGATTCATGTGGTCTGTGAATTGTATTTTGGGTATTCCAAGCTTTTGGGCTAATATCCACTTAACAGTAAATGTATGCCATGTGTGTTCTTTTGTAATTGGGTTACCTTACTAAGGATGATAGTTCCATTCATTTGCCTAAGAATTTCATGAAGTCATGGCTTTTAAAAGTTGAGTAGTACTCCATTGTGTAAATGTACCTGATTTTCTGTATCCATCCCTCTGTTGAAGGACATCTGGGTTCTTTCCAACAAAATATAAAAGTACACTGGAAAAATAAAATAAGTAAGTAAAATTTATTTATTTGTATGTAATATAAAAACATAAAAATAAAATACCTGGATGGATACCTGATTTTCTGTATCCATCCCTCTGTTGAAGGACATCTGGGTTCTTTCCAACAAAATATAAAAGTACACTGGAAAAATAAAATAAGTAAGTAAAATTTATTTATTTGTATGTAATATAAAAACATAAAAATAAAATGTTTGAAAGACTTTGAGTGAAAAATACCTTCAAATTCTTTTATTTTCTGTTTTGTTCTTTTGGGGGATAAAAATAATATTGGTTAAAACATGTATATTTTTTATATCATGCAATATAGATTCAGAGCTGTTTTATAATGTCTGTATATTTCATTGCTGGGGTCCTTGTTATCTTTAAATTATTCCAAGTAGCTGAAAGCAACTTACATTTTATGCAAACATAATTGCTATTACAATGTTCACTAAAATACATGCCAATTCTGGAGTACACTTAGATCCTAAACTTTGGAAGCTTTTCTATTAGTTTGAATGTGATATTAAATTTAGAACATTATCAGCAATCAATATATTCAATTAAAAATTTCCAATACTGATATATCTTTAGAATAAATTCCACTTTTTTTTACTGTATTTAGTCAAGAACTGAAAAGTAAAGCAGATGAAAACATTTTGTGATTATTCAAATTCACTCTGAACTCTTTATTGTATTGAAAGCCTGGGCTATGTTTGAAACTAAAATTTTTGCCTATTGTTGGGAAACAACCTTTGTTTCTCACTCCTACTTTGAGAAAGGCCATTCTAATTTCTACTCCTAGGAATTCAACTATGTTAGATTACATGAACATTGAATTTACTTTGTTGTGATATATATTCATGTTTGCATATTTTAGTCAGGACTTGACTATAATTTTAAAATAAAGTGATACCCTTCGTTTAGACTGATTAGTATTTAATTATGTGTATGTGCAATATTTTCTCCATTATACATTGATGGACATTCCCATTGATTCTGCATCATGGCTGTGGTGAATAAAGATAAAATGAATTTAGATAAAAGTGCAATTATCTTCACAGTATAGTGGTTTCAAGTTCTTTGGGTATGTGCCCAGAAAAGCAATTGATGAACTTTATGTAAGTTTTATTTTTAGGATTGCTTCATAGATCTTTCATACAGTTTTCCAGAGAAACTATTCTAATTTTCATTAGTATCCACTGGAGATAGAATTTCTCATTCATTATATCCTCTAAACAGATGATACGATTGTTATTTTTGATACCATTGTTATTTTTTATACCAAGCATGCAAAGAAGTATGATAGAATATCCCTCCTTTGTTGTTTGACATAATTTCTATGTTCTTCCTTATTAATTACTATTACCAAATATTTAAACCTCTTACCTATAGTATTTTTAAAGTGTATTTTGTTTGTTGGTTTGTTTTTTGCTTTTTAATAAATATTTCTTCAGAGCATTTATTCTTTTTTCATTTTTAATCAGATATTTTCTTCATTTACATTTCAAGTGCTATACCCTTTTCTTGTTTCCCCTTCGAAAACCCCGTATCCCATCATCCCTCTCCCTGTTCATTAACATACCAAATCCCACTTACCTGACTTGGCATTCTGCTACCCTGGAATAATGAGCCTTCATGGGTCCAAGGGCCTCGCCTCTCAGTGATGTCCGACAAGGCCATCCTCTGCTAACCATGTGGCTGGAGCCATGGGTCCTTCCATGTGTACACTTTGGTTGGAGGTTAAGTTCCTGGGAGCTCTGGGAGTACTGGTTGGTTCATATATTTGTTCCTCTTATGAGACTGTAAACCCCTTCAGATCCTGGGGTACTTTCTGTACCTCCTCCATTAGGGTGCTCAGTTCAATGGTGGGCTGAGAGCATTCCCCTCTGAATTTGTCAGGCACTGGCAGGGCCTCTCTGGAAACAGCTATATCAGGCTAGGTTCAGCAAGCATTTGTTGGCATACACAATAGTGTCTGGGTTTGGTAACTGTATGGGATGGATACCCAGGAGAGGCAGTTTCTGGATGGAATTTCCTACAGTCTCTGTTCCACACTTTGTCTCTGTATTTCCTCTGATGGTTATTTTGTACCCTATTTAAGAAGGAGCAAAGTATCCACAGTTTGGTCTTCCTTAATAAGCTTCATGGGGTCTGTGGATTATATCTCAGGAATTCAAAGCTTCTGGACAAATATCCACTTATCAGGAAGTAGATACCATGTCTGTTCTTTTGAAATAAGGTTACCACACTAAGGAAGATGTTTTCTATTTCCAGCCATATGCCTAAGAATTTCATGAATTGATTTATTTAATAGTTGTTGTTCAAATACATCACAGTTTCTCTATCCATTCCTCTGTTGAGGGATATCTGGATTCTTTCCAGTTTCTGGATATTATAAATAAGATTGCTGTGATCATGGTGGAGCATTTGTCCTTATTACAGGTTGAAGAATCATCAGGATGTATGCCCAGGAGTGGTATAGCTGGATCCTCCAGTAATACTATGTCCAGTTTTCTGAGGAACCGCCAGAATGATTTCTAGAGTGCTTGTACCAGCTTGCACATCCACCAGCAGTGGAGGGGTGTTCCTTGTTCTCCATATTCTCACCAGCACCTGCTATCTCCTGAGTTTTTGACCCTAGCCATTCTGACTGGTATGAGGTGGAATCTTAGGATTGTTTTGATTAGCATTTCCCTGATAACTAAGGATGTTGAACATTTCTTTAGGTGTTTCTCTGCCATTCAGTATTCCTCAGTTGAGAATTCTATGTTTAGCTCTGTACCTCATTTTTAATAGGGTTATTTGGTTCTCTGGAGTCTAACTACTTGAGTTCTTTGTATATATTGGATATTAGCTCTCTGTCAGATGTAGGGTTGGTAAAGATCATTTCCCAACTTGTTGGTTGCGCTTTCGTCCAATTGACAGTGTCCTTTGCCTTACAGAAACTTTGTAATTTTATGAGGTCCCATTTGTCAATTTTTGATCTTAGAGCATAAAGTATTCATGTTGTGTTCAGGAAATTTTGGGCCAGGAATTTGAAGAGAAGTGGTGGTCTTACATGTGCATGCAGGTGTTTAGGCACTTTTGGAAGACCAACTCTCTTGTGGTAGTTTTGTATTTAGCTCTGTGAAACAGGATCAACTCTGGTTGTAGATAAAAATTGGAAGACTCCTATCTCAGGCTTCCCCTGGATTCTTGTGTCCTCAGGGTTTGGGGCAGGTTCCTATGAGCAGCAGGGGTGGTTCTACATTTGCTCTCAGAGCTCGCTGCAATCCTTGGAGGTTAGTTATGTCCCTGTGCCACCTGGATATGGAACTCTCTGGCAGAGGATTGTCCCCAGCCAGAGACAGAAATCAGAACACTCCTTCCTGAGGGTTATAGGAGGCTGTGTTCCTCCAAGAAGCAGGGATGCTCCTACCTGTGCCTCAGGCCTCTGTACACTCCTAGATGATTAGCTTTCTCCTTGCCCCACCTGGTAATAGAGTCCTGTGACAGAGAATCTAAGATAAAATCTTAAACTAGATTTTAAGTAGTATTTCTATAGTTATAAAGAATATTAAATGTATTTTGAGCTTTTTGTTTTGTTTTGTTTTGTTGAGGCAGGGTCTCCTCACATAACTCTGCTTGTCCTGGAACTCACTAAGTTGACCAGACTAGTCTAGCTTCCAACTCACAAAGATTCACCTACCTCTGCCTTCTTGATGATAGGATTAACAGTTTGAAACAACACTCCAAATCTAAATGATTTCTAATCATAAATAATTTCAAGAACTCTGTTCTGATCCCTAGTCCATTTAAAAATTCTCATTTGATTTCCTGATGCCTAAGTTTCTGCTTTTATATTGTCAATTGCTGGCCTTAATTCCAGTACAAATGGAAAGCTATTTCTAGCATATGGGCACAGGGGAAAATTTCATGAACAGAACACCAATAACTTATGCTCTAAGATCAAGAATTGACAAGTAGGGTATAATAAAATTTCAAAGCTTCTGTAAGGCAAAGGACACTGACAATAGGACAAAATGGCAACCAACAGATTGGGAAAAAAAAATCTTTACTAATCCTACATTGAATAGTGGACTAATATCCAATATATACAAGAACTCAAGAAGTTAGACTCCAGAGAACCAAATAACCCTATTAAAAATGGAGTACAGTGCTAAACAAAGAATTCTTTATTTTTTTTATTTTTTACATTTTTATTTACATTCAAACTCATTTCCCCTTTCCCATTTCCTCACTCCCCAAAAGTGCCATAAGCCCCCTTCCCTCCCTCTTTTCCCCATTCAACCCCATCTCGCTTCTCTGTCTCGGCATTCCGAGGATGTGGAGAAAGAGGAACACTCCTCCACTGCTGGTGGGATTGCAAGCTGGTACAACAACTCTGGATAGCAGTCCGGCGGTTCCTCAGAAAACTGGGCATGACACTCCCGGAGGATCTGGTTATACCACTCCTGGGCATATACCCAGAGGCTTTACCTGCATGCAATAAGGACACATGCTCCACTATGTTCATAGCAGCCTTATTTATAATAGCCAGAAGCTGGAAAGAACCCAGATGTCGCTCAACGGAGAAATGGATTCAGAAGATGTGGTGTTTTACACAATGGAATACTACTCTGCAATTAAAAACAATAAATTCACGAAATTCCTAGGCAAATGGTCAGAACTTGAAAATATCATCCTAAGTGAGGTAACCCAATCACAAAAGAACACACATAGTATGCAGTCACTGATAAGGGGATATTAACCCTGAATCTCGGAATACCCTAGACACAATTCGCATATCAATAGATTTACAAGAAGATGGAAGGAGAGACCCCTAGTCCTGGAAAGACTGGATGTAGGGGAATGCCAGGACAGAGAAGCGAGAAGGGGTTGAATGGGGAAAAGAGGGAGGGAAGGGGGCTTATGGGACTTTCAGGGAGGGAGGAAATGGGAAACGGGAAATGATTTTGAATGTAAATAAAAAAAAATTGTGGGTGACTTCAGCACCCCGCTCTATGAAATGGATCATTCAGGAAAGCAGAAACTAAACAGGGACATAGTGAAACCAATTGAAGCCTTGAACCAAATGGAACTAACAGTACCTTCTCCAAAATCGACCATATAATTGGTCACAAAACAGATCTCATAGATATAAGAAGATTGAACTAATTCCATGCCTCCTATCAGATCACTATGGAATACGGGTGGTCTTCAATAACAACAAAAACAAGAGAAAGTCCATATACACGTGGAAGCTGAACAATGCTCTACTCAATGATAACTGGATCAAGGAAGAAATGAAAAAAGAAATAAAAGACTTTTAAAATTTTAAAGAAAATTAAGGCAGAACATGCCCTAAATTATAAGACAAAATGAAAGCAGTGCTAAGAGGAAAATTCATAGCCCTGAGTGCCTCCAAAAAGAAACAGCAGAGAGTATACACTAGCAGGTTTATGGCACACCTGAAAGCCCTGGAACAAAAAGAAGCAAATACACCCAAAAGGAATAGAAGGCAGGAAATCATCAAACTCAGGGCTGAAATCAATCAAGTAGAAACGAAAATGGAGAGATAACAGAAACTGAGGAAATTGAAAAAATCATCAGATCCTACTACAAAAGACTGTATTCAACACAACTAGAAAATCTGGAGGAAATGGACAATTTCCTTGACAGATACCAAATACCAAAATTAAATCAGGATCAAATAGACCATCTAAACTGTCCTATAAGCCCTGAAGAAATAGAAGTGGTCATTGGAAGTCTTCCAACCAAAAAAAGCACAGGTCCAGATGGTTTTAGTGCAGAATTCTATCAGACCTTCAAAGAAGACCTAACACCAATACTCTTTTCAATATAGTACTTTAAGTTCTTGCTGGAGCAATTAGACAACAAAAGGAGGTCAAAGGGTTACAAATTGGAAAGGAAGTAGTCAAACTATCACTATTTACAGATGATATGATAGTATACTTAAGCGACCCAAAGAACTCCACCAGAGAACTCCTACAGCTGATAAGCAACTTCAGCAAAGTGGCCGGATATAAAATCAACTCAAGCAAGTCAGTAGCCTTCTTATACTCAAAGGATAAGCAGTCTGAGAAAGAAATTAGAAAAATGATACCCTTCACGATAGCCACAAACAATATAAAGTATCTTGGTGTGACTCTAACCAAACAAGTGAAAGATCTATCATTAGTTTTATTACTAAAATTTGCAAAATTTCTTTAGAGTGTTGTAGTGGCTAATTGATTGCCAATATGTAAATTCATGCGGTATTTACTCTGGAAATCCTATACATTTCATGTGTATTATATATTGTTATGCATAGGGAGGTGTACCTGCTTTTTATTTACATATCAACAAGAAATGGAAGAAAGGTTGGGGCAACTTTTTGTACTTTGTGTGAAGGTTGTTTGTGTATTATTCAGTTGTTAATTCTGTACCAGCATAAAGTTGAGTAATGGCTGGGTTCTGGCATAGTTATTCTCATGGACTGTCACATGCTCCATTATTTTGTAAACATACACGTTTCTCACTTGTTTATTGGCTGAATAGAATGGTGATGTCCCATCGGTAGACATGAATGGAAGATGGGATTTTCAGGACTGATTGAGGGTCTCTGGAAGAAGAGAGGTGGGGAGATTCGCTATTAGATGTTGAGGAGGTCTAACTTACTGGTGGAGAGGGAGGTAATGGGTAACCTGTTGGTATGTGGACTACAATAGTTGGGTTAATTAAATTAGAGGAGCTAGATGGGAGGTAGCCTAAGCTAAGGCAAAAGGTATAGTAAAGTCAATTTGTCTCTATGTTATTCACTATTCATCTGCTGATGAAAGTACAAAAAATCCTGTTATAAAGAAAGATTTTTACTAAGAGCAGAAATTAAATATCTCATAGAATATAACTTCCCTTTGATGACTTTCCTATAGTACCTCATTGGGATCTAAGACATGACCCTCTACTTATATCAGGTAAAAGATCTATATTCTTTGCATATAATATCCACAGTTATTTATAATACCTTAGGTTCATGAAAAGTCTTCTTTATATAGTTTTTATATAATTAATTATCATGCTAGGAGCAATCCCTATTTACCAGGTTACTATTTCCCCAGGAAATAGAATCACTGATGTAGATTGAATTTCAGGATTGCTCTACTAGCATCTTTCACAAATTCTTATTTTATATACATAATAATATAAAATCAATACCATTTTAAATAGCAGGTATGCTTTAAATACTTGCACCCATATTTCTTAATAAGTTTTAGGGAATACAGTTTTTTAAAAATAGTTATTTTAGGTAATTATTTTTATATAGTATATGTGATTTTATTTCCCTTTCTCTCTGACCCTGCCCACCTTACCAATACTCTCTCTCTCTCTCTCTCTCTCTCTCTCTCTCTCTCTCTCTCTCTCTCTCTCTCTCTCTCTCCCTCCCTCTCCCACTTTTACCCTCTTTTTCTAATAGAGAGCTGATGTTTATAACAAATTGTAAACGATGCAACCCAAAAAGAAACAAAATTAACAAAGAGCCAAATACAAAGTCCTTTTGTTTTGGCCAACTACTCCTGAGCATGCAGCCTGCCCTTGAGTGTGGTTGATACACTGACACTCCCCTAATGAAACTGATTTTCCCTTTTCCATCAGATATCAGGACAAACAGCTTCTGATTTGGAGTGTGACTTTCTGTCCACTTCCCTTATCAGTTTTGGGATTTCTTCTGTTTTGTACTATTCAGAGCTTATACATACTGACACAGCCTCTTTGATTTCATTTGTGTTTCAGGACTGTTGTGTATGGATGATACTCTTGGAGTTATGCACAATGTATGTCTCTTACAGTCTTTCTCTTTCATCTTTAAAATACTTATCTGAGCCTTGAGGTAAGGGGTTATTATTAAGCACACACAAACACACACAAATTATGTATGATATAGGATATATGATCTAAGCCATAGGCTATAGGCTATATGATATGATAGCATTATCTATAACATGCAATACATAATTATATACGAAATATAATTTGTAATATTTGATATATATGATATATAATATATAATGAATAATGTTTGATATATGTTATATGATATATGATAAAATATACACACATACATACACATACACACACAGACATATATACAGATATATATATACACATATATACACATATACTTGTATATATTTATATGTATATATATATATATAAAACCCATGACTTCACTAGATGAAGACAGCTATATTTAACTCATCATGTATAATTTCCTTCTCATTACATTATCTTACATAAAATTAAGTGATGTCTGTTACTGCCAAGATGTAAGCATCCCTATTGTACCATTAGGGCTATGTTGCAAGGTGTGTAGAGCTATGATTCATAGAAAAAAATAAAGTCATCCAAAATTAACATTATCCTCCTGAAATAAGATCTGAAATGTATGTATCCATCAGCTAACTGTTTTTTAAAATAAAAGTATAATGGTATTTAAATATTCACTAATACTAAAGTCATAAAATTTTCATGTCTTAGAAATTTTCTATTCTGTAGATTGTAATTTAGAAAAATATTCTCCAGAAATTTAGCATAAAATTATCAAATTCCTGAAAAAATATAGAAGGATACAATAGTCTTTAAATATATTCTGAGGTAATTTTCATCTTAATTATTGTGATTATTTCAGTTAACAACTTGACATAACCTGGAATTACCAAGGAAGGAAGTCTTAATGAGGAATCATCTAGATCAGGTTTGTCTACTGTCCTGCTTGTAGGCAATTATCTTGATTACTTTAATTAAATTGGGTAGATTCAGAACAACATGGGCAACCACATTCCTGCATGTGGATCCGAATCTGCAAGAGTAAAGAAAGTCTGTTGAGCAGTAGAAATCTGTGAACTTTTTCAATAGCTAAGATGTGAATAGATGATTCAAATTCTTGCTACTTTAATTTTCGAGCAATGATGTACCAAAACTTGGAAGTTCAAGTAAAAATAATCATGTTCTCCTTTGAGTTGATTTATAAGAAGACGTTTTATCACTACGACAAACACAAATAAATGAGACAATTATCTATAAATCATTTTTATTTGCCTTTTACTATTTATTTATTCATTCATTTTTTTATTATTTGTCTTACAGTTTTTTTATTATTTATTTTATTTTATTTTTTTAATTTGCATTCCAAATCATTTCCCCTTTCCTGTTTCCTCCCTCCCGGAAAGTCCCATAAGCCCCCTTCCCTCCCTCTTTTCTCCATTCAACCCCCTCTCGTTTCTCTGTCCTGGCGTTCCCCTACATCCAGTCTTTCCAGGACCAGGGGTCTCTCCTTCCATCTTCTTAGAAATCTATTGATATGCGGATTGTGTCTAGGGTATTCTGAGATTCTGGGTCAATATCCCCTTATCAGTGACTGCATACCATGTGTGTTCTTTTGTGATTGGGTTACCTCACTAAGGATGATATTTTCAAGATCTGACCATTTGCCTAGGAATTTCGTGAATTCATTGTTTTTAACTGCAGAGTAGTATTCCATTGTGTAGATAACTACAAATAGTCACCTTTACAAAGGACAACATTTAATTGGCTTACATGTTTAGAAGTTCAGTCCATATCCAGATGTTAGGCACAGCTGCTTTGAGGGATGGGGCCACACACCTGTCACAAAATTTTAATCCAGATCTGTTCCTGTCTAAAGGAAACACAGGGACAAGGAGTGGAGTAGAGACTGAGGGAGGGACCATCCAGGGACTGCCCTACCTGGGTGTCCATCCCATATATAAACACCAAATCCATACACTTGCCAATTCCTGGAAGTACTTGCACACAGGAACCTGATGTAGATGTCCCTCCTAAGAGGCTCTGTCAGAGCCCTAAAGACACAGATGTGGATGCTTGCTTCCAGCCATTAGACTGAGCACTGAGAACCCAATAGTGGAGTTGGGGGAAGGACTGAAGGAGAAGAAGGGCTTTGCAACCTCTTGGGAAGAGCAACAATATCAACTGAACAGACACCTCCGAGCTCCCAGGGACTGAACCACAGGCCAAAGAATACACACGGAGAGAGATCAATGACTCAAGCTATATATGTAGTGGAGGATGGTCTTGTCTGGCATCAATAGGAGTGGGGCCCTGGGTCCTGTGAAGGTCTAATGCTCCAAAGTAGGGGAATGATAGAGCAGTGGGGCAGGAGTGGGTGGGTGGGGAAGTACCCTCGTGGAGGCAGCTGTAAGGGTGTGGAGTGGGAGATTTTTGGGGGTGGAAAACCAGGACAGGGGATGGCATTTGAAATGCAAATAAACATAATAATCAATAAAAATATTATACAATAGTAAAAAAATAAATTAAAATTTCAGTCTAGTGTCATCAAGGCAAGAGCATGGCAGCATACAATAAGGCATGGTGCAGGAGGAGTTGAGAGTATTATATTTTCCTCTGAAGGTTGTTGGGAGAAGATTGGTTTCCAGTAAGTTAAGACAAGGATCTTAATGCTCACTCCCACAGTGACACACCTATTCAAATAAGGCCACACCTACCCTCACAATGCTACACCTACTAATAGTGCCACTTCTTGGAGGAATACACAAACCATCACAGCTATTATTCCCTTTTCTCATAAAAATGCAACATTTACCATGTAGAGGGAATTGATTAAAAGTGAGAACAAAGGATCTTCACATATTTTCAGTTCCTGGACCAACAATAGTTCTGAAATTTTTAATATATTTTATTTTCAATTATAAAGCCATGATAATTTGTGAATGTGTTACAAATCATCACTACATTCCAAGCTAACAGTATTTACTTCTTGTATTAAAAATTATCATTTTTTGTAAAATAAAGGAAATAAGCAGAGGAAATACTTAAACATTCCCAGTGTTCATCTTGTTTTTTTTAATTTCCCAATTTTTGTTTTCTTTTTCCTTCCTTTATTAGATATTTTATTTATTTACATTTCAAATGTTATCCCCTTTCCAAGTCCCCACCCCTGAAACTCCCTATCCCATCCCCACTCCCACTGCTTCTATAAAGGTGTTTCCCGCCCACCCTCCCACTCCCAACTCACTGCCCTGTCATTCCCCTACACTGGGGCATCAAGCCTTCGCAGGACCAAGGGCCTCTCCTCCCACTGATGTCCAACAATTCCATCCACTGCTACATATGCAGCTGGAACCATGGGTCTCTCCATGTGTCTCTCCATGTGTACTCTTTGGTTTGTGGTTTAGTCCCTGGGAGCTATAGGGTATCTGGCTGGTTGATATTGTATTTCTTCCTATGTTGTTGCAAACTCCTTCAGCTCTTCAGTCCTTTTAAACTCCTACCTGAGGACTAAGCTCCTGGGCATGTAATCCACATATAACAAGGACACATTCTTCACTATGTTCATAGCAGCCTTATTTATAATAGCCAGAAGCTGGAAAGAACTCATATGTCCTTCAAAAGAGGAATGGATACAGAAAATGTGGTAACTTTACACAATGGAGTACTACTCAGCTATTAAAAACAATGACTTCATGAAATTCTTAGGCAAATGGATGGAACTGGAAAATATCCTGAGTGGTGCAACCCAGTCACAAAAGAACACACATAATATACACTCACTGATAAATGTATATTAGGCCAAAAGCTCAGAATACACAAGATGCAATTCAGTGTTCATCTATTGACAGATATATTTTGATATAAATACAAAAAAGCTATAACTACTTATTAGAACAGTCTTGTAGTTTAATATGTAATTCCTTACTATATGTCATATAGAACATCTACATTAAATCAACAGACATTTTTGCAAAAGTGAAAAAATATGTAGCTATTCTAATGATTAAAATATGAAAAACTAACTTAAAATAAATATTTTATTTAATGTAATATAATACAATATGATATAATAATGTCCTTATACATTTTAGTGCCTACCTTTATTCCAATTTTAGAGTAAATATTGTGGCAGTAAGAACAACATATAAATATTAAAGAAAAATATATAATTCATATTTATTATATCTCATGTCAGATTTTGGTTTTATAGTTTATTAAATAATATATTTCATTCACATTTGAAAGACAATCCAATCTCAGAAATGATACTTTTAACCATCAGTTTGTTTTATTTATCTAACATATATAAGAAGACAATGTAAAAATACATAATCATTGAACTGGATCACTATGAAAATAAGCTCATCAGTGTTCCAATATTTGAAATATTTGTCTTATTATGCCCTAGTTTCCAGATGTCAGTCCCTCTGTGTTAAATTCTCTTTTCTATGTTCCGGTGTGAGTATTTATGACTTGGAACTAAATTACGGTAGTTTTCTATCTTTCATGTCTGTCAGCAGTTTCTCATTAACTGCTATTGTCATTTCCAAGTAACATGGTTAATCTGTTTTTTTAAACTAGTAACAGTGCCCCATGTACATTGGCTTTCATGTTTTAAACCACTAATATCAGGAGCAAACTGAAACATTTGAATATTATTTCAGGTTTGAAGTGAATGGCTAGATGCAGTAAAATTTCCTAAATCATCCCTTCCTTTTCTTTAAATATTTTCTTGTTTTACTGGATTATTTATAGATTTCTTCTCTAACAAGAATGTATGTTATTTAAATTGATCCCAAGATTAAGGAAATTTACAATGCTTCTTAGCGTCTCTCTCTCTCTTCCCCCTTTCTTTTTAATTTAGCACAATATTTCATGGTTTAGATGTCTTCATATATTTTACTCATCTAGTCTTCTATCAAAGTCTTCCTGTCCTTAAGACCTTGACAAAGACCCTGTAACTTACCAGCCTATAGTGTTAAGCATTTCCCAGTAGTCATGTCCTCCTATAATTTATTATATATCATTCTTAAGTTTTATTTAAGATTCATAAATTTAGTTGTCATCCATTTCCAGAGCAAGCATATTACACCAGCTTATTGCTTTCTTATATCTAATAGAGAGTTATCCAACTTGCAGCATGCTAATTGACCATCAGGTAATAATCCTAAATGTAAAGGAAAAATATATTCAATGAGTCGCATGTGAAATATGAATAAAATCTTTTCTATAAATAACAGCACTTATGCTTGAAGAAACACCCTTTTCTGATATGGAAAATGCATTTTAATAATGTGTAACTCTACATTATTAGATAATGGGCACATGTATGCAGAGAAGTCATTTATTTTCTTAAGGTCACCTTGTGAAAGATACATTCATGCTGCATATCTGAGAAATGTTCAAAACTCTTAATGAATGGAACTTCCATTTATTAATGATTCATGCTTATAATATATCTTATGTATGCCTGCCTCTATATTTATAAAGAATGAGTTATTGGTGTATTTGTGATATGATTATGATGTCAATTTCCTCAAGGCTTTGCTTCAAATATAGAGAAAACAGGAGAAAAAGAAAAAGAGAGAGATGAATTGAGGCCATGAAATCTTATTTTAATCACATATGTTTTTGAATCTCAGCACATAAACATGGATTGTATAACTTTTCCAGAATAGGCTCCCCTACAGATACTTGGGAGACCTCCTAAGCAAGTATATAATGAATGGGAGGTAAATTTCAAACAAATAGCTTATTTTTATTTCCAATTCAGTCATCCATTATGTTGGTCCATTATATTTTGGCTCCTATGGAGTTGAGCACTGCAGGAACAATGAATTGAGCAGCACTGACTACCATTCTCATTATACCAGAAGCTGAGACAGGGTAATTTAAATAGAATAACCTGGCCAATGGCTGGATAGAGAAGGTTGAAAGAAGTGAGAAAGTCATTTACAGATTGGGCAGCATCACAAAGGCAAGATTATCTGGGCTCAATCTTT
Source organism: Tokudaia tokunoshimensis (assembly GCA_036184795.1). Lineage (NCBI taxonomy): Eukaryota > Metazoa > Chordata > Mammalia > Rodentia > Muridae > Tokudaia > Tokudaia tokunoshimensis. The sequence continues at coordinate 55,432,592 of BTHU01000015.1, forward strand.
CATTCACAACTCATGTGGTCCTCTATGTAATATTGTGGCCATCACCTGCTGTTAAAACCCACTTTGCTCTCATGCAGGTTAGCAAATAACAACTATTTGGAACTATTAGGGTTTACCATGATTTCACTAAGGCAAATTCCCACTGAGCTTTAAATATGAAACTGCACCTGTAGTTACCTAATTCTACCGTAATACAATCTGCACTCTAATAATTGAAAATCAGAGAACAGATATAAAAATGGGGGTTATTTAGGTCTAAGAGTTAGAACAAACAATAACAGAGCTATGATTCACACTGTGTGCCTAGGCAAAGTTAATCATTGCAGGGTGTTGATGAATTTCATTGCATTTACTTAACACTAGGTCATGACAGAGAATTAAAAGGCATCTCTAGTTCAAGCTTGGATATTAATCATATATGTTTATGAACTTAATGACCCTATGAGTCTATTACAGATAATAATAATCATTTCTGAAACACAAATTAAAAGGCATATCTAAAAAGAACTCACAAAGGAAGCATTCATGTCTGCATGTATGCCTTTTACAGAGTAGTCATGTGGAACTCATACTATAAAGTAATCAAATAATACAGGATATTACTGAACTATACGATTAGTGGAGTGAAATGGGAATAACTCTTCATATTAAAACTGTACTAAAAAGTGAGAAAATGCTATGTTGTGATTTCATGACTTCAGACAAATAGAGACTTCTTTTAATATATTCTCTAAATATCAGAAAAGTAACCTCGCTGGTTATAAGGTTTATCTGTGTCCCAATAGGGTGGTCAATGTGAGTGCAGTTGAATGAGTTTATTATCTTAGTGTCACCATCGAATGTATTGCATGAAATTTTATTTTTTTAATGTTTCTATAGATCCTTGGACATGCCTACAAACACACACACACACACACACAAAGAGAGGGAAAGAGAGAGAGACAATGAAAGTGATATACACATAAATATATATAAATTGAATCTCAAAGGAGAATCCTTCAAATCCCAAACTTTAGCATATGTTTGATTATGATTTATATGCTTGCTAAAATTTTAATTCTTATATAATTTAACTATCAATTTTATAGTTTAAAAAGTCTTTCTTAAGAAAAACTTTCAAGCAAATGCTTTATCTACACTTGGAGTATTTGGAGTTTTTAAAAATGAGAAGTTGTTTTTTTGGGGGGTGGAATTGCATTTATTCTTTTTTTTTCCTAATTTTTTTTATTTACATTCCAAATGATTTCCCCTTTCCCGTTTCCTCCCTCCCCGAAAGTCCCATAAGCCCCCTTCCCTCCCTCTTTTCCCCATTCAACCCCCTCTCCTTCTCTGTCCTGGCATTCCACTACATCCAGTCTTTCCAGGACCAGGGGTCTCTCCTTCCATCTTCTTGGAAATCTATTGATATGCGAATTGTGCCAGGGTATTCCGAGATTCTGGGTTAATATCCCCTTATCAGTGCTTGCATACCATGTGTGTTCTTTTGTGATTGGGTTACCTCACTAAGGGTGATATTTTCCAGTTCTGACCATTTGCCTAGGAATTTTGTGAATTCATTGTTTTTAATTGCAGAGTAGTATTCCATTGTGTAAATATACCACATCTTCTGAAACCATTCCTCTGTTGAGAGATATCTGGGTTCTTTCCAGCTTCTGTGAACTCCAATAGCTTATGCTCTAAGATCAAGAATTGACAAATGGGACCTCATAAAATTACAAACTTTCTGTAAGGCAAAAGACACTGTCAAAAGGACAAAGCAGCGACCAACTAACTGGGAAATGATCTTTACCAACCCAACATCCGACAGAGGGCTAATATCCAATATATACAAGGAACTCAAGAAGTTAGACTCCAGAGAGCCAAGTAACCCTATTAAAAAATGGGGTACAGAGCTAAACAAAGAGTTCTCACCTGAAGAATATCTAATGGCTGAGAAGCACCTAAAGAGATGTTCATTATCCTTAGTCATTTGGGAAACGCAAATCAAAACAACCCTGAGATTTCATCTCACACCAGTCAGAATGGCTAAGTTCAAAAACACAGGAGACAGCAGTTGTTGGCAAGGATGTGGAGAAAGAGGAACATTCCTCCACTGCTGGTAGGAATGCAAGCTGGTACAACCACTCTGGAAAGCTGTCTGGCGGGTCCTCAGAAAACTGGGCATGACATTCCCGGAGGATCCTGCTATACCACTCTTGGGCATATACCCAGAGGCTTTACCTGCATGCAATAAGGACACATGCTCCACTGTTCATAGCAGCCTTATTTATAATAGTGAGAAATCTTTTTCTAAAGATTTCTTTTCTAAATTTAATAGCTTATTTAGAGTGGGAAATAAATCCATAAGATCAAATGTGATACTCATTAGTAGTTAGTTGTCAAGATACAACCTGCCTAAATCTTGAGTTCTAAAACTTGAACAATAATGGATCATATGCACAGGGATTTTTAGTTGGCAATTTCCTCTCCTAGTGCAGAGAATGTTTCTGCACCTTAGGGTACAACAGGCAGATCACCATCAATCCTCTTTTTTGCTTCCCAATGCAAATTGAAAACATAAAATTTGGTGGATTTGAATTAAATTAATGTTGGGGAAAACACACAAGCCTACATTAAACTGTTCGATGTAAGCATAAAGCTGACAATTATAAGCAGAATCTGCTTGAGGCCTCCTTTACTATGGCTTGATTTATTTAATCTAATTCTTCTAGCATCAAAGATATAACCAATGGATAGCTTACCATATATCCCACAGAGTCTTAGACAAAATACTCAGAGTTGCAGAAAGGGAAGGAATATTCCCTGAACTAGCTGCACTTTCATCCTATTACTTTGAATGGAAGAAACTAAAACCATTCCCTAAAGAGTAGGTGCAAACATTAAACGAGATGAAGATCAAAATATTTATCCTATAAAACAATGCATGCTTTTAAGAGTCGATTAAGCTCTGTATATTTCTAAGCAGTATATTCAAGTTCCCAGGTCACTCCACATAGGAGCAGGCTTCATAAATTAATGCTGACACGATGTCTATCTTGTTTAACTATACATTGTCATAATTATTAGTCTTAAATCCATTTATCACGTCCATGCTAAAGCCAAACATTTACATAAACTTTGTCCCTGATTTTGTGGCTTGCACGTGTTTATATGTATGTGTGTATGTATGTATGTATGTATGTATGTATGCATCTAGGTATGTGTGTATATTGTGTGTCTGTGTGTGTGTGCTTTCATTGTGTTTATATGTATGTGTGCATGTATGTATGCATCTAGGTATGTATGAGTGGGTGTATATTGTGTGTCTGTGTGTGTGTGCTTTCATTGTCATGAACATACCAAATCAATCATAATCTTCATATTTATTGATCTCTCTTAACTATGTATGGAAACAAATATTATAATTATAAACACATCCTAAAAGTAAAGTTTTATGTGGCTTAAATTTGTGTGCATTGCACATTGCCCTCCAAGCAGATACATCTGTTATTTTACTACTTTGGCAGAGATAAATCAACAGGGAATGTCTTCCCCTGGGGAAGATTTCTTTCTACTGCTTTTTCCTCCGTGTAAACAAGACATAGCTTTCCTCTACAAACAGAACTTTCATTTCATTCATTTTTACAGCAAAGTTCAAACGACTATATTGGTCCTGTGAGTTTGCTTTGATTCTATGGACTAGCCTCAAACTTAGTCACACAAACAAACAAACAAAACCCATCCAGATGAAAGAACAGATCCTTTTGTGAGAGTTTATGAACATCAATTCACATTGAACCTTTTTTCCCTGGAACAGTTTGCTTTCTGTTTACTTCGAGTACACTTTGTACATGAGAAGAGTTAACAGTCGAGTTGGTTTAATGTGAAAATGTAAACTAGCATTTCTCTCATTAAATAAGTCAAATTTCTGACTCTATACTTGCGATGCATGAGAATTGATTTTATCTTCAAGTTCATCAGTTCACAATGACGTATGTTTCTTACATGTCCAAGAGTAAGAGATTTTAACAAAAAGAACAAGCAAATATTTAACAAGGATGTTTTCATTTAATTTGAGAACTTATAATGTTTTATAAAATAAACTAGATATTTAATAGAATTTATGGCGTATGACAGAAAATGGAGACAATCATAGTCTTGACAGGTTATAAGATGTTAACAAATTTTAAAAATTTTAAAAATTTTAAATGAAGTCCATATCATTGGCCCTGACACATCAAGTTTTTATTGTTTCAGGACCATACACCCACATCATTTCTATTCAGTAGTTATATTGATTATGTTTGAAATATATATTTTGATACTTAATTTTATATTTGTTACCTACCCAATATTTGGCAGATTTGTTACAAACATATTTTAGATGAAAGTAAACCGTAGACTTCTAAACTGTTTATATTTTAATTATAATTCTGTCACATTCTGTAGTTAAGTTATTCTCTGTAGTAATCTATTCTGATTAATTTTAATTTTCCCATTGTCTAAATATTGCCCACAGTTTTTTCAGTACTTCAGCCTTGATAATGAAAAGTTGGAAAGTTCATCCACAATTAGAGAAGAACACACACTGACACAAAAAGATTAATCTCTGCATCATGACCTATCAGTTCACTAAAATTCGTAGGAGTTAATTCTAAAATCTACGAATGAGAAAAAGAATAATAAAGGTATCTAATGCCAAACCAATAGGAGGCAGTAGATTAATCTCTCTAACTCTAGAGCTAGTGGACAAGCAGTAATTAAAGTCTTTGGGTTACATGTGCAGTCAATTCCTGTATTCTTGTAAATTGTAATGACGGTCAAACTATTCCCAGGAAAGTAAATTATATATATATATATATATATATATATATATATATATATATATATATGTATTGTTATGATATTTATTACTAAAGTCCTGTGCCAAACATCACTTGGATTACTTAAGTACACATTAAATGTTAAAAATAGAGAAAAATTATAAAACATTTCAAGACCTATCAAAACTAGAGAGTAGCAGACATTGGTTTTTCATCATGAATATACATGTTAGCCTACCCATAGTTATTAAAATCTAAATTGTAAACTATATATAATAAGATTTGTTTAATGTCTTAGTTATAGTTAATATTGATGGGATAAAACACTATGAACAAAATCAACTTGAGAAGTAAAGGGTTTATTTTCTCTTGTAACTTTTGAGTCACACTACATCATATACAGAAGTCTGGCCAGGAACTCAAGGCAGGAACCTCGAGGTAGGAACAGAAGCAGAAGATATGAAGGAACATTACTTACTGGTTTGTTTTGTGTTTTACCATGGTTTTCAAAGTCTCTTTTATAATATAATTTAAGACTGTTTATACAGGAGTAGAATTACCTCCAGTGTTCTGGGACAAGATACATTAATCATTTGTAATTGCGTATTTTCTTCTCTGTGACTAGATTCTCTCCTTTAAAAAAAAAATTAACCAGAGATTATCATGAACTTTTAGTTATATAATAAAGTCTATTTTTCTTACTTCCTTTCTTCTACCTAGCTTTTTCAACTTTCACCGATGTTTTCTCATTTTTTGAATACTTAAATGTCTTACTCTAGTGATGGAAAAATAATCCAAGGAATAGTTTCATGATGCTATATCATGGTGATCTCTCCATTCATATCATCACAAAATTTCAGCCAACAGCTCCATGTGCTTAGCTACAAATTTCATAAATGACCACACCCATCATTTGACATCTGTATATTCATTCTAAATGAACGTGTGCATTCCTCTGCTGTTGCTGCACCTGAGTATAATACTAGCAAATGAAAAGATGAGGGTCTATACTGATTACAGGCTATCATCACAGACAGTTCTTTTCTTTCCATCCTAAAGTTCCTACTATTGACATTACCACAAAGAATTTTAAAGTGGTACCCAAGATATGAGAATCAGTAATATAGAACAGAAATAGAATGTAGAAAATAAAAACAAGAACAGCATTATACCAAAGGAAATAAGCAAAGGTTCTGTAGAGAATGACATACACACACACACACACACACACACACAGAGAGAGAGAGAGAGAGAGAGAGAGAGAGAGAGAGAGAGAGAGAGAGAGAGAGAGAGAGAGAGATTTCTTTGGTAGTAATTATTATTGATTACTTTGCTTAGTTTCAGTGCTTGCTTAAAACTGAGTGTTGGAGGAACTTGCAGAGTCTACCTCTTGTAGAAATACAGGGCATCAAGTAGAGTTATTGGGGTTGCCATCCCACAGTCAAAAACTCTGACGCAGAATTGTCTCTGTCCGAAGGAACTGCAGGGACAAAAAGGAGCAAGAATGTGAGAGAGAGGAGATCAGGGCCAAACTGGGATCCAACTCAAGGGGTGGCCCTGGGACCTGACACTGCTACTGATGCTGTGGTGTGCTTGCAGACAGGAGCCTAGTGTGGCTGCCCTCTGCCCAACAAGAAGCTGAAAGAGTCAGATGCAAATACTAGCACCCAGCTAAAGGATGGAAGCTGAGCCCCACTTGTGGTTGACTTGGGGAAAATATGGAAGAAGCTGAGGAGGAGTGCGGCCACAAGGGAAGAGAGGAGCAGTCTCAACTGACCTGGATCCCCTACCCCCTCCCTCTTTCCTGAGATCTCTCAGACACTGAGCCACCAACCAGGCAGCTTACACCAGCTGATATGGGCCCTCCCCCCCAGCTGATATGGGCCCTCCCCCCCTCCGACATATATACAGTAGGGGACTGCTGGGTCTGGCCTCAGTGAGAGAAGATGCACCTAAGAGACTTGAGATCTCAGAGAGTGGGGAGGCCTGGTGGGGTAAGAGTGGGTGAGTTGGGACATCCTCTTGGAGACTCAAGGTGGGGAGGAGATATGGAATGGGGAGTGCTTGGGTGGCAGACTGGGAGGGGGATGAAGTCTGAACTATAAAAAAGGATTAAAGAATAAAAGTAAATAAAATTTTTAAAAACCTGCATATTAGAACTGATAGTTGAAGCTGCTGTTCTTCCTGTGGGGTTGCAATTCCCTTCAGCTACTTCTTTCTTTCTTTCTTTCTTTCTTTCTTTCTTTCTTTCTTTCTTTCTTTCTTTTTCTTTTTCTGTAGATATATTCTTTATTTACATTTCAAATTTTGTCCCCTTTCCTGGTTTCCCCCCTGAAAACCCCATAATGTGTCTCCCCCTCCCCCTGGTCACCTATCCACCCACTCCTGCTTTCCTGTCCTGGAATTCCCCTATACTGAGGCATCTAGCCTTAAGTTCTTTCAATCCTTCTAACTCTTCCACTGGATCCTGACCTGAGTCCAATGATTGGCTGACTATCTGCATCTGTCTCAGTCTGATAGATCCTCTCAAGGAACAGCCAAGTTAGGCTCCTGTCTGCAAGCACAACGCAGCATCTGCAGTAGTGTCAGGGATTGGTATTGAACATGGGATGAACCAGAAATTGGACTGGTTTGCCATTCCTTCAGTCTCTATTGCATTTTTGTCCCTGCATTTCTTTTAGATAGGAACAATTTTGGAATGTTTTATAAGTGGGTTAGTGTCCCCATCTGTCCACTGGGCATCCTGACTGAGTACTGAAGGTGGTCTTTTCAGGTTCTATATCCCCATTGTTGGACAGTTTGGTTAAATAAGATAGAAAAGGATATGCATGGCAAGTATTCACTGATAAATGGATATTTGCCAAAAAGTACAGAATACCCATGATACACCCCACAGATTCTAAAAAGTTAAATAAGATGGAAGGCCTAAATAAGGATGCTTAAATCCCACTTAGAGGGAGGAACAAAATGATGAGAGGCCAAAAGAGGGAGGCACCTCTGTGGGAGAGTGGAGTGGGAGAGAAAAGGGGAACAGGATCAGGTATGGGGGAAGACAGGAGAGAGGCCCAGAGGCCTGAAGAATGAATGGAAATATGCAGCTCTGGGACTGTAAGTGGGGGTGGGGTAACCTCTAGAAAGTCCTAGAGCTCCTGAGAGGAGAAGGTCCCTGGAATCAATGTGGGTGACTACAGTATATTCTTAATGAACATGTAAGTAAATCAAATTTAAGAGACTATGAAAACCAGAAGATCCAGGGCAGATCTCATGCAGACACTAAGAGAGCACAAATGCCAGCCTAGACTACTATACCCAGGAAAACTTTCAATCATCATAGATGGAGAGACCAAGATATTTCATGATAAAACCAAATTCTCACAATATCTTTCCACAAAATCAGCCCTGCAACGGATAATAGGTGGAAACCTCCAATACAGGGAGAGAAACAACACCCTGGAAAAAATGAGATAATAACCTTCTTGAATCAAACCCAAAAGTAGATAACCACTCAAACATAAAGATAGCGTCAAGAATGGCAGATGGCAATAATCACTATGCCTTAATCTCTCTTAATATCAATGGTCTCAATTCCCCAATTAAAAGACATAGACTAGCAGACTGGATATGTAAACAGGACCCAGCATTTTGCTGCATGCAGGAAACGCACCTCAGTGTCAAAGACAAACACTACCTCAGAGTAAAAGGCTGGAAAACAATTTTACAAGCAAATGGCCCCAAGAAACGAGGTGGAGTAGCCATCCTAATATCGGATAAAATTGATTTTCAACCTAAAGTCATCAAAAAAGACACAGAAGGACACTACATACTGATCAAGGGAAAAATCCACCATCAAGAACTCTCAATTCTGAATATCTATGCTCCAAATGCAAGGGCACCCTCATTCGTAAAAGAAACTTTACTAAAACTCAAAGCACACATCGCACCGCACACAATAATAGTGGGTGACTTCAACACCCCGCTCTCTGAAATGGATCGTTCAGGAAAGCAGAAACTAAACAGGGACACAGTGAATCTAATTGAAGCCTTGGACCAAATGGAACTAACTGATATATATAGAACAATTCATCCTAGAGCTAAAGAATACACCTTCTTCTCTGCTCCTCATGGTACCTTCTCCAAAATTGACCATATAGTTGGTCACAAATCAGACCTCAACAGATACAAGAAGATAGAAATAATCCCATCCCTCCTATCAGATAACTATGAAATAAGGGTGGTCTTCAATGGCAACAAAAACAAAAGAAAACCCACGTACACATGGAGGCTGAACAATGCTCTACTCAATGATAACTTGGTCAAGGTGGAAATAAAGAAAGAAATCAAAGACTTTTTGAAAGTTAATGAAAATGAAGGCACAACATACCCTAATTTATGGGACACAATGAAAGCAGTGCTAAGAGGAAAATTCATAGCCCTGAGTGCCACCAAAAAGAAACGGGAGACAGCATACACTAACAGCTTAATGGCACACCTGAAAGCCCTGGAACAAAAAGAAGCAAATACACCAAAGAGGAGTAGAAGGCAGGAAATCATCAAACTCAGGGCTGAAATCAATCAAGTAGAAACAAATAAAACCATACAAAGAATCAACAAAACGAGGAGTTGGTTCTTTGAGAAAATCAACAAGATAGATAAGCCCTTAGCCAGAATAACCGGAGAGCACAGAGATAGTATCCAAATTAATAAAATCAGAAACGAAAAGGAAGAGATAACAACAGAAACTGAGGAAATTCAAAAAATCATCAGATCCTACTACAAAAACCTGTATTCAACACAACTAGAAAATCTTGAGGAAATGGACAATTTCCTTGACAGATACCAAGTACCAAAATTAAATCAGGATCAAATAGACCATCTAAACCGTCTTATAACCCCTGAAGAAATAGAAGTTGTCATTGGAAGTCTTCCAACCAAAAAAGCACAAGTCCAGATGGTTTTAGTGCAGAATTCTATCAGACCTTCAAAGAAGACCTAACACCAATACTCTTCAAACTGTTCCACAAAATAGAAACAGAAGGAACACTACCCAACTTGTTCTATGAAGCCACAATTACACTAATACCAAAAGCACACAAAGATCCGACAAAGAAAGAGAATCTCAGGCCAATCTCTCTTATGAATATCGATGCAAAAATACTCAATAAAATTCTTGCCAACCAAATCCAAGAACACATCAAAATGATCATTCACCACGATCAAGTAGGCTTCATCCCAGGGATGCAGGGATGGTTCAATATAAGGAAATCCATCAATGTAATCCACTACATAAACAATCTCAAAGAAAAAAACCACATGGTCATCTCATTAGATGCTGAGAAAGCATTTGACAAAATTCAGCATCCTTTCATGCTAAAGGTCTTGGAAAGATCAGGAATTCAAGGCCCATATCTAAACATAGTAAAAGCAATTTACAGGAAACCGGTAGCCAGCATCAATCTAAATGGAGAGAAACTTGAAGCAATCCCACTAAAATCAGGGACTAGACAAGGCTGCCCTCTCTCTCCATATCTTTTCAATATAGTACTTGAAGTTCTAGCTAGAGCAATTAGACAACAAAAGGAGGTCAAAGGGATACAAATTGGAAAGGAAAAGTCAAACTATCACTATTTGCAGACGATATGATAGTATACATAAGCGACCCAAAGAACTCCACCAGAGAACTCCTACAACTGATAAACGACTTCAGCAAAGTGGCCGGATATAAAATCAACTCAAGCATGTCAGAAGCCTTCCTATACTCAAAGGATAAGCAGGCTGAGAAAGAAGTAAGAGAAATAATACCCTTCACGATAGCCACAAACCATATTAAGTATCTTGGCGTGACTCTAACCAAACAAGTGAAAGATCTGTATGACAAGAACTTCAAGTCTCTGAAGAAAGAAATTGAAGAAGACCTCAGAAGATGGACAAATCTGCCATGCTCATGGATTGGCAGGATTAATATAGTAAAAATGAGCATCTTACCAAAAGTAATACACAGATTCAATGCAATCCCCATCAAAATCCCAACTCAATTCTTCATAGAGTTAGAAAGAGCAATTCAAAAATTCATCTGGAATAACAGAAAACCCAGAATAGCTAAAACTATTCTCAAGAGTAAAAGAACCTCTGGGGGAATCAGTATCCCGGACCTCAAGCTGTACTACAGAGCAATAGTGTTAAAAACTGCATGGTATTGGTACAGTAACAGACATGTAGATCAATGGAACAGAATTGAAGACCCAGAAATGAATCCACACTCCTATGGTCACTTGATCTTTGACAAAGGAGCTAAAACCATCCAGTGGAAAAAAGATAGCCTTTTCAACAAATGGTGCTGGCTCAGCTGGAAGTCAACATGCAGAAGAATGCAAATTGACCCATCCTTATCTCCTTGCACTCAGCTCAATTCTAAGTGGATCAAAGATCTCCACATAAAACCAGACACACTGAAACTAATAGAAGGGAAACTAGGGAAGAACCTTGAACATATGGGCACAGGGGAGAATTTCCTGAACAGAACTCCAATAGCTTATGCTCTAAGATCAAGAATAAACAAATGGGACCTCATTAAATTACAAAGTTTTTGCAAGGCAAAAGACACTGTCAAAAAGACAAAGCGGCAACCAACTAACTGGGAAATGATCTTTACCAACCTTACATCCGACAGAGGGCTAATATCCAAGATATACAAAGAACTCAAGAAGTTAAACTCCAGAGAGGCAAGTAACCCTATTAAAAAAAGGGGTACAGAGCTAAACAAAGAGTTCTCACCTGAAGAATATCTAATGGCTGAGAAGCACCTAAAGAGATGTTCATCATCCTTAGTCATTAGGGAAATGCAAATCAAAACAACCCTGAGATTCCATCTCACACCAGTCAGGATGGCTAAGATCAAAAACACAGGAGACAGCAGTTGTTGGCGAGGATGTGGAGAAAGAGGAACACTCCTCCACTGCTGGTGGAATTGCAAGCTGGTACAACCACTCTGGAAAGCAGTCTGGCGGTTCCTCAGAAAACTGGGCATGACACTCCCGGAGGATCCGGCTATACCACTCCTGGGCATATACCCAGAGACTTTACCTGCATGCAATAAGGACACATGCTCCACTATGTTCATAGCAGCCTTATTTATAATAGCCAGAAGCTGGAAAGAACCCAGATGTCCCTCAACGGAGGAATGGATTCAGAAGATGTGGTATATCTACACAATGGAATACTACTCTGCAATTAAAAACAATGAATTCACGAAATTCCTAGGCAAATGGTCAGAACTTGAAAATATCATCCTTAGTGAGGTAACCCAATCACAAAAGAACACACATGGTATGCAGTCACTGATAAGGGGATATTGGCCCAGAATCTCGGAATACCCTAGACACAATCCGCATATCAATAGATTTCTAAAAAGATGGAAGGAGAGACCCCTGGTCCTGGAATGACTGGATGTAGGGGAACTCCAGGACAGAGTAACGAGAGGGGGGTTGAATAGAGAAATGAGGGAGGGAAGGGGGCTTATGGGACTTTCGGGGAGGGAGAAAACGGGAAAGGGGAAGTGATTTGGAATGTAAATTAAAAAAAATAAAATAAAATAAAATAAAATAAATAATTAAAGAAAAAAAAAGAAATTTAATTCCTGTATCAATTATGAAAATATTAAAAATCAGAGTCAGACTAGTCATCATCCCATATACTCAAAATATATAGAATACAAATCTTATGCTGAAATATTTGTCTGTGGGGGGGAGGCAAATTACCACTTGGCAACTTTGGTTTTCTTCTGGCTGTCTTGTAGCTTTGAGACACTCATTCTTCTATATTCATTTTGTAGAGTTATAATACATTAGATTTCTTCATCAATTTTTCTAGGAACCTGGAGAATGTTATATTTATAATTGAAGCCATGGAATAGCAGTTCATTAATCTAGGGTATGAACTTGAGAGTTATCTACTTTAAAAGAAGAGTTCATCATTTGAGATTTGATTACTTAAAGTAATGGGTGCATGATGACATTGTTTTTTTTTTCTTAGGGTGGTGTATAACCACTAAAAAAATTAAAATGCTATGGTATATACTGATTTGTGCAAACAATTCAAGGGTGCTAAGAACCCACATGATTTTACTAAGCTTTCACAATTCTCTTATATCTGTAATTTCTAATTCTAAGTAGCAATGTCATTCTGATACTTTGAGAGTGTAAGCACATATGAATATTTTAAAATCTTTTATTATATAATTAATTAATTTTAAACTGCAGATTTTATTGCCTTCCTGATCCACCCTCTGACCTCTGACCTCTGACATTTCTACATCAGGGTCCCCCTGCTGTCTCCACCAGGATGTTTGCACCCTCCAACCCCCACTCTACCACACCTTTAAACTCCCTGGGGCCTCCAGTATCTTGAGGGTTAGGTGCATTTTCTCTGAATAAACCCAGACCCAGCAGTCCTCTGCTGTAAATGTGTTGGGGATCTCACATAAGCTACTGTATGCTGCCTGGTTGGTGGTCCAGCATCCAAGAGATCTTGGGGTCCAGGTTAATTGAGACTGTTGGAACTCCTACAGGGTTGTCCTCCTGCTCAATGTCTTCCATCTTTCCCCTAATTCAATCACAGGGGTCAGCAGTTTCTGTCCATTAGTTGGATACAAATATCTTCATCTGACTCTCTCAGTTTCTTGTTGGGTCTTTCAGAGGGCAGTCATGATAGGTCACTTTTTGTGAACGTTCCATAGCCTAAATAATAATGTCAGGTCTTGGGGCCTTTCCTTGAGCTGGATTCCACTTTGGGTCTGTCCCTGGACCGTCTTATCCTCAGGCTCCTCTCAATTTCCATCAAGTATTTTGTATCCACATTGAAGTTTAACAACATGGCCATCAGGGACCTTACAGTATTAGACTGAGGGTAAAAACAATTTGGAAGAAAGTTGCCAACCAATACGCACCACTATAAACATAGATTTTGAGTGAAAACAAATGTTTTATGTCTTAAATAACATATATATGAGTTATTATTTATGAAACATAATCTCAGTTAATATTCCTGAGACAACCATCTATATAGTCTTAGATTATCTAGTATAATTGATTTTAGGAGTAAATAAATATAATACCTGAAAATTAACTATAAAATACTAAAATGACTGTGCCCTTGCTTATATAATATTACATAAGAATAGTTTTTTTTTCACAAGACTCTTGCTTTTTTTTGAGATTTATTTATTTATTATATGTGAATACACTGTAGCTGTCATCAGACACTCCAGAAGAGGGCATCAGATCTCATTATGGATGGTTGTGAGCCATCATGTGTTTGCTGGAATGATCTTCGGAAGACTAGTCAGTGCTCTTAACCGCTGAGCCATCTCTCTAGTCCATAAGAGCACTTTTTAATTCTTCTTTTCATTATAAATTATTTTATTTATTTATATTGAAATATTGCCCCCCTCCTTTGTAATACTTCCACATAGATTTGGTGGCATAAACTATACTAGTATGAGTGAATCAGGAAAGTGAAGAATCTAAATCTAGATCCAGATACAAAGAAAGATCATCATTCAAAATTATGTTTGAATACTTTTATTTGCGTCTCTCTCTGCGTGTGTGTGTGTGTGTGTATGTTTGTATGTATGCATGTATGCAATAGCTTCTCAACTACTCAAAAAATAAAACATTTATCTTTCAACATTTCTTAATCAAGAAAGTATCAATATGATTACACACTAATTTAGTAGTATTAAGTGAAAACTTGGAAACATTGTTTCCTATTAAATGGTACATAAATTTCTTAGAATTTAATTCTGCAATTAAAATAAATGAACAGTTTATTCTGGCATAATGGGACACATAAGAATCAGGGAGATCTCTGATACTTCAACTCAGCCTGACCAAAACCCAAAATTTTAATAATTTAATTTACAACGATTCCCTTACATTTTTCAGAGTTCAAATATTTAGCACTTGCAAGGTTTTACAGTGAGTCTTATATGAAAAGCTGTGTTATTCTTTGTCACACCTTTGAAGACACAACGATTCAAAGAGCCATTTTATTCTCAGTTGCACAGAATTGGAATAAAAATTAAATTCTTAATTATTAGCTTGAAGTTCAATAAATTGATAGCTCAACTAATGGTTATATATAGTATGTCTAATACAATCAAATTCATTCCATTTTCTGAATAATCAGTAAGTTAATTTCTCAATATAAAATAAAGATTCTAAATCATTGGTCAAGGAATAAGGAGTATTCTACTTATGAGAGTCTTTTCATCAATAGAATATATTCTTCATGAGGTCCACCCCCATCCTACTCCTCCCCATTTCTTCATACTTTCACTCCCTTGGAGATCCACACCGTTTCTGTCTCTCCTGCAGAAAACAAACAGGCATCAAAATAAAATATTAAAATAAAATATAAATAAAAATAAATTAGTATAAGACAACAACAAAAAAAGGAATCAAAGAAAAAGTATAAGAAATGCATATATAGTCAAACATACACACACTTTCATATAAACAGTAATTCCATGAAAACACAAAACTGAAAGGCATATATAAGCTAAAGATCTGTAAGGTAGAACAGAATAGATCCCTAATTTAACCTGAAACAATAAACATCCAACGATGCCATTAAGTTTATTTCCTGTTGGCCTTCCATACAATTAATGGCATATTTGGATTTTATGGAGACATCCTTTTGATTTAGTCTACCAAAACAGTAAAAGCTAGATCAGTAACAATGATACACAGCAACAAGAAATAGTCATTATATCTCATTATGTTTATATACTGCCCATCATATGAGAATTTGAGAAATACTTCAATTAGGTCTTTATGATTTCTATACTATGAATTCTACAACATGGAAAATAAACACCAGAAGAAAATGTTTACATCAAAACTGTAAAATAAAATGTACTTATCTGTAAAATTAAATGATTAGAAAATGTGACAAGCTCAATCACACTGGACATACACATGAAAAATTCTATGTGTAAATATGACATAGAAATCTGAATAACTATATGTTTGTAAAGAGAATATCTCATGTATTGTATGGATATATCACCTGTCAATTAAAAAGACTATGGCTTGTGGGTTAGACAGGAAATAGAGATGGGGCATCCAGGAGAGAGAATGGATACTAGAATAGAGCCAGGATGAAATGATTGGCCAGGGAAAATGTGAGGAAAAGGACCCATGGTACCTGAGCACAGGTAAATAGCCACGTATCAGAATATAGGCTAAATAATTGGGTTATGTTAGTTATGATCTAGTAAGAGAAGAGCCTAGACATATGGCCAAGTATTTGTAAACTCATTTTGAGTCTGAGTCTTATTTCTTGGAGCATGGGTTTAGGAGGAAGAACCTTCTTTAACTTCTACAATATATTGTAGCATACCTTACAATAAACAAACACAATATATACATGTAAACATATATGAAGAGATAGAGATCAGTTTTCTGAAAAGTAGATACAAGCATGCCATTCATACTTAGCTCTAGAAAGACAAATGCTATGTTACCTCACCCACTGAGTCCTATGTTTACATATTTACTTAGAATGATTAATGCATATTTGCATAAAACAAAGCCGATTTGTGACTCACTGAAGAAAGAAAGGAAACTAGAAGGAGAAATCAGAGGATAGAGGAAGGAGATTACTATGGAGAACATAAATGATGTAATACAATAAAACTGTCCTTATAAAACCAATAACTGTTTACAATTAATATGCATGCAGCTGCATATTAGATGTTCATAGACTCAGGAAGAGTGCCTATCTATAAAACTAGTAACTGTTTACAATGAATATACACACAGCAACATATCAGTTATTCAGACTTGGAAAGAATGCCAACATAGCATTTGTGTATTGCTTGGTTTAATCCACAGCATGATACAAAATCCAGATCATGCTCACAATCCCAGTACTTGAAAGGCAGAGTAAGGAGGATTAGAAGTTCAAGGTCAGGCTGGAGAGATGTCAGTGGTTAACAGCACTGACTGTTCTTCCAAAGATCCTGAGTTCAAATCCTAACCAAAACCATGGTGGCTCACAACCATCCATAATGAAATCCAACGCCCTCTTTTGGTATGTATGAAGACAACTACAATGTTCTTACATATAATAAGCAAGCAAAAAAAAAATTAATCTTTTAAAAAAAGGAGTTCAACATCGACCCTCAGGCAGGAGATTTCCGGTTTCTGTCTGCAACTGGAGAACATCCTCTGCCACAAATCTCCAATCCCAGGTGGATCAGGGAGATAGCTAACCTCCCAGGAGGGCAGACAGGCCCAAGAGTGCAGGTAGGACCCCAAACCCTGAGGACACAGGAACCCAGGAGCAACCTGGAACAGGAGTCTTCCTATTTCCATCTATGACCAGAGCTGATCCTGGGCCACAGAACTACATACAACAATACCACCAGAAGAGAACTGGTCTCCCCAGAAGTACCTACACTTCTGTCTATACAGGTAAGACCACCATTTCTCTTCGAATTCCTGGCCCAAGAGGGAAATGTACTGAGATATCAGGACCCCAGAACCAAGGATAAGCTGGGGACAGCATCCTTCTGGCTTCTGTCTGCACACATGGGTTGACCCTGTACAAGAGCTCTCCATATCTAAATCCCTCCCAGAGACAAATGATCTACCAGGAGTACAGAAACACAGACTTGCAGGACAGAGAAGCCATAGTCAGAGACAGCAAGACCAGCTAAAACCAGAGATAAGCAGATGGGAAAGGAAAAGGCAAGAATATTACCAACAGAAACCAAAGCAACTTGGCATCATCCGAACCCTGTTCTCCCAAAACAGAAAGCCTTGGCTACCAAAACACACCAGAAAAGCAAAATTTGGATTTAAAATCACACCTCATAATGATTATAGAAGACTTCAAGAAGGACATAAATAACTTCCTTAAAGAAATATAGAACATGGGTAAACAGGTAGAAGCCCTTAAAGAGGAAACACAAAAATCCCTTAAAGAATTATATGAAAACACAAACAAGTGAAGGAACTGAACAAAACCATCTAGCATCTAAAAATGGAAGTAGAAACAATAAAGAAATCACAAAGGAAGACAACTATGGAGATAGAAAACCTAGGAAAGAAAATCTATGAAAGAAAATCTAGTCATATATGCAAAAATAAACAACAGAATATGATAGAATAGTGAATCTCCAGGCTGAAGATACCATAGAACACATTGACACAACAGTCAAAGAAAATGCAAAATTCAAAAAGCTTCTAACCCCAACCATCCAGGAAATCCAGGACAATATGAGAAGACAAAACCTAAGGAACATAGGTATAGAAGAGAGTGAAGATTTCCAAATTAAAGGGTCAGTAAATATCTTCAACAAAATTATAGAAAAAAAAAACTTCCCTAACCTAAAGATAGATGACCATGAACATACAAGAAGCCTACAGAATTTCAAATAGACTGGACAAGAACAGAAATTCCTCCTCTCACATAATAATCAAAACACCAAATGCACTAAACAAAGAAAAAACATTAAAAGCAGTAAGGGAAAAAGGTTAAGTAACATATAAAGGCAGGCCTATCAGAATAGCACCAGTCTTCTCACCAGAGATCATGAAAGCTAGAAGATCCTGGGCAGATCTCATACAGATCCTAAGAGAACAAAACTGCCAACCCAGACTACTATACCCAGCAAAAATCTCAATTACCATAGATGGAGAAACCTAGATATTCCATGATAAAAACAACTTTACACAATATCTTTCCATAAATCCAGCCCTACAAAAGATAACAGATTGAAAACGCCAACACAAAGTAGGAAACTACACCCTAGAAAAATCCAGAAAATATTGTTCTTTCAACAAACTCAAAAGAAGATAACCATACATATATAAAAATAACATTAAAAAAACAGGAAGCAACAATCACTATTCCTTAATATCTCTTAACATCAATGGATTCAATTCCCCGATAAAAAGACATAGACTATTTTGTGGAATAGTTTGAAGAGTATTGGTGTTAGGTCTTCTTTGAAGGTCTGATAGATTTCTGCACTAAAACCATCTGGACCTGTGCTTTTTGGGTTGGAAGACTTCCAATGACGACTTCTATTTCTTCAGGGGATATAGGACGGTTTAGATGGTCTATTTGATACTGATTTAATTTTGGTATTTGGTATCTGTCAAGGAAATTGTCCATTTCCTCGAGATTTTCTAGTTGTGATGAATATAGGCTTTTATAGTAGGATCTGCTGATTTTTTTGAATTTCCACAGTTTCTGTTGTTATCTCTCCTTTTTCATTTCTGATTTTATTAATTTGGATACTGTCTCTGTGCCCTCTGGTTAGTCTGGCCAGGGGCTTATCTATCTTGTTGATTTTCTCAAAGAACCAACTCCTCGTTTTGTTGATTCTTTGTATGGTTTTATTTGTTTCAACTTGATTGATTTCAGCTCGTTCTAAAAAGCCACAATTACGCTAATACCAAAAGCACACAAAGATCCGACAAAGAAAGAGAATCTCAGGACAATCTCTCTTATGAATATCGATGGAAAAATACTCAAAAAAATTCTTGCCATCTGAATCCAAGAACACATCAAAATGATCATTCACCATGATCAAGTAGGCTTCATTCCAGGGATGCAGGGATGGTTCAATATAAGGAAATCCATCAATGTAATCCACTATATAAACAATCTCAAAGAAAAAAAACACATGGACATCTCATTAGATGCTGAGAAAGCATTTGAGAAAATTCAGCATCCTTTCATGCTTTAGTCTTGGAAAGATCAGGAATTCGAGGCCCATATCTAAACATAGTAAAAGCAATTTACAACAAACCGGTAGTCAACATCAATCTAAATGGAGAGAAACTTGAAGCAATCCCACTAAAATCAGGGATTAGACAAGGCTGCCCTCTCTCTCTCCATATCTTTTCAATATAGTACTTGAAGTTCTAGCTAGAGCAATTAGAAAACAAAAAGAGGTCAAAGGGATACAAACTGGAAAGGAAGAAGTCAAACTATCACTATTTGCAGATGATATGATAGTATACTTAAGCGACCCAGAGAACTCCACCAGAGAACTCCTACAGCTGATAAACAACTTCAGCAAAGTGGCCAGATATAAAATCAACTCAAGCAAGTCAGTAGCCTTCATATACTCAAAGGATAAGCAGGCTGAGAAAGAAATAAGAGAAATGACACACTTCACGATAGCCACAGACCATATAAAGTATCTTGGTGTGACTCTAACCAAACAAGTGAAAGATCTGTATGACAAGAACTTCAAGTCTCTGAAGAAAGAAATTGAAGAAGACCTCAGAAGATGGAAAAGTCTTCCATGCTCATGGATTGGCAGGATTAATAGAGTAAAAATGACCATCTTGCCAAAAGCAATATACAGATTCAATGCAATCCCCATCAAAATCCCAACTCAATTCTTCATAGAGTTATAAAGAGCAATTCAAAAATTCATCTGGAATAACAGAAAACCCAGGATAGCTAAAACTATTCTCAAGAGTAAAAGAACCTCTGGGGGAATCAGTATCCCGAACCTCAAGCTGTACCACAGAGCAATACTGTTAAAAGCCGCATGGTATTGGTACAGTGACAGGCATGTAGATCAATGGAACATAATTGAAGACCCAGAAATGAATCCACACTCCTATGGTCACTTGATCTTTGACAAAGGAGCTAAAACCATCCAGTGGAAAAAAGATAGCCTTTTCAACAAATGGTGCTGGCTCAACTGGAGGTCAACATGCAGAAGAATGCAAATTGACCATTCTTATCTCTTTGCACTAAGCTCAATTCCAAGTGGATCAAGGACCTCCACATAAATCCAGAGACACTGAAACTAATAGAAAGGAAACTAGGGAAGAACCTTGAACATATGGGCACAGGGGAGAATTTCCTGAATAGAACTCCAATAGCTTATGCTCTAAGATTAAGAATTGACAAATGGGACCTCATGAAATTACAAAGTTTTTGCAAGGCAAAAGACACTGTCAAAAAGACAAAGCGGCAACCAACTAACTGGGAAATGATCTTTACCAACCTTACATCCGACAGAGGGCTAATATCCAAGATATACAAAGAACTCAAGAAGTTAAACTCCAGAGAGGCAAGTAACCCTATTAAAAAATGGGGTACAGAGCTAAACAAAGAGTTCTCACCTGAAGAATATCTAATGGCTGAGAAGCACCTAAAGAGATGTTCATCATCCTTAGTCATTAGGGAAATGCAAATCAAAACAACCCTGAGATTCCATCTCCCACCAGTCAGAATGGCTAAGATCAAAAACACAGGAGACAGCAGTTGTTGGTGAGGATGTGGAGAAAGAGGAACACTCCTCCACTGCTGGTGGGATTGCAAGCTGGTACAATCACTCTGGAAAGCAGTCTGGCAGTTCCTCAGAAAACTGGGCATGACACTCCTGGAGGATCCGACTACACCACTCCTGGGCATATACCCAGAGGCTTTACCTGCATGCAGTAAGGACACATGCTCCACTATGTTCATAGCAGCCTTATTTATAATAGCCAGAAGCTGGAAAGAACCCAGATGTCCCTCAACGGAGGAATGGATTCAGAAAATGTGGTATATCTACACAATGGAATACTACTCTGCAATTAAAAACAATGAATTCACGAAATTCCTAGGCAAATGGTCAGAACTTGAAAATATCATCCTTAGTGAGGTAACCCAATCACAAAAGAACACACATGGTATGCATTCACTGATAAGGGGATATTAACCCACAATCTTGGAATACCCTAGACACAATCCGCATATCAATAGATTTCCAAGAAGATGGAAGGTCCTAGAAAGACTGGATGTAGGGGAATGCCAGGACAGAGAAATGAGAGGTTTTGAATGGGGAAAAGAGGGAGGGAAGGGTGCTGATGGGACTTCGGGGAGGGAGGAAACGGGAGAGGGAAAATGGTTTTGAATGTAAATAAAAAATCTTAGAAAATAAGAAAAAAATTTAAAAAAAAAGACATAGACTAACAGACTGGAGACGTAAACAGGACACAGAGTTTTGCTGCATACTTTAAAGACATCTCAGTGTCAAAAACAAACACTACTTCAGAGTAAAAGGCTGGTAAACAATTTTCCAAACAAATGGTCCCAGAAAAGAAGCTGGAGTAGACATTCTATTAATGAATAAAATCAACTTTTAACCAAAAAGCCATCAAAATAGAGAAGGAAGGACACATCATACTCATCCACATAGCTCAATTCCCAGCTGGAGCAGGGAGATAGCTAACCTCCCAGGTTGGCAGACAGGCCCAAGAGTGCAGGTAGGACCACCCCAGCTGAACAGAGGGACCTGCCCCAAACCCTGAGAACACAGGAACCCAGGGGCAACTTTCATCAAAAAATCTAGCAAGAAGAATTCTCAATTCTGAACATCTGTGCTACAAATGCAAGGGCACCCATATTCATAAATGAAATTTTATTAAAGCTAAAGCTCACATTGCACCTCACACAATAATTGTGGGGGCCTTCAACACCCACTCTCCTCAATGGACAGATCAGGGAAACACAAACTAAATAGAGAAGCAGTGAAACTAATAGAAGTTTTGGACAAAATGGATTTAATAGATATCTATAGAACATCCTAAATCAAAAGAATATACCTTCTTTTCAGCACCTCATGGTACGTTCTCCAAAATTAAACATATAATTTGTCACAAAACAGACCTCAACAGATATAAGAAGATTGAAATAATCCTATGCCTCCTATCAAATCACTACAGATTAAGGCTGGTCATCAATAGCAACAAAAGCAACAAATCCCACATATACTTGGAAGCTGAACAATGTTCTACTCATTGATACCTTGGTCAAGGAAAAAATAAAGAAAAAAATCAAAGAGCTTTTAAAATTTAACGAACATGAAGGCACAACATACCCTAACTTATGGGACACAATTAAAGCAGTGCTAAAAGGAAAACTCATAGCTCTGAGTGACTACAATAAGAAACTGTAGAGAGCATATACTAATTGCATAACAGCACACCTGAAAGCTTTATAACAAAAGAATTTAATGCACCCAAGAAGAGTAGACTGTAGGAAATAATCAAACTCAGGGCTGAAATCAACCAAGTAGAAACAAAAAGAACTATACAAAGAATCAAGAAAAGCAGGAGCTGGTTCTTTGAGAAAATCACCTAGGTAGAAAAACCCTTAGCCAGACTAACCAGAGGGCACAGAGATAATACCCAAATTAACAAAATCAGAAATGAAAACAGAGATACAACAACAGAAACTGATGAAATTCAAAAACTCATCAGATCCTCCGACAAAGGTCTGTTCTCAACACTACTGGAAAATCTGGATGAAATGGCTAATTTTCCAGGCAGATAGCAAATACCAAAGTTAAATCAGGATCACATAGACCATCTAAACAGTCCTTAAGCCCCTAAAGAAATAGAAGCAGTCATTGAAAGTCTCTCAACCAAAAACACAAATAAAAAAGACACAGAACGAGAATTATTACTATTAGTGTAGAATTCTATCAGAACTTCAAAGAAGACCTAATACCAATACTCTTCAAATGATTCCACAAAATAGAAACAGAAGAAACCCTACAAAATTCACAATTCGTTCTATGAAGCCACAATTATGGTGACACCAAAACCACACAAAGATCCAACAAAGAAAGAGAATTTCAGACCAATTTGCCTTATGAATATCGATGCAAAAATACTCAATAAAATTCTTGCTAACTAAACCGGTAGCCAGCATCAATCTAAATGGAGAGAAACTTGAAGCAATCCCACTAAAATCAGGGACTAGACAAGGCTGCCCTCTCTCTCCATATCTTTTCAATATAGTACTTGAAGTTCTAGCTAGAGCAATTAGACAACAAAAGGAGGTCAAAGGGATACAAATTGGAAAGGAAAAGTCAAACTATCACTATTTGCAGACGATATGATAGTATACATAAGCGACCCAAAGAACTCCACCAGAGAACTCCTACAGCTGATAAACGACTTCAGCAAAGTGGCCGGATATAAAATCAACTCAAGCAAGTCAGAA
This sequence comes from Tokudaia tokunoshimensis, assembly GCA_036184795.1. NCBI lineage: Eukaryota > Metazoa > Chordata > Mammalia > Rodentia > Muridae > Tokudaia > Tokudaia tokunoshimensis. The sequence goes on from BTHU01000015.1 coordinate 55,456,423, forward strand.
GCCTTCCTATACTCAAAGGATAAGCAGGCTGAGAAAGAAGTAAAAGAAATAATACCCTTCACGATAGCCACAAACCATATTAAGTATCTTGGCGTGACTCTAACCAAACAAGTGAAAGATCTGTATGACAAGAACTTCAAGTCTCTGAAGAAAGAAATTGAAGAAGACCTCAGAAGATGGAAAAATCTGCCATGCTCATGGATTGGCAGGATTAATATAGTAAAAATGAGCATCTTACCAAAAGTAATACACAGATTCAATGCAATCCCCATCAAAATCCCAACTCAATTCTTCATAGAGTTAGAAAGAGCAATTCAAAAATTCATCTGGAATAACAGAAAACCCAGAATAGCTAAAACTATTCTCAAGAGTAAAAGAACCTCTGGGGGAATCAGTATCCCGGACTTCAAGCTGTACTACAGAGCAATAGTGTTAAAAACCGCATGGTATTGGTACAGTAACAGACATGTAGATCAATGGAACAGAATTGAAGACCCAGAAATGAATCCACACTCCTATGGTCACTTGATCTTTGACAAAGGAGCTAAAACCATCCAGTGGAAAAAAGATAGCCTTTTCAACAAATGGTGCTGGCTCAGCTGGAGGTCAACATGCAGAAGAATGCAAATTGACCCATTCTTATCTCCTTGCACTAAGCTCAATTCTAAGTGGATCAAAGATCTCCACATAAAACCAGAAACACTGAAACTAATAGAAGGGAAACTAGGGAAGAACCTTGAACATATGGGCACAGGGGAGAATTTCCTGAACAGAACTCCAATAGCTTATGCTCTAAGATCAAGAATAAACAAATGGGACCTCATTAAATTACAAAGTTTTTGCAAGGCAAAAGACACTGTCAAAAAGACAAAGCGGCAACCAACTAACTGGGAAATGATCTTTACCAACCTTACATCCGACAGAGGGCTAATATCCAATATATACAAAGAACTCAAGAAGTTAAACTCCAGAGAGGCAAATAACCCTATTAAAAAAAGGGGTACAGAGCTAAACAAAGAGTTCTCACCTGAAGAATATCTAATGGCTGAGAAGCACCTAAAGAGATGTTCATCATCCTTAGTCATTAGGGAAATGCAAATCAAAACAACCCTGAGATTCCATCTCACACGTCAGGATGGCTAAGATCAAAAACACAGGAGACAGCAGTTGTTGGCGAGGATGTGGAGAAAGAGGAACACTCCTCCACTGCTGGTGGAATTGCAAGCTGGTACAACCACTCTGGAAAGCAGTCTGGCGGTTCCTCAGAAAACTGGGCATGACACTCCCGGAGGATCCGGCTATACCACTCCTGGGCATATACCCAGAGACTTTACCTGCATGCAATAAGGACACATGCTCCACTATGTTCATAGCAGCCTTATTTATAATAGCCAGAAGCTGGAAAGAACCCAGATGTCCCTCAATGGAGGAATGGATTCAGAAGATGTGGTATATCTACACAATGGAATACTATTCTGCAATTAAAAACAATGAATTCACGAAATTCCTAGGCAAATGGTCAGATCTTGAAAATATCATCCTTAGTGAGGTAACCCAATCACAAAAGAACACTCATGGTATGCAGTTACTGATAAGGGGATATTGACCCAGAATCTGGGAATACCCTAGACACAATCCGCATATCAATAGATTTCTAAGAAGATGGAAGGAGAGACCCCTGGTCCTGGAAAGACTGGATGTAGGGGAACGCCAGGACAGAGTAACGAGAGGGGGTTGAATGGAGAAAAGAGGGAGGGAGGGGGGCTTATGGGACTTTCGGGGAGGGAGGAAACAGGAAAGGGGAAGTGATTTGGAATGTAAATTAAAAAAATAAAATAAAATAAATAATAAAAAAAATAAAATAAAATAACAATTCTTGCTAACCAAATCTAGGAACACATCAAAATGATCATTTAGTATGATCAAGTAGGCTTCATTCCGGGGATGCAGGGATTGCTTGATATATGGAAATCAATAAATGTAATCTACTGCTTAAACAAACTCAAAGGAAAAAAAATCACATGGTCATTTCAATAGATGCTGAAAAAGCATTTGACAAAATTCAGCAACCCTTCAAGTTAAAAGTTTTGGAAAGATCAGGAATTCAAAACCCATCCCTAAACAAAGTAAAAACAATACACAGCAAACTAGTTGCAAACATCAAACTAAATGGAAAGAAACTTGAAAGAATCCTGGTAAAATCAGGGACTAGACAAGGCTGCCCTCTCTCACCATATCTACTCAATATAGTACTTGAAGCTCTAGTTAGAGCAATTAGACAACAAAAGGAGTTCAAAGGGATAAAAATGGCAAAGGGAGAAATCAAATTATCACTATTTCCAGATGATATGATAATATAGTTAAGTGACCCCCAAAAACTCCACCAGAGAATTCCTATAGCTGATAAACAACTTCAGCAAAGTGGCCAGATATAAAATTAACTCAAACAAATCAGTAGCCTTCCTATACTCAAAGGATAAACAGACTGAGAAAGAAATTAAGGAAACAACACCCTTCAGAATAGTCACATACAATATAAAGTATCTTGGTGTGACTCTATCAAAGAAGTGAAAAATCTGTATGACAAGTACTACAAGTCTCTGAAGAAAGAAATCAAAGAAGATGTAAAGATCTCCCATGCTTGTGTATTGGCAGGACCTATATGGTAAAAATGGCCATCTTGCCGAATAAATCTACAGATACAATGCAATCCCTATCTAAACTCCAACTCAATTCTTCACATAGTTAGAAAAAGGAATTCTCAAATTCATCTGGAATAACAAAAAACCCAGGATAGCTAAAACTATTCTTAACAATAAAAGAACTTCTGGGGAAATCAGTATCCCGGACCTCAAGCAGTTCTACAAACAATAATGATAAAACCTGCATGATATTGGTACAGTGACAGCCAGGTTGATCAATGGAATAGAATTGAAGACTCAGAAATGAACCCACATACCTATGGTCACTTTATCTATGACAAAGGAGCTAATACCATTCAGTGGAAGAAAGATACACTTTCCAACAAATAGTGCTGGTTCAACTGGCAGTTAGCATGCACAAGAATGCAAATTGATCCATTCTTATCTCTTTGTACAAAGGTCAAGTACAAGTGGATCAAGGACCTCCAATAAAACCAGATACACTGAAGCTAATAGAAAAGAAAGAGGGGAACATATTTGAGCACATAGGAACACGGGAAAATTTCCTTAACAGAACACCAATAGCTTATGCTCTAAGATCAAGAATTGAGAAATGGGATCTCATAAAATTACAAAGATTCTGTAAGGCAAAGGACACTGTCAATAGGACAAAAGGGCAACCGACAAATTGGGAAAAAAAAATCTTTACTAACCCCACATCCAACAGACGATTAATATCCAACAACAAACTCAAGAAGTTAGACTCCAGAAAAGCAAATAACCCTATTAATAAATGGGGTACAGAGCTAAACAAAGAATTCTCAACTAAGGAATACCTAATGGCTGAAAAACACCTAAAGCAATGTTCAACATCCTTAGTCATCAGGGAAATAAAAACAACCCTGAGATTCCACCTCACACCTGTCAGAATGGCTAAGATAAAAAACTCAGGTGACAGCAGGTGCTGGCAAGGATATGGAGAAAGAGGAACACTCCTTCACTGCTGGTGGGATTGCAAGCTGGTACAACCACTCTGGAAATCAGTTTGGCAGTTGCTCAGAAAACTGGACATAGTACTAAAGGGAGACCCAGCTATACCTCTCCTGGGCATATACCCAGAAGATTCTACAAAATGTAATAAGGACACAAGTTCCACTATGTTCATAGCAGCCTTATTTATAATATCCAGAAGTCGGAAAGAACCCAGGTATCCCTTAACAGTGGGAGAGATTCAGAAACTGTGGTACATTTACACAATAGGATTCTACTCAGTTATTAAAAACACTGAATTCATGAAATTCCTTTGCAAATGGATGGAACTAGAAAATATCTTCCTGAATGAGGTAACCTAATCATAAAAAAACACACATGGTATGCACTCACTAAATAATGCATAGAACAGAAGCTTGGGTTACTCAAGATACAATTCATAGACCAAACAAAGCTCAAGATGAAGAAAGGCTAAAATATGGATACTTTGATCCTTCTTAGAAGGGGGAACAAAATACCCATAGGAGGAGATGCATAGACAAAGTGTGGAGCAGAGTCTGGAGGAAAGGCCATCCAGAGACTGCTCCTTTGGGAATTAACCCAATATAATTTCACCAAACCCAGAAACTAATGTGGATGCCTGCAAGTGCTTGCTAGCAGGAGCCTGATATAGCTCTCTCATGAGAGGCTTTGCCAGTACATGACGAATACAGAAGTGGGTGCTCCCAGCCAACCATTGGATTCAGCACAGGGTCCCCAATGGAAGAGCTAGAAATAGGAGCCAGGTAGCTGAAGGAGCTTTCAGCACCATAGGAGGAACAACATTATGAACCAATCAGTACCCCCTGAGTGCCCAGGAACCAAACCACCAACCAAAGAGTACACATGGAGGTAGGTACCCATGGCTCCAGCTGCATATTTAGCAGAGGGACCCTTGCCCCTGAGAAGGCTCGCTGCCCCAGTATAGGGGAATGCCAGGACAGGGAAGTGAGAGTGGGTGGGTTGGTGAGCAGGGGGAGCAGGGTATAATATAGGGTGTTTTCAGAGATGAAACCAGAAAAGGGGATATTTGAAATGTAAACAAGGAAAATATCTAATAAAATAATGAAAAAAAAAAAGTTCAAAATCATCCTCAGCTACAATGTGAGTTTGAGTATAGTTTGAGACAAATGAGATCCTGTCTCAACCAACCAACAAAGCAAATAAATAAATAAATAAAAAGCTGAAGAATCATAGTAGATCAATAACATTAAAATTATTTAGTAGTATATCAGTAAGATCAACAGTGCTACACAAGTTTATTCCACTGTGAAATGGTGAAATTAGATATCCAATTGAGCTGGAGGTGAAGCACAAATATTCCTCTTCACTAATTTAGTTGAATTTAGACTTGTTTATACTGTATACAGACTGTTCCAATAGGCATTTGCAACATTGGGGAGTTTACATATTGCAATCTCAGAAAAGAAATTCTAGACATCATATATTGCTTTTGTTTATTCAAGTGAATTGATGACATGAGAGCTGTACCCAAACTGTGCAAATATACAGTTTGGACTGAGCCCAGAGCATTTCCTTCTCTCTTCTAACTATCTCTAAGCCTAGGTCAGCAACTTTCAAGCCTCTATACAATCTAATCTTCCAAGTTCACTGTTTCAATCCACCTCCTCTCAGCTTATAACTGAATTACTCTGTCTTGCCTCATATCACATATGTTTTCTGTCTCTCATTTTTCTTAAGTATCTTCTCTTTTCTGTGCTTCTTTTTGAGTGTCTAGCTGAAGTGCTCTGCTTGGCCTCAAGCTAACTCTGACCATCTGTTCTAATCTTCTCGAATTTTCTTATTCTCTGTCTCATTCTGTCTTCATCTACAACTTGTCTCTGTAAAACATTCACTCTTACTAATGCTGAGAAATCTTTCTCTGATTCATCACTTTGTCTGCCTTTTAATTAAATGTCACTTTCAAAATGACTGCATCCTCCAAAAACCAACATTACTTTCATTGTTAGGTATTAAACATGTGCATAAATTTATGTTTGTTTTCCCACTATACCACACTGGCACTCTAATACAGAGCATGTCTGTAGTCTAACCTGGTCACATAGACCTAGAAGGTCTTTGGATGTGTCCTTTGTCATAACAGCCATGTTGCTTGATTGAAATTCCTCCAAACAGAATATATACTTAAAATATGAGAGCTAAGTTTGCAAGGTATTTTAAGAATTGTGTCATAGACAGTGTCCCTTACAGTGAAATTTTTGTTAGTAGCCTCTGGACTCAGTCTTTAACTGGGATCAAGGTAAAATGATAGTTGTTCTGATTTTTAGCGATATTCTTATTTTTCTCAAAAATAAGTGCCCTTATATATGTTGCAGATGAAAGAACTCGATGGCTACTGAAAATTGTATGAGATGATATCTATTTGGCTCCAAAATACAGAAGATGCTGAATTAAAGCTGATGTTTCTTTCTAAGAAAGATACAGATAGAAACTCTAATTCACTAGCATTAAATTAAGGAACTCAGCATCACATTGCACTTGCACTTGCACATGTGATGGTCTGTGTGTGTGTATGTGTGTGTGTGTGTGTGTGTGTGTGTGTGTGTTTGAACACATTATAGAATATTCTTTTCACTTATGAAATACAACTATTTAAATTTTGACAGGACTGTAAAGATGTTTCATTAGTAAAGAGAATGTGCTGCTCTTGAGGAGGATCAGAATTTGTTTTTAAGCACCCATGTGTCACAAACTCGAAACTCAAAATCAGGGAGCCAACTCCTTTTTTGGCCATCTGTGGTAATCTAGATACAGATATTTCTATATAGCACATATATTTTGACTCTACTTTTAAAATTGGTTAAATAACTTTTTAAACTATATACCTTGCCACTATTTACAATTAGGTTAGGTACCATGCCTATGGCATAGTAACCATTTTGTTAAATGTAATTATCTATGTTCTGCATTATGAAACAACATATAGTCAATCTAATATATTTTGTAATAGTTAAAATTAAATGTATGAAAAGATTCTTAGTTTCTTTCCATGATTCAACAATCAAGAGCAGAAAGTGATTTCAAAAGCATCGTTTTCTTCAAACCATAGGACAGATTCATACTTGGCACGTAACAACATCTTACATGACAGGAAAGAGGTTTAAATCTTTGAAGGGTTCTTAAGATCAGGAAAAATTCATCATTTTATAAAGGAACTGGAAATAAAAATCATTTTATTATTCTACTAAATGAATATATTGTTTTTTCAGGTGTATTGCAATTAATTGTTTAAACAATAACCATTTAAAATACTCTTTTATGTTTCCTCCCTTTACAAAATTTAAAACTGATACCAGACTCCATTTTTAATGTGAATACTTTCTTTAGTCATGTAATTAAGTGTTACCAATACTTTCATGTGTGAGTGAAGTTAGTCATGTCTAAATATGCAGACAATCAGTTTTGCAAGTGGCTATATTCAGAAAACACTTCTCCAAGAAACATAGAGGGTAAAACAGTAGCGTGCTCACCTCTTCTTGGCCAGCAGGTCTTAAGAAGCTCATCAATGCTAGTGTGCTCTCTCTTTGTTATCATCTTCATTCCATAAAGGCCATAAGCTGATAGGGTACTGCTATCAGTACTTGGAAAAGTGTCTGTCCCACTTAGTAAATTCTCTTTGAAATGTCTCCACCACCTTACTTAGAAGTAAGCTTTGATGATTTCAGACTATTCTTAATCTTATCAGCTTGATGATGAAGTTTAGTTACTATTTGCACAGTAAGATGGTTCAGTGCATGAAGGATGTAGTGTCATTGTCACTAAGTCTAAGTATATGAATGCTATCTCTATGAACCTTATGGTGGAAGAAGAATACTAAACAGTATTCTTCTAACATAGATATAGATAATATGGATATAAATATTTTGATGCATAGTTAAATATAGATGTATATGTGTGCTAATATAGGTATGTGTGTGCATGTATTAAAAAGATATACCAATTTTTATCGTAAAATATTTATCCTGGCTCTAGTAAACAAAATAAATAGAAGTAAGGGAGTATATGGAAAAGGGAGAGGAATAAATAACAGAGAAGAAATTATTTGTTAGGAAATAAGTGAGTACAGAAACACCTTATAGATTTTGTTAGTATGTGTAAACTGTCTTCTGACATCTATGTTCATACTTTGCAGGTACATGCTTGAACCCACACATATACACAAGCTAAATACTTATATATTTATATATATAGCATTTGTTTAAAGAAGGTACTATTTTTTGCTCGATGTTTCTAGAAGCAAGAAAAAAAGATATATAGATATAGATAATATAGATATAAATAAAATAGATATAAACAAAATAAATAGAAGTAAGGAATGGATAAAGGGGAGGAAGAAATAACAAAGAAGAAGTTATTTATTTGGAAATAAGTGAGTACAGAAACACCTTATAGATTTTGTTCTTAGAGACGGATACTTTACTTGGTTTGATATATACCTCTGTTGTGTCATTATTTTAAGAGTGCATTGAACACTTATATATATATTTATATATATATATAAATATATATATATTTATTATATATATAATATTATATAATATATATAATATATAATTTATAATATATATAATATATATTATAAATATATATAATAAATATATATGTATATATATATAATTCTATATACATATATGAGTGTAAGTATATAAAATCTATCTATCATATAGATACTTCTTCCTTTCTCAAAAACTATGGCCATATGTCTCTGTCTTTATCTTCTGCTTTCAAAACAATCAGGGCTGGGCAAATTATTCTTCACATTTTCTCTCGATATATCTTCTTTCTTTTTTTTATTTACTTATTTATTTATTTTTATTTTCTATATTCTTTTTTACATTCCAAATGATTTACCCTTTCCTGGATCTTCACATCTTAATGAACTCAATTTTCAAATTTTCCTTGATAATATTTTTCTTTTCTTGCTTCCTTCACTGATTGTATAAAAAATATTTTTGTGACATTCTCACCGATAGGTGTCATTCACAAACTATTTACTTATTAATGGTATATATAGTATGTATTAGAAAAAAGGCAGCTACATAAATATACATCTATTGAGTCTAGCTAGGATCTACTGAAAGTCACAATAAAATAATGTTGTAGTCTTCAGAATAACTTTCGGGAAAAGCAAATGCCCACTTCATTTCTTTACTCAATTTGCTATTTTGTTCACCCTATCATTTCAAATGCAATGTGGCAGGAATGGAGTTCATTTGCTGAAATTCAGAAGAATTACTGGCTTTTATATCCATAAGCAGCTTCACAGTCATCATATTCTCAAGGCCTAGTAGCAAGAGTTTCTGAAGATTTAGAATTCCTGTAACAACACGAGTGAAAAGAAAATATTGAATTTCAACTTAACAAATGGATCCCATTCATCAAACTTGGTGAACCATGAAATAATAAAGTTTCTACATTATGAGCATTCAAAGGCATGTGTGTATCTCCTCCCTTCACTGGTACAGTGAGTCAATTATGATCTTTCCTTCTGTGATTCTGAGGACAGCTATACTCATTGCACACTCAGATGTCCGTTTTGTATACTGCAGAAGTACCATTCCACTTTGGCTTTGCATAGACAGTGTCAGGGATTATGAAATTATGATTGGTCCTAAGGTGCTTAAATTAAAGTGCTCGTATCATTTAATTGGTCCCTTGGTTCCTCTCTCAGCAAAAATATCAAAGAACAACTTGACTTTTGTTATGAGATTAACTACAGGAACATTCAAAGCATTAATTCTATCATATAGCTGTGTCTCTAACTGTCAAGATTTTGGAAAATCTGGCTCACTGTTTGGTTGCCCACAAATCTTCTCCTGATATTCATGTTGTGCTCTTATATTCTCTCATAAAACTTCCTGTGTCACATAAGAAAATGTTGATAAAGTTTGTTTGACAAATACCACCTAAAGTCTCCTTTTTGAAAAATTATTCCCTGCTAAATATTCTTCAAATTGTTCAGTGCAATTATAAATTTCATAGCACATTATTATGTTTTTATTTGAGAAAGAACTATTAACTCTTCAAACTACCTTAGAAGATTAAATTGTTCAATGGGTTTAGAAATCTCTGTTAATCCCACCCTTAATGCAGTAGTAGCACTCTGCAATCTCGGGTTCATATGCCATTAAATCAATATAAAGTTTATATCTCCCAAACTTTACATTTCCATGTCTTTAACAAGACTCTAAAAGAAAAAGTGATAGATGTTCAAGATCATGGGATATAAGGGTCTTTATTTTTTTATGAGAAAAGAAATGCTATCAAATAACAAGACTATCGTTTTGATTATTATATATAGTTACACCAATGTAAGATTATCTCAGAGAAAATCATATGTTCTTCTAATAGCAACATGGAAATACAAAGGAAAAAATAAAACTTAGTGATACCAAATAACCCTATTAATAGTATGTTTTATCACTGCATTGTTGATAAGCACTGAGTCAAACTATCATGTCTCATAATGTGCGTAAGTAATTTAGATAGACATTGATTGGCTGATGCCCAAAGGAAGACTAGGCATGATTCACAAGAAACACTATAGTGTTTAGTGAAATCTGCAATAGAAAGAGACATTTTTTTCATTTGAATGAATAAAAATTATTTTTCTTTCTACCACACTCCAGACTTTTTCTTTCTTTCACAGAAACCATGAGTAAATGTTGATGCAGTACATTAGTATTGCAATGTCATCCTTTTAATTTAACAAGAAGTAAGTAAGCCTCTGCATATGTAGGGAATATGTGTGTGTGTGTGTGTGTATGTGTGTGTGTGTGTGTGTGTCTGTGTGTGTATATCTATACATATACATATATGTGTGTGTGTGTGCACATATATGTATGTGTGTGTTTGAAACTATAAGGTACAAGGGATGTAAATAATTATATATTAAAGGAGAAATTATATATTTCTATCATATATAAAACATTTTCCCATCCCAATGTCTAAAAACTGTCATATTCAATTTCTACTCATTTTTATTATTCAACAGTGTTATTTTATTTTCATATTGGTACATATCAGGAAACATCATCCACACTGACTATCTTTTAAGTCTACAAGGCACTATGTATGTCACCTCAGAAAACAATAGTCATCAATCACACCAATCTATTACTCCTTTAAGGTACAGTAGTGACTGACCCTGCAAGACATGCCACTATGGCAGTAGTGTTTGAATAATCTCAGTATATCAAAGATTTTCTTCTTGGATTTAAGTCCTACTCTGCAAGATGGAAAATTTACTTGGCACCATTATAATGTTAAGATTCTATCACTAGATGAGACATAGACCCTAGAGGAGAACATAAGATAATCCAACTTCTAAATGGAAATAATATTAAACTGATTCCTAAAGATATGTTGCTATACCCATATATTAATTATCCTCTCAACTCTCATCAAAGAAGACACTTTTTGTAGTGTATGACGATTAATACAGAGAACAACAATTTGCCAAAGCACAGAGAATAAGAGACTACCAAAGATTCAGCACTAGAGGGAACATAGATATTAAGAGACTCACCAAAAGAACAGGTATCATTGCAGGAAAGGAGGCAAAAAGAGTATAAGGTCCAGATATAGTGGGTAACTACAAAATATTTTCTGGATTCAGAAATACCACTGCACATAAGAACTCATAGTGATTGAAACAACAAGCACACATTGTGTGTAATACCAAGACTTATCAAATTCCATCATTGAGGTGAGAGTTTAGAAACAAGTTCCTATCCTTAAGCATTGAGTAAATTGTAGCTGTTGAAATTCACAACACTCCATCAGGAGGTTATAGGAGATCATATATTTCAGAAAATTTAGACAGCACAAATGAATCTTTCAGGGTTAAAAGAAAACTACAAGTTTACATGTGAAGGAAAGGGAAGTAGATTTGGGAAGAGTTTGGAAAGAAGGATGAATGTGATCAAAGCAGTAGAAAACTTTAATCTCACAAAAAATATCAATTTAAAAATTGGTAAAAATAAGATATCATTTTGGTAGTTATCTTTCAAGATTAAATATAAAATTAAATAAACAATGATATCAATATATCAGATATTTTAAAATATTTATACTTTAATGATTTGATAAATGAATATTTCGATCATACCTCCCTCAACTTCTCCCTGTCTTCTCCATTTGTCTCTCTGAACTTTTTTCTTCGTTTTCTTCTTTTTAATAGAACCTTGCCAAGCAATTATTTTTTCCTTTCAGCACTGGCTATTGGTCTTTTAATTTTGGATCAGGTCTTATTTTCTTATATAGTCTTTCTTATGGGAAATTATAATAGTTAAGAAGTAATAATATATTGCACAAATGCACCTCCCTGATATGTGTTTCTAAATGTTGGGTCCTTCTTTTTACCATGTTTCTTCTGTACTTAAATATTGTGGTATCCATTTATGACTATGTAGGAAATTTATACAATGAATATAAGCTGATAATAATTTGCAAATAAGAATAATCCTTTCCTGAGAGTGGTAGTATATAACTTTAATTCAGCACTACAGCATAAAACAGACAGAGACCTGGTGATTTCTTTTTTGGTCACCTCAACCTGGCCTACATTGTGAGTTCCACGTCATCCAGAGATAGAAATACTTTGTCAAGCAAACAGGACAGGAAAAATGGTTTAAGGAAAAGGAGAAGGAGATGGGGAGAAGGAGGAGGAGGAGAGAAGGAGGAAGAGGAGGAGAAGGAGGAAGAGGAGGAGGAGAATCACCTTTGTGTTTCTAATTTAAAACAATGGCTTCATTTTTTATTGGATATATTATTTATTTACATTTCAAATGTAATTCCATTTCCAAATTTTCCCACTAGAACACCTCTATCCCATTCCGCCTCCTCCTGATTCTAAGTGTGTGCCCCCTATCCACCCACCCACTCCTGCCTCCCTGCCCTCGCATTCCCTTACACTGGGTCATGAAGCCTTCAAAGGACCATGGGCCTCTTCTCCCATTGATTCTCGACAAGGCCATCCTCTGCTACATATACAACTCTAGCCATGGGTCCCTCCATGTGAACTCCTTCATTGGTGGTTTAGACCCTGGGAGCTCTGGTTGGTTGGTAGCATTGTTCTTCCTATGGGTTGCAAACACATTCAGCTCCTTCGGTCCTTTCTCTAACTCCTCCATTGGGGACCTTGTGATCAATTCAATGGTAGGCTGAGAGCATCCACCTCTGTGTACATCAGGCTCTGGCAAAGCCTCTCAAGAGACAGCTATATCAGGCTCCTTTGAGCATGCACTTCTTGGCATCCACAGTAGTGTCTGCGTTTGGTGACTGCTTCATCTTACAGTAAAAAAAAAAATGTAGGTTTATAGGGAAAATTGCATGTATGAATGTCAATGTGAGGTATATATTAATGATTAATGTGATATATATTTATTTATAAATTATGTGGAAAATCTGTCAGCTTGGGTTATATAATTTATTTAAATCTTCTGATTGCATATTCTATATAAAGATACTAAATTGAATTATGGCATCATTTAGGTCTAATGCATATGTCATTTCACATGAAAATTTTCTTTTCATTTGGAAGTTTTATTTATGATAAAACAGAGATGGTTTTAGCCAGCTTCATTAAGGCAAATTTTCATATACATGACAAATATTGCAGTGCATAAATGCCCTAAAATATTAATGTTATAATTGTTGCAGATTTGTTCAAAGGTAATGAAATAATGGTGTGAATGAACTTGAGTCCATGAAGCCTAATTTTTGGATATGGTATCCTCCAGAAAACAGAAAAAAAATGCCTACGTCTGGATTGCTATACCACTCTGTTCATTGTTCATAGGTATCCAGTGACATTGCTTTACAACAGGAACTTATAGGGATTTCAGGTCTGTTGAATGTTTTCTGTACTTGTAATCAAATTACGTCTGTTCCTTTTCATGCTGGAGCTACAGCCACTTACATGAAATACATCTTTGTATTTGTCTCTCCCCTATTTTATTTCTGGAAGCAAAATCTTTTGAATACTTCTCAACAATAGAGAGTATGTCATGCCATTAATCAAGATCAAGTCAATAATATAGGAATATTATGCAAGACTTAAATTATGCTTTAATATTGTACTAGTATGCAGTGTCCTTTTTGGAATGTTATATTTGTATTTTCTCAGGTTTCCTGAGTCTTTATTCACTCATATGAGGACACATAGCAATTAAAATGAGATGAATTAAATGCCAAAATTGGGTTAGATTAATCTGGATTAGCCTTAAATTTAAGAAAAAACAAGGGATAACTAGGTGATATTCCCAACTGTAAAACGTTGAAATCTCCAGCTAAGGCATATATTGACTGACAATTCAAAAATGAGATGAAACCAAGTAACAATTTAGACGTTTGTAAGTCTTCCTATGAAAGGAATATGAACTATTGAAGATACTTGTTTTATAAAATGCACACTATAGGGCAGTGGTGGCGCATGCCTTTAATCCCAGCACTTGGGAGGCAGAGGCAGGCGGATTTCTGAGTTTGAGGCCAGACTGGTCTACAAAGTGAGTTCCAGGACAGCCAGGCTACACAGAGAAACCCTGTCTCAAAAAACCAAAAAAAAAAAAAAAAATGCACACTATGTTTTAGACTTTAATAACCTGCTTCTGATGCTGTGGATCACATTTTCTGTGATGTGCTACCAGGGAATAAAACACTTAAAACAAGTTAAATATAACAAAACTGTCTTGTAATATTTCCCCAGATGAGCAATTTAGGATATTTTATCATGGTGGTGAATATGATACATGAGAGGATATTACATTCAAACATTAATCACAGTTCATATCATGTATATGTCCGGAGCACCTACTGGAGAATTTTCAGACTGAGTAAACATAATACATGGATTGATGAGTCTACTGAAAATTCTGTTATATACTATTCCCTAAGTCCATTGTTTTACAAATGTTTAAAGATGCATAAATCATCAGTATATTCCTGTGTCAGATTTATTCAGAATTGATTTATTGACTCATTCAATTTCTTTGTTTCTTCACTTTATATTCAAAATGAATAATGAAATCTTTCATGAAAAACAACTAGGTTTTGAAATGCTTGTGAATCAACAAAATTTTAACGCTGTGACATTTTAGAATAGTTTCTGTTTTAATGACTTTCACAATTAAAAGGCAAGTGGTAATATAACTTTATGAACTATTACTTAAATATTAAGCAGCAGCCTATATAAAGGATTGAAAAGTCTATATGAAATATAATTGATTTTTATATACATTCAGATGGATAGTAGACACAACACACCATACTTATAAAGAAAATGAATGTTTTTTCTAAATGGATTTTGTCTTTTCTATTTAAAATGTAAGTAAATCCAAAGTAGATGATAACACATTATATTTTACATGAGAAAGTTAAAACACTCTCTTCTATTTCTGACTGACCTTTGAAAGTAAACAAAAATAATAAAATGCTGTATCTGTAGCACCTACTTACCACTCTACAAAATCTGGTTTATAAATGATATATATGTTATTATTAATTCAATGCAAATTTATATGAGTCTATTAAATAAATATAATTTTATATAAAAGGTGAAAAAACTAAAAGAACATAATATGAGAAACACATAACGCTGTAAGGATAGTTTAACTCTTATGTAATCTTCGTAAACTACAATTAGTAATTGACAACTCAAGCACTATGAGAAAGATTATTCTAATTATTATACCTGATGGCTCATTCTTGAGTTCTTGAGCTAGATTGAATAAGCAAGATCAAATACACAGGCTAGATGTACAATAATGAGGACTTTGGAAATGACTCAGTCAGTAAACTGTTTGCCTTATAATCATGAAGACTAATGTTCAGAGTTCTAGAATCTATGAAAAGCTACATAGGGTAGCTTTTGGCTAAAATCCAAACACTGGAATTGTGAGATACATGGAAAGGAAAGAGATCAATATTATCTACAAAGAGTAATATTTCTCTCTAGAAAATTTCTCACCAACAAAGCAAACCAATACATCCATCAAAGAAAAATCATAAAATAAACAACATGAAATCTTCATTAAATATCTATATATTCACTTCACTTTAACAATGCATGACTGTGTCAATGGGAAATTAATAGATAGATAGATTAGATAGATAGATAGATAGATAGATAGATAGATAGATAGATAGATAGATAGATAGATAGATAGATAGAGAAATTGAGGAACTTTTGTGAAACAGTCTTTCAAAACTCTAGATGTTTAATTAATACATCTAATAATATTATTATAAAATTTTTATAAACAAAGGGTAGGGCTGTGTTTTTCAAAGAAAAGAAATAAATTAGGACCCTATGGACCCAAACTGACCTTTAATTTGATAATATGTTATGCAATTTATCCACAGATGTACTTTGAATTATAAAATTGTCTTCACTTTTTCTGTGAGCAATATCACTGCTCTGTTTGTGTATCTCATACTAAACTTTCCCTGAAATGAGATTATCATTTGACGTTTCTACAAGGGTGGTGTTGAAATGTATTTCTGTTTATTTTCTGGAGCTGAGTTTGCTATCTGACTATTGTTAGGACTGTCTCTTAAATATGTTGAAAGAGACAGAATCATTTTTACTTTCTTTTTCTTGATCCTATACACTCATGATGTTAATCATGTGTTTTCCTAAATCAGAATATAAACAAGGCTAGAGAAAGGGGACTGGGAAAAGCAACAACAGTCGTACCAGCTGGTTCTAAGTTGCTTTCAGTGCTTACTCCTTCCAGAGAAGCTGGCATTGTATTTAGACAGGGAATGTTCTTGTAGAAAACAATCTACACATCTAGGCAAGAACTGCAAAGTGAGCACCTATAGGATTATAAGGAGTTGACTTTGGAGTCTTGCTCCCTTTAAGCAGTGATGCCACAGTCTAAATTACATTAATAAGCGTAATCCTCTGTTCTGCAGCTCAGGAGGATGAATGCAAAGCCTTCACCCATGTCCTCACTTTTATATCACACACTTATCAAGTAAATCTTGGCTTTCTCAAACTTAGAATGTAAACCAGGTTCCACAGAGTATATTATTTGTGATATTATATGAACTATTTACAAATTTTTACTCATTTTTTTATGTGATGTGGATGAAAATATTACATTCCCTAGATTAAGGTGCAAGGACCTTCATTTTAGTTCCCGTTGTTTATTTATTATCAATTAATTGCTAACTATTATTTAATTTATTAAATCAAAATTTGTTTAATTAAAACCAGATTTTCCATATGCAATTTGTGATTTTTTTCAGTATAATTTTGAATAGGTATTCCTTCCTCAGTTATTTGGGCACATTACAGCATGGTACCAAAGACTTGTAATTTTAATACTTATTTTAAAGTGGTTCTCACCCATTTTATTATGTAAGTGTAATAGCTATAAAATGTACTTTTTCCCATCAAGTTTCATTAACTTTGTTTTTTTTTTACAATAATCCTGTGTAACTGACATTTCCTGATTTCTCTTTCCCATTTTCTCTTGTAAACACTGATTGTGTTTTAAGTCATTATTGATTGAGAAAAGTGCTAGGAAATATTTTATAGTAAATTATTTTTATATATCTATAGTGCAACATATGTCATCTATGAATAATAATATAATATGGGTAAGAGCACTGAACTTCAAAAGATAAACAATTTGACATTTACTTGTATGATTTTGTATTTAAAAGAATAATCATGATTTAAAACATATATTGCTCAATAAATAAACATTTCTGCCAGGTGTGGGGGCACATGCCTATAATCCCAGCATTCAGTAGGCAGAGACAGGAGAATCTCTGTGAGTTCGAGGCCAGCCTGGTCTACGTAGCCAGTACAGGACAGCCAGACCTCTGTTGCACAAAGAAACACTGTCTCAAATACCCAATAAAAAACAAACAAACAAAAAAACATTTCCACAATTTTTTATTAATTTACTTATTCACTTTACATCCCAGTATCAGTCCTTCCTCCTTCTAGTTCCCACTTCACACAAATCTTCTCCCATTCCCCTCTCTTCTTCTCTAAGAAGGGAGAATCCACCAGGGTATTACACATGCTCACTGCATATTACTCATGCAGTACTTGTGGTATCCTCTCTCACTGAGGCCAGAGAAGGAAGCCCAATTAGGGAAACAAGATCCACAAGTAGACAACAGGATCAGGGATAGACCCCTGCTCTTTTTGTTGTGGAACTCACATGAAAACCAAGCTAAACATGTGCTTCATATGTGCTGGGTCCCTAATTCCAGCCAATGCTCACTTTTTGGTTGGTGGTTCAGTCTCAGAGAGACCCCAGTGGTCCAGTTTAATTGACTCTGTCTTCTTGTGGCATCCCAATCCCCTTCTAGTCCCTCAATCCTTCCCCCACAGTTCTCTGAGACTACTGAGCTC
Source organism: Tokudaia tokunoshimensis (assembly GCA_036184795.1). Taxonomy (NCBI): domain Eukaryota; kingdom Metazoa; phylum Chordata; class Mammalia; order Rodentia; family Muridae; genus Tokudaia; species Tokudaia tokunoshimensis. The sequence goes on from BTHU01000015.1 coordinate 55,474,492, forward strand.
CATCTTATGTTTGGCTACAGGTCTCTGCATCTGTTTTCACCGGGTGGTGAATAGAGCTCTGAAAGGAAAGTTATGCTAGGCAATGCAGAGTATCATTAATAGTGTTAGGGAGTGGTTCTTGTCCATGGGATGGGTCTCAAGTTTAAATAGTTATTGGTTGAACACTCCTTCAGGCACTGTTCCATCTTTGCTCCTACACATCTTGTAGACAAAACACCTTTTTGGTCAACAGTTTAGTGGGGGTGGGGAGGTTGTCCTTATCCTTCCACTGGGAGTCCTGCCTGGCTATAGGAAGTGGCCACTTCAGGAACCCTATCCTAGACTGCTAGAGTTACCCCCATAGACATCCTACCATTTCCCCGTCCCAGGTCTCTGGCACTTCCTAGTGACTGCCTTCTCAGCATTCCTGCTTCCTAGAATATCTCATCTTTCTCCCCTGTTCTTCCTGCACCTGAACCCCCATCAGGTTTTTCTCACAATCTCCTCTCTCACCCACTTTTCTTCCACCCTCCACTTCTGATATTTATTTTATTTTTCCTTCTGAGAAAAATTAAGTCATAATCCCTTGGCCTTCCTTATTATTTTTCTTCTTTGGGTCTGTGGATTATAGCCTGGCCATCCTGTATTTTGTAGTTTAAAAGTGAGTACATACCATGCTTATCCTTTTGTCTGAGTTACCTCATACATGACTATATTTTCCAATATTTTCTAGTTCACACCTGTGCCTGAAAAATTCATAATATCTTTGTTTTTAAAAGCTGAGTATTATTCCATTGTGTAAATGAATCACATTTTCTTTATCTATTCTTTAGTTGAGGCACATCTAGTTTCCTTCTAGTTTCTGACTATTATGAATAAAGATGTTATGATCGTGGGTAACCAAGTGTTCTAGTGGGATGGTAGAGTATGTTTTGGGTATATACCCAAGGAGTGGTATAGCTGAGTCTTGAATTAGAACTATTTGTAATTTTCTGAAAAACCTACTAATTGATTTTCAGCATGGTTGTGCATGTTTTCACTCCCACCAGCAATGTAGAATTTCCCTAGCTCCACATCCTCTTCAACATGCACTGTTCCTGGAGATTTTATCTTAGCCATTCTGGTAGGTAAAATCTCAGAGTCGTTGTGATTTGCAATTCCTTGATGAGTAAAGATATTGAACATATATTTAACTGTTTCTTGGCGATTAGAGATTCCTTTGTTGGGAATTCTCTGTTTAGCTCTGTACCCCATTTTTAATTGAGTTATTTGTGTTGTTTGTGTCTAACTTCTTGAGTTCTTTATATATTTTAGTTATTATAACTTTCATAGATGTACGGTTGATGAAGATACTTTCTTAATCTGTATGTAGATTGGGTTTTTGACCTATTGACATTTTCCTTTGCCTTACAAAAGATTTTCAGTTTCACAAGGTCCCATTTGTCAATTGTTTATCTTAGTGCCTGAGCCAATAGTGTTTGGTTCAGGAAATTTTCTTCTTTACCAACTAGATCAAGGTTATTTCTTTTCAATTAGGTTTAGTGTATCTGGTTTTATGGTTAAATCTTCAATCTATATGAACTTGAGTTTAATGCAGGTGATAAATATAGAACTATTTGCATTCTTTTACATGCAAAGATCCAGTTAGACCAGCACCATTTATTGAAGATGCTCTTCATTTTCCCTTGTTGGGATTTGGCTTCTTTCTCAAAAAACAAGTGTCCATAAGTATGTGGGTTTATTTCTTGGTCTTCAATTCCATTCGTTGAACAACCTGCCTGTTTTCAAGATGCAGTTTTCTTATTCTTCCTGTTTAATACAGCTGGAAGTCTGGGATGGTGATACCTCAAGAAATTGTTTTATTGAAAGGTTGTTTAAGTTATTCTTGGTTTTTCATTTGTTGTCTTTCTTATACATGAAGTTGAGGATTGCTCTTTCAAGGTCTGTAAAGAGTTGTATTTGAATTATTATAGGTATTGCACTGAATCAGTAGATTGCATTTGGTAAGATAGCCATTTTTACTATATAAATCATACTAATGTATGAGCAAGGGAGATCTTTTCATCTTCTTATATCTTTCTCAATTTCCTTATTCAGAAACTGGAAGTTCCTATAATATATTTCAAGAACTTTCATTGTTTTGTTAGAATTACACCGACATTTTGTATTACTTATTCCTATTATGAAGAGGGTTGGTTTTCTAACTTCTTTCTCAGCCTGCTTATTATTTATAAACAGAAAGCTTACTGATCTCTTAGATTTAATCTTTTACCCAGTCAATTTGTCAAGAAGTTTTTCAGTTGTAGGAGTTCTCTGTCAGATATTTTGGGTTCATTTATTTACACTATAATATCATTTATTAGTAAAGATACTTTGTTTTTTCCCTTTCAATTTGCATTCTCTTCATCTCCTTTAATTGTATTAAGTTGTAGCTAGGACTTCAAGTACTCTATTGAAGAGATAGAGAGAATGGATGGCCTTGTCTTTTCCCTTCTTTAGTGGAATTTCTTAAAGTTTCTCTCCACTTAATTTGATGAAAGCCCTTAGGTTGTTGTATATTTCCTTCATTGTGTTTAGGTGAAGCCTTTTATTTCTGATCTTCCCAAGACTCAACATCAAGGTGCATTAGATTTTTCCAAGTGCATTTTTAATATTTAATGAGATGATTATGCGGTATTTTTCTTTCAGATTGCTTATAAGGTGGGTTACATTGATGGATTTTTGCATATCGAATCAACCCTGCATCCCCAGGTTGAAGTCTATTTGATCATGGTCAATGATGTCTTTGACATGTACATTCTGTTTGTTTATTGAGGATTTTTGCACCAATGTTCATAAGGGAAATTGGCCTGAAGTTCTCCTTCTTTGTTGAGTCTTTCTGTGGTTTAGGTATCAGGGTGATTCCAACAAGAAAGAATGAGTTTGACAAAGTTTCGTCTGCTTCTATTTTGTGGAATTGTTTGAGGAGTATTGGTATTGGCTCTTCTTTGAAAGTCTGTAGAGTTGTGCACTAAAACCATCTGTCCCTGAGCTGTTTTGGGTTACAAGAATTTTAATGACTGCTGCCCTTTCATTGGGGATTATAGGATTATTTAAAGTTTTTATCTGCTCATTATTTGACTTTAGTAACTGGTATTTGTCTAGAAAATAATCTTTCATTTATATTTTCTAATGTTGTAGAGTACAGACTTTGGAAATACTAATTCATGATATTTTAAATTTTTTAGTGTTCATTTTTATGTCTCCCCTTTCCTTTCCATTTTGTTAATTCTGGTACTCTCTCACCTTTTTAGTTAGTTTGACAAAAACTTTGTCTATCTTGTTGATTTTTCTCAAAGAACTAGCTCTTTGTTTTCTTGATTATTTATAGTATTCTCTTTGTTCCTAATTTATTGATTTCAAAACCAAGTTTGACTATTTCCTGCTATATACTCCTCATATATGTGTTTTCTTCTTTTTTCTAAAACTTTCATGTGTACTTTTAAATTGTATGAGAACTCTACAATTTCTTTATGCAGGCTCTTAGTGCTATGAACTTTCCTCCTCCCACTGCTTTCTTTGTGTCCCACACAAAGTTTGGATATTTTGTGCCTTCAGTTTCATTGAATTCCAGAGAGTTTATAATTATATGTTTTTTTCCCTGATTTAGGGATCATTGATTAAAGAGTTGTCCACTCTTTAGGCTTTCTGTTTTTTCTGTTGATGAAGTACAGTTTTTAATCCATGGTTGTCTGAAAGGATACAAGGAGTAACTTCAATTTTCTTGTATCTGTTGATGCTTGCTTTGTGACTGAGGATATGGTAAATTTTAGTGAAGACTCCATGAGGTGCTAGAAGCAATAAAAGTTTGGGATTGGGTAAAATGGTCTGTAGATATTTGCTAGGTCCATTTGATTCATATGATTCTTAACTTTAGTCTTTTCATAATGTTCCAAATTTCCTGGATATTTTGTGTTAGAAACTTTTTATCTTTAGCATTTTATGTGATTGATATTTCAATTTCTTATATGGCATCTTCTATGCCTGAAAGTCTCTCTTTCATCTCTTATATTCTGTTAAGCTTGTATCAGTAGATCCTGTCCTCATTCCTAGGTTTTCCATCTCCGGAATTGGCTGAAATTGTGTTTTATTGTTGTTGTTGTTGTTGCTGTTGCTGTTGTTGTTTGTTTTTTTATTGCTTCTATGTCTATTTGCAGGCCTTGAGCAGTTTATTTATATATTTCACTTGTATGATTGATGTTCTTGTATTTATTTTATTTATTTGTTTCCTCTTTAAAGGCCTCTGTTATAGTCATAAGATTAGAAATAAGATCATTTCCTTGCAACATGTGTGTTTTAGAATATTTTGGCCTTGCCATAGTAGAATAGTTGGGTTCTTGTTGTGCCATATGGTTACTCTCACTTTTGCTAGTTGTGTTAAGTTGGCCTTTACCCATCTGGTTTTCCCTAGTGTTAGCAAGGCTGGTATTTCCTAATGAGATTAGGCCTCTGGGACTGCAGGTACAGGCAGCAGTCTGTGAAGTCAGTAGGACTCTGGGATTGCATGCTTTGTTGATTGACACTTATGCCTTTAGGCTGCTAGTTGTCAAGGGCAGGGACAGGCTTCTAGACTTGCAGAAAGAGCTTACTGTGTCAAATAGTAGCCTCCATTTGTCCTGTGCAGCAGCAAGCCTTCAGGCATGTAGAGAGAGTTGTGGCCTGGAGTAATGGAGAACAGAGGACAAAGCTTCCTGCTACTGGGTTTGTTCAGAGGGCCCTTTAGCAGAGAATAGGGGTAGGGGTTTCACATGGTGGCTACTGATGGCTGCATGTATCTGGAATTTTGGTTAGAGTTGTGATCTAGAAGATAGAGTTTGGGACTTAGGAAACTCCCCTAGGCAGCAGCAGGCCTCCTAGATTCGTGTGACTCAGTAGTCAGGGAAAAGGAAAATTTCCATTTTTAAAGGATATTAAACACAGTGGGCTCCAATGAATATAAAATAGAAGGAAAAAATAATTAGCCTGGCTGATTCTTTTCTTCCTTTCTCATTTTTATTGGATATTTTGTATATTTACATGTCAAATGTTTTCCCCTTTCCAGATCCCCCCCCAGAAACCCCCAATACCATCCCAACTCCTCCTGTTTCTATGAGGGTGTACCCTCATTCACCCATTCATTCCTGCCTCCATGTCTTGACATTCCCCTGCACAGGGAAATCCAGACTTTACAGGACCAAGAGCTTCTCCTCCCATTGATGCCCAACAAGGCCATCCTCTACTACATATGCTGCAGGAGCCATGAGTCCCTCCATGTGTACTCCTTGGTTGGTAGTTAAGACCCTGTGAGCTCTGGGAACCCTGTAAACAGTTCAATGGTTGACTGTGAGCCTCTGAATATGTCAGGATCTGACAGAGCCTCTGAGGAGACAGCTATATCAGACTCCTGTCAGCAAGCACTTCTTGGCATCTACAATAGTGTTTATATTTGATGATTGTCTGTGGGTTGGGTCCTAGGTGGGACAGTCACTGGATATACTTTCCTTCAGTCTCTGCTCAATATGTTGTCTCTTAATATCCTCCCGTGGGTATTGTGTTATCCCTTCTAAGAAGGACTGAAGCACCCACACTTTGATATTATTTCTTCTTGAGCTTCATATGGTCTGTGAATTTTATTTTGGGTATTCCAAGCTTTTGGGCTAATTATCCACTTATCAGTGAGTGCATACTATGTGTGTTCTTTTGTGATTGGGTTACTTCACTCAGGATAATATTTTCTAATTCCATACCTTTGCCTAAGAATTTCCTGAAGTCATGGTTTTTAATAGCTGAGTAGTACTCCATTGTTTAAGTGTACCACATTTTCTGTATCCATTGCTCTGTGGAGGGATATCTGGGTTCTTTCCACCTTCTGCTTATCATAAATAAGGCTGCTATGAACATAGTAGAACATATTACATGTTAGAGCATCTTCTGGGTATATAACTAGGAGAGGAATAGCTGGGTCATCAGGTAGTAGTATATCCAATATTCTGAGGAACCATGAGATTGAATTCCAGAGTGGTTGTACCAGCATGCAATCCCACCAACAAAAGAGCACGGTTCCTCTTTTTCCACACCCTCACTAGCATCTGCTGTCACCTGAGTTTCTAATCTTAGCCATTCTGATTGGTGGTTTGAGGTGGAATCTCAGGATTGTTAAGATTCGCATTTCCCTGATGACTAAGGATGTTGAACATTTCTTTAGGTGCTTCTCAACCATTTGGGTTCCCTCAGTTGAGAATTCTTTGTTTAGCTCTGTACCCCTTTTAGTAAGTTTATTTGATTTTCTGGAGTCTAACTTCTTGATATATTTGTATATGTTGGATATTATCCCTCTGTCATATGTAGGATTGATAAAGATATTTTCCCAATCTGTTGGTTGTCATTTCTTCATGTTGACAGTGTCCTTTGCCTTAGAAAACCTTTGCAATTTTATGATGTCCCATTTATCAATTCTTGATCTTATAGCTTAAGTTATTGGTGTTCTGTACAGGACACCAATTGTTCCCTGTGCCCTTGTGTTTGATGCTCTTCCCTGCTTTCTCTTCTATTAGTTTTAGTATATTTGGTTTTATGTGGAGGTCCTTGATCCACTTAACCTTGTGTTTTGTACAAGGAGATAAGAATGGATCTATTTGCATTCTTCTTAATGCTGACTGCCAGTTGAACCACAACCATTTGTTGAAATTGCTGTCTCTTTTTCTACTGGATGATTTTAGATGCTTTGTCAAAGACCAAGTGACCTTAGTTCTAGCTCTTCAATTCTATTCCATTGATCTTTCTGCCTGTTCCTATACCAATATCATGCAGTTTTTAATCACTATTGCTCTGTAGTACAGCTTAAGGTCAGGGAGAATGAATCCCCTAGAAGTTCTTTAATAGTTGAGAAAAGTTTTCACTGTCATGGGTTTTTTGTTATTCCAAATAAATTTGGAAATTGCTCTTTCTAACTCTATGAACAATTGAATTGGAATTTTGATGAGAATTGCACTGAATCTGTATATTGCTTATGGCAAGATGGATATTTTTACTATATCACTCCTGTCAATCCATAAGCATGGAAGATTTTTCCATCTTCTGAGGTCTAGTTTGATTTCCTTTTTCAGAGACTTGAAGTTCTTATCATACAGATCATTCACTTGCTTGGATAGAGTCACATCAAGATATTTCATAGTATTTGTGACTATTGTGAAGGGTGTAGTTTCCGTAATTTCTTTCTCAGCCTGTTTACTTTTGAGAAGAGCAAGGCTACTTGAGTTAATTTTATATCCAGCCACTTTGCTGAGGTTGTTTATTGGGTTTAGGATTTCTCTGGTGGAATTTTTGGGTCCCTAATATACTATCCTATCATCTGCATTTAGTGATGTTTTAACTTCTTCCTTTCCAATTCGCATCTCTTTGACCTTCTTTTGTTGGCTAATTCCACTGGCTAGGACTTCAAATACTATATTGGATAGGTATGGAGAGAGTGGGCAACTTTGTCTAGTCCCTGATTTTAGTAGGTTTGCTTCAAGGTTCTCTCCATTTAGTTTGATGTTGGATACTGGTTTCCTATATATAGCTTTTGCTGTGTTAGTTATGGGCCTTGAATTCCTAATATTTCTAAGACTTTTACCATGAAGAGGTGTTGGATTTTGTCAAATGCTTTCTCAACATTTAATGAAATGACCATGTGATTTTTTTTTCTTTAAGTTTGTTTATATAGTTGATTACTTTGCTAGATATCTGTATATTGAACCATCCCTGCATTCCTGGGATAAAGCCTACTTGATCATGATGGATGATTATTCCCCGTGTTCTTGGATTTGTATTGCAAGAATTTCATTGAGTATTTTTGCATAGATATTCATAAGAGAAATTGGTCTGAAGATCTCTTTCATTGTTGGGACTTTGAGTGGTTTAGGTATAGGTGTAATTGTGGCTTCATAGAAGGAATTGGGTGGTGTTCCTTCTCTTTCTATTTTGTGGAATAGTTTTAAGAGAATTGGCATTTAGTCTTTGAAGATCTGATAGAATTCTGCACTAAATATATTTGGTCCTGGGATCTTTTTGGTTGGAAAGTTTTTAAAGAAAACTTCTATTTCTTTTGGGTTTACTGGACTGTTTAGACAGCTTATCTGATGCTAACTTAATTTTGGTACCCAGTATCTGTCTAGAAAATTGTCCATTTCATCCAGATTTTCCAGTTTTGTTGAGTATAGGCTTTTGTAGGAAGATCTGAGGATTTTTGGATTTCCTTAATTTCTCTTGTTATGTCTCCCTTTTCAGTTTTGATATTATTAATTTGGAAACTGTCTCTGTGCCTTCTATTAGTCTGGGTAAGGGTTTATCTATGTTGTTGATTTTCTCAAAAAACCAGCTCATGGTTTTGTTGGTTCTTTGTATAGATGTTTTTGTTTCTACTTGGCTGATTTCAGCCTTGAGTTTGACTAGTTCCTACTGTCTACTCCTCTTGGTTGTATTTGCTTCTTTTTGTTCTATAGCTTTCAGGTGTGCTGTCAAGCTGTAATCATAAGCTGTCTCCATTTTCTTTTTGTAGGCACTTACAGCTATGTGTTTTCCTCTTAGCACTGCTTTCATTGTGTCTCATAAATTTGGGTATGTTGTACATTCATTTTCATTAAAATTCTAAAAAATCTTTCATTTCTTTCATTTTTTCTTCCTTAACCAAGTTATCTTTGAGTAGAGTGTTATTCAGTTTCCATGTGTATGTGGACTTTCCATTGTTTTGTTGTAAATGAAGACCAGTCTTAGTTTGTGGTGATCTGATAGAATGCATGGGATTATTTCATTCTTCTTGTGTTTATTGAGGCCTGTTTTGTGTTTTTTTTTTTTTTTTTTGTTTGTTTTTACTGAATATATAGTCAGTTTTGGAGAAGGTACCATGAGGTGCTGAAAAGAATGTAATTATTATTTTATTTTAGGATAAAATGTTCTATATAAATATCTTTCAAATCTATTTGGTTCAAAACTTCTTTTAGTTTCACTGTGTCTCTGCTTAGTTTGTGTTTCAATGATTTGTCCATTGATGAGAATGTGGTGCTGAAGTCTCCCATTATTATTGTGTGAGGTGGAATGTGTGCTTTGAGCTTTAATAAAGTTTCTATTATTAATGGGTTGCCTTGCATTTGAAGCATAAATCTTCAGAACTGAGAGTTCTTCTTGGTAGATTTTTCCTTTGACAAGTATGAATTTTCCTTCCTCATCTTTTTTGATAACTTTTGGTTGAAAGTTGATTTTCTTCAATATTAGAATGGTTACTCCAGCTTGTTTCTGGGAAAATTATTTTCCAGCCTTTTACTTTGATGTAGTGACTGTCTTTGTTACTGAGGTGTTTTTCCTGTATGCAGCAAAATACTGGGTCCTGTTTACATATCTATTTCATTAGCCTATGTTTTGTTTTTTTTTTTTTAATTGGGGGATTTAGTCCATTTATGTTAAAAGGTATTGAGGAAAAGTCTTTGCTGCTTCCTGTTATTTTCACTATTAGAGGTGGAATTATGTTTGTGTGGCTATCTCCTTTTGAGTTCTTTGGAAGAATATTAATTTCTAGCTTTTTCTAGGGTGTAGGTTTCCTCCTTGTGTTGAAGTTTTCCATCTATTATCTTCTGCAGGCCTGGATTTATGGAAAAATATTTGTAAATTTGATTTTGTCATGGAATATTTTGATTTTTCCATCCCTGCTAATTGATAGTTTTGTTGGGTATAGTAACCTGGGCTGGTATTTATGTTCTCTTAGACATCTGTCTAGGGTCTTCTGGCTTTTATAGTCTTTAGTGAGAATTCTGGTGTAATTCTGATAGGTCTGCTTTTATATGATACTTGACCTTTTTCCCTTACTGCTTTTAATATTCTTTCTTTGTTTTGTGAATTTTGTGTTTGGGTTATTATGTAGCAAGTGAATTACTTTTCTAGTCTAATCTTTTTGGAGTTCTCTAGGTTCCTTGTATGTTCATGAGCATGTCTTTTTTTTAGGTTAGGAAAATTTTCTTCTATAATTTTGTTGAAGATATTTACTGTCCCTTTAATAAGGGAATATTCGCTCTCTTCTATACGTGTTATCCTTAGGTTTGGTCTTCTCATTGTGTACTGGTTTTCCTGGATATTTTCGGTTAGGAGTTTTTTGCAATTTGCATTTTCTTTGACTCTTGTGTAAATGTTTTCTATGTTATCTTCTACATCTGAGATCCTCTCTTCTATCTCTTGTATTATGTTGGTGATGTTTGCATCTATGACTCCTGCTCTCTTTCCATGGATTTCTATTTCCAGGGTAGTCTTCCTGTGTGATTTCTTTATTGTTTCTTCTTCTTCTTCTTCTTATTATTATTATTATTATTATTATTATTATTATTATTATTCTATTTTTTTTGAATTCAACTGGATTCATATATAACAAATTCTTATTCATAAACAAAGAAGTCAGAAAAAAATTGAACATGCAAAAATACAAAGATTCCCTCATAAACTTACTAATCCAAGATACCCATTATTAATTTTTTTTATTTTATTTTATCTTTAATTTACATTTCAAATCATTTCCCCATTCCCGTTTCCTCCCTCCCCGAAAGTCCCATAAGCCCCCTTCCCTCCCTATTTTCTCCATTCAACCCCCTCTCGTTTCTCTGTCCTGGCGTTCCCCTACATCCAGTCTTTCCAGGACCAGGGGTCTCTCCTTCCATCTTCTTAGAAATCTATTAATATGTGGATTGTGTCTAGGGTATTCTGAGATTCTGGGTCAATATCCCCTTATCAGTGACTGCATACCATGTGTGTTCTTTTGTGATTGGGTTACCTCATTAAGGATGATATTTTCAAGATCTGACCATTTGCCTAGGAATTTCGTGAATTCATTGTTTTTAATTGCAGAGTAGTATTCCATTGTGTAGATATACCACATCTTCTGAATCCATTCCTCCGTTGAGGGACATCTGGGTTCTTTCCAGCTTCTGGCTATTATAAATAAGACTGCTATGAACATAGTGGAGCATGTGTCCTTATTGCATGCAGGTAAAGTCTCTGGGTATATGCCCAGGAGTGGTATAGCCGGATCCTCCGGGAGTGTCATGCCCAGTTTTCTGAGGAACCGCCAGACTGCTTTCCAGAGTGGTTGTACCAGCTTGCAATTCCACCAGCAGTGGAGGAGTGTTCCTCTTTCTCCACATCCTCGCCAACAACTGCTGACTCCTGTGTTTTTGATCTTAGCCATTCTGACTGGTGGGAGATGGAATCTCAGGATTGTTTTGATTTGCATTTCCCTAATGACTAAGGATGATGAACATCTCTTTAGGTGCTTCTCAGCCATTAGATATTCTTCAGGTGAGAACTCTTTGTGTAGCTGTGTACCCCATTTTTTAATAGGGTTACTTGCCTCTCTGGAGTTTAACTTCTTGAGTTCTTTGTATATCTTTGATATTAGCCCTCTGTCGGATGTAAGGTTGGTAAAGATCATTTCCCAGTTAATTGGTTGCCGCTTTGTCTTTTTGACAGTGTCTTTTGCCTTGCAAAAACTTTGTAATTTAATGAGGTCCCATTTGTCTATTCTTGATCTTAGAACATAAGCTATTGGAGTTCTGTTCAGGAAATTCTCCCCTGTGCCCATATGTTCAAGGTTCTTCCCTAGTTTCCCTTCTATTAGTTTCAGTGTGTCTGGTTTTATGTGGAGATCTTTGATCCACTTAGAATTGAGCTTAGTGCAAGGAGATAAGGATGGGTCAATTTGCATTCTTCTGCATGTTGACCTCCAGCTGAGCCAGCACCATTTGTTGAAAAGGCTATCTTTTTTCCACTGGATGGTTTTAGCTCCTTTGTCAAAGATCAAGTGACCATAGGAGTGTGGATTCATTTCTGGGTCTAATGAAAGCAGTGCTAAGAGGAAAATTCATAGCCCTGAGTGCCGCCAAAAAGAAACGGGAGACAGCATACACTAACAGCTTAATGGCACACCTGAAAACCCTGGAACAAAAAGAAGCAAATACACCAAAGTGGAGTAGAAGGCAGGAAATCATCAAACCCAGGGCTGAAATCAATCAAGTAGAAACAAATAAAACCATACAAAGAATCAACAAAACGAGGAGTTGGTTCTTTGAGAAAATCAACAAGATAGATAAGCCCTTAGCCAGACTAACCAGAGGTCACAGAGATAGTATCCAAATTAATAAAATCAGAAACGAAAAGGGAGAGATAACAACAGAAACTGAGGAAATTCAAAAAAATCATCAGATCCTACTACAAAAACCTGTATTCAACCCAACTAGAAAATCTGGAGGAAATGGACAATTTCCTTGACAGATACCAAGTACCAAAATTAAATCAGGATCAAATAGACCATCTAAACCGTCCTATAACCCCTGAAGAAATAGAAGTTGTCATTGGAAGTCTTCCAACCAAAAAAAGCACAGGTCCAGATGGTTTTAGTGCAGAATTCTATCAGACCTTCAAAGAAGACCTAACCCAATACTCTTCAAACTCTTCTTCTTCTTCTTCTTCTTCTTCTTCTTCTTCTTCTTCTTCTTCTTCTTCTTCTTCTTCTTCTTCTTCTTCTTCTTCTTCTTCCTCTTCGTTTTTCAAGACTGGGGTTCTCTGTGTAGTCCTTGCTATCCTGGAACTCACTCTGTAGACCAGGCTGGCCTCAAACTCAGAAATCTGCCTTTCTCTGTCTCCCAAGTGCTGAGATTAAAGGCAAGTGCCACCACTGCCCAGCAGTGCTTATTGAGATTCTTACTTCTAATTTTAGAACCTGGGTAGTTTTGCTTAATTCCTTCTCCTGTTTGGTTGTTTTTTCTTATAATTCTTTAAGAGATTTTTGCCTTTCCTCTTTAAGGGCTTCTCCCTGTTTACCTGTGTTCTCCTGTATTTCTTTAAGGGAGTTATTTATCATTATCATAAGAAGTGATTTTAAATCTGAATTTTGCTTTTCTGCTGTGATGGGGTATCCAGTAGTTGCTACGGTGGGAGAACTGGGTTCTGATAATGCCAAGTAACCTTGGTTTCTCTTGCTTATGTTTTTGTGCTTGCTTCTCAACACCTGGCTATCTCTAGTATAACCTGAATACACTGTTTCTGACTGAAGCCTATCCCTCCTGTCATCTTAGTTGTGTCAGAACTTCCCAGAGTCTTCCTGTCACTCTGATCCTGAGACCCTTCTTATAAGAACTGCTAGGAGTCAAGCTTCCTCTGAAGTCCTGAAATCTTGGTGTGACCAAGCTCTTGAGATCTTGTGATTCTATGTTCCTATGATTCTGGGTGTGTTAGAGCACCTGGGAGTCCAGCTTCCTCTGGGTGTTTTGTGATTTGGTGCAGAACTATAGTCCTAGGCATGTTAGAGCTCCTGGGAATCCAGCTTTCTCTATAATCCTATGCATGTTAGAGCTCCTTGGAGTCCGGCTTTCTCTGGGAGTTTTGACATTGGATGCAGAGTACCCATGGTCTCCTCAGAGTACCAGCTCAGACCAGAAAGAAACTGTGCCTCTGGCTGGGCAGGGGGTCCAGTCTTTTTAATTTTTAAAACATTGTCTAAATACATGACGAAATTCAACTTAAAAAAGGAGTAGCATGGCTATGGTGCATGAGGATATATCCTAGCAGTGTATCAAAGGCATAAAGGCTTTCAGCAGTGTAAGAAACAAAACTATGTCAAGGAGAGTAGTCACAATAGAAATCTTATGGCCTCTCCTAACTTGGGGACCCATTTTCTCTACAGAGCCCTTATATCACAAAGATTCTACAATTACACAATCTAGAACTGAGAGCTCTATTATCAATTGTTCAAACTTTTGGTCTTGTTGAGTACATTATACATGAAATTTATAAGAAATAAGCATCACATGATATTTTGTTAGTTTAATCATAGGATTGTAATGATATTATTACTAGAAACATTCCATGGTAAATAGTTTCAAACATATATAATGCTCAGGAAGCAAAGGCAGGAAAAACATTCCAAGTTCAAGGTCAGCCTATTCTTCAGTATGGGTAAAATCCCATACCAACAAGAGCTTCACAGCAAAATTCTGTTTGGGAAAAACAGCAATGAAGAAAAACAAAACAAAATAACCAGTTACTCTTTGTAGGCATTTTTAAAAAATGTTCTAGCATGACATATACTGATAATAATAGTAAACATATATGTTGCAATTCATGTATTTACTCTTATGTTTCTTTTAATGATAATTGCCCTCCAACTCTCATATGTTTCAAAGCCTGACTTCCAATTAGTGGAAATATTTCAGAAAGATTAGTAGGTATGTTCATGCCAGAATATATGTTTGACTGGTGATAAGTAGATGGTCTTTTGAGGTCTAACAAAACAGTTGATTGGCAGTCAGATATCCAGTAGTAAACAATACTCCTTAGGGTCTCTGGTTTGATTTCTTTCTCCAGGTTCTTGCTGATTCCCTAGGTTACTTGGATGTCAGACCCTAACCTGTAAGATGTAATAAACATTTTTTTCCTCCCCATGGATATTTTTAGTAATGATTTACTAAAGCATGAAAAAGCAAACTTGGAGAATATATGATGTGTAAACACTGGCTATATTGGTTATTTGTTCAATGAAATTCTCAGTTACTTGGAATTTATAATATTTATAATATGTGGATGTTTTAAGCACATACATTTTACCAACAGAAAATTTTAGTTACTTTTGTTATGAGAAATACATAAAAATAAATTTCACACATGAGGAAATAATTTACCTGTAGTTTATTATTTCTTTCAGTTGAATCTATCTGTGTAAACATTACTTCAGAACATTCCACATATCCATCAGTGATTTACTTCATTATAGATACACTACTAGATTTATTTTCATTGGTTTGTTTTATCTAATTGAAGTCAATATAAGCTGAAACATGTAAATAACTACTACCAAAACTCATATCCCTACAAAATTTAAAGACTCATCAGGTAAACATGAACCTTTGACATCTGATACAATTTTAAAGAGAACTGTTTATTATCTGAATTCTTCCTAATTAAGTTTAGTCAATGTAACATTTTTGTTATAATGAAACTCATTGTCTCATTAGGTCAAACCTTTTCCTCATTAGAAAACAACTTCTGATATTTTTATTCCAGTAGAAGTGCATTAACAAGAACAGAAGTTATGTTGTCATGAAGAAGACAATAAATCTAACATGAACTATTACTCTATATCTTCTTTAGTTCAAGTGGGACTGTGAAGACTTGGACATTTAGTAACTACCAAATTTAAAATATAGATAAATATAACATATACTAGGTCATACACATATTTTGAACACATGTTTTGGCTCACATTTTAAATAATAACATGATCTATTAAGCAGAGTCCATGTATGTGCTATATTATTTCCACTCAGCATCTAATAGTCATTGAGTTATTCTTAGAAATACCACTTAGAAACTTTTGTGATGGCTCAGTGGGTTAAAAAAAAACTTGCTGCAAAGATGAAGAGTTTGCATTCAATCTGGGAACAATGTTGTGTAAGAAGAGAACTGAATTTCAGTAAGTTGTATTGCAGCCACTGTGAGTATCCCATGAAATGTGCCTCCATGAATAAAAAAGTAAATGTAATACATATTTAAAAATACATAATACATATTCCAGTTATATTAAATTTAGAAATAAAAGAATAACATTTAATAAAAGTTAATAATTTGAATTTATGACCTTGATCTCATTCAACTATTTTTTTCAATTTGAATAGAGCAATAAGTATACAATTTACTTTCTTTCAAGATTTGCTAAAAAGTAGTCAACATGTATAAAGCTAGAAAATTATAATTGTTACTTTAAATTATGAAATAATTACAATACTTATTCTTTCCCTTTTCTCCTAATAAACTTTCCTATGATCTTTCTCATCACTGCTATTCACATTCATGAGCATTCTAAAATGACTATTAATGTATATATGGTTATGTACATGCATATGTATTTCCAAATATAAAACTGTCCAATTTGTGTAACATTATTCGTATGCATGTCTTCAGAGACGATAATTTGGTACCAGATTACCAACTGGTGTGCTCTTTCCTGGGGAAAGCCATTTTCTGATTTTCAACCTTCCTCAGATGCCTCAAATTCTCTGTGTAGGGATGAGGCCTCTATGTTTCTCTGTTTCAGTTTGGCATTTTCATTGGTGTCATCACTGCTCAGCTCACATTTGGGCAGTCATAATAGTCATTTGATGGGTATAGATTCTTATTTTACTAGGTAACAAAATCATATAACAAACTTCCTGATTCTCTGGCCCTTTCAATCTTAGTATTATTCTTATGCAATGTTCCCTGAGTCTTTTGTCAAAAAATGTTTTGCAGAGGCCACTATAGAGACAGGATTCCACAATCATACATTTTGATTGGATGTTGTTTCCTGTAGTGTCCCCTGTCTATTGTTAAGAGAAATTTTTTAATTCAGAGTGAAGATTTTACTTATCCATGGGTATTCAAACTACTGTTATTAGAGATTATACTTGTTGAGTGTATTGGTGGTTGAAGAATTCGCTCCAACAATCATGATTTCATTAACATTGAATATTTATCTAGGTTTCAGATACTAGGCATGTTCTCTTCTTTATTCCTCTAAGGGTCTACCCTCTGATAGTTCCTCATCCCATTCCTCCTCCCTGGTCTCCAAGATGATGTCAGTCCCCTCACCTCCTACTAGGCCCCCATATTCCCTGGGCCTCATGTCTCTCAAATTAGACATGTCTTCTCTCTGTTTATTATTGAAGCAGTTTACTTAAATATATCTATATATCTATATCTATCTATCTATCTATCTATCTATCTATCTATCTATCTATCTATATATATATATATATATAGAACTTATTTCAGTCAATCAAAACACAGAACAGATAGTTTTGCATTCCTGAATTTGCATTTAAAGCAAGATTAATGTCACATGTGTAAGTTTTCACTTTGTGAGCACAGTGCTGTCTTCAGTCTTGTAAATTTTTCCATATGTGCTATTCACAGGTATCAAACATGAGACATAATCAATATGCTCACTTGATATTCATTTAACACCTAGAAAATGAATCAAAAGATGAAACTGAAGAGTATTCTTCGCTATGATTCAGAACTTTATTATTCTGAATGCAATAGCAGTTTTGAAATTGTACTTCAATTGCAATATTTCTCCCATCCCTTCCCCCCTCCAATCTTCTCATGCACTCTTATCCACTATCATTCATTCTTTCATATGTGTGAGTGTATATGCATATATATGGAAATAAATATATATGTACATATCTGTTCCTAAATATAGACTTTTCAGGAAGACCCTATAGGAAACAGGAGAAAGGAAAATACAAAAGAAGAAGGGAGATAGGTAAAATAATAAGAAGAATATCTGTAAAAGCCAGAATAAATTATATTTTTAACTATTCACCCAATACAAAAAATTATAATTTAAATAATCTATTTATAAATATATGTAAATAGATATAATGACATTTTTAATATGGGCTGATGTTACACTTTCCATGAAGAAATACAACCAAAAATAAATAAATAAATATAAAACCGAATACCAGAAACAAAAGTTGTTTTATAAGTAAAATTTGCACAAGATTTAATAACCTATGGTGGAAGGACATTGTAACATATTACAAGAATAAAATTTAAAATATGCTGTCTTAAATTGACAATATTTTTAAATGTACTAAATTTAAAACCCATTATTATTTTAAAGTATTTTAGCCTATACAATAATTGTGTACCTTAAAGGTCTTTCTTTTTATTCACAGAAAAAAAATTCACTTATGTTTTAAGAAATTTATTGATTGTACTAAGATATGTGTCTGTGAGATGCAGTGATGAACGTTAAAGGCATTTTATATGTAATGGTGTTTGACCTACTTAATTCATAGGTAATCATACAGATTTTGCACATATTCTATATCATTACTAAGACATGAATGTACTAAGATATGTGCCTGTGAAATGCAGTGATGAACATTAATGGCACTTTATATATAATGGTGCTTGATTTACTTAATTCTTTGATAATCATACAGATTTTGTGCAGCTTCTATATCATTACTAAATCATGAAACTCATCAATAGATATTTTATAAGAACATGTACTCATTGACAAACATTGGAGACACATATAAACACACATTCCCCTACACACAGAACTAAGCAGCAATGTTTATACTGTATCAAGTCAATGAATTCTACATTTTTACTCAGGCTTTTCTACTAAGTGGATGATTCCAACCACATCTGATATATAGTGAAGTGGGAGAAGGAGAAAGATGGGATCTTCACTTTGTGATTGCTTCCTGCTGTTACCATTTCTTTGTTGTAAGTGGTTTTCAATCTCTCTTCATTCTATTCCATATTCACTTTTTCAGTATCTGGAACTTTGGAGGGGTTATGGGGTAAAGAAATATTGGAAGGAGAATCTGGGAAGAGGGGCAATAGTGGAAGATAAAAATTGAAACAATTTAAAATTTTTTTAAAGATTTATTTTTCCTACTTGGTAGTGCAAAACATTTAAATATCTTTCCTGACAGCATATTTGTATTTGACAACAGAGTTTGAACAGAGAGAGAGAGAGGGAGAAAGAGAGAGAGAGAGAGAGAGAGAGAGAGAGAGAGAGAGAGATAATGAAGGGTAGGAGGGAACAGCTATGCATAAATTTTAATTTCAAAAGGTAGTATTAGTTGTTAAAATTCAGAAGTCAATCTATTTGGAAATTTAAAATAATGTCAATAATTTTTGCAGAAGTGTTGAAACCATGTTTAATATATCTTTATGAGCATATTATTTCAAATCCCAGTAGTTAGTATGCGGTGTGTAACCTTCATAACTGTAGTTCTTAGGTATAAACACTCCTTTATAAATATAGTGGGCACCAGCCACAGACATAGTGCATATATGTATATGTATATGTATATGTATATGTATATGTATATGTATATGTGTATGTGTATGTGTATGTGTATGTATACATATATGATATATATATATATATCAAAAGATTCATACATATTAAGAAAAAAATCTAAAACAACTGTTTGTCTAATTTTTCCATTGATTTTTAAAGATATTTTTTACCTCTTATTATATTCTTCAGACTTGAGTCAATTATAAATGAAATGTTTAAGAAGCAATAAGAAGAAACATTAAACAATTCTACAGTTTACAAATTTTAATTGCATAATCAATGTGACTTTGTCATAATATTTTACTATTTACTGCTTGTAATTATAAATGACAGTCCTGAATTCAACATCCAAAATGTCTATCATTATTTCTTTATCTTCAATTTTAAACTTCCATGTCCATTAAAATAGTCTCTTAAAATATATTGTAAGAAGTCACCTTCCTTCCTATTGTGCTAACACTAAATTCTAGAATTGCCTTAAAGAGAGGAACAAAAATTTCTTTGTGTCACTCTATGGGCCCTTGTCCTCTTCTCTTTCCTATATGGTTAGAAGAGCAAACATCCTAATTTCACTTACTCATTTGGTATGAAGCAAATTAAGCAATTTCTGTGGTTCTCATGTTATCCCATCCTATTAAAATTTCTAGTAATAAGAAAGTGAAATATGATTTATTTTTAATTAAACCTACATAGTTTAAATTCTTGGGATCATGTATACAAAATAAGGCATTTTTCTTTGGTTGGCTACATAATAGCTTTTCTCTGGCTTTGTAATTTTGAATGACTCATTTTCTCCTCTTCAATGTCCAGTCTCCTCATATGTGATAGACTCTAATGTGCTAGTTGGTCCAGGAACCATGAACAAATATAGAAAACGAGTGAGTGCATACCATGTGTGTTCTTTTGTGATTGGGTTACTTCACATAGGATGATATTTTCCACTTCCACCCATTTGACTAAGAATTTCATGAATTCATTGTTTTTAATAGCTGAGTAGTATTCCATAATGTAAATATACCACACTTTCTGTATCCATTCCTCTGTTGAGAAACATCTGGGTTCTTCTTAGTTTCTGACTATTATAAATAGGGCTGCTATGAACATAGTAGAGAATGTGTCCATACCCAAGACACAATTCACATATCAAACAATGCCCCCCAAAAAAGAAAGGAGAGACCCCTGGTCCTAGAAAGGCTCGATACAACAATGTAGGGGAATACAAGGACAGGGAAGCGGGAGAGGGTTGATTGGGGAACAGGGGGAGGAAAGAGGGCTTATTGGACTTTCAGGGAGAGGGGGGACCAGGAAAGGGGAAATCATTTGAAATGTAAATAAAGAATTTATCTAATAAAAATAAAGAAAAGAAAATTAGTGAATTGCATACTTTGTACTTGTGAATTTTGAGAATACTTGAATAAGCTGTCACTCAAGCTTACTAGGGAATAAGTATTGTGTCTAAGGATATTTCATGGTCATGCAGTAGATACATGCGGTGTGCTGAGAAAGTAGTTTTATTGAAATACCTTTGTCATAGATTTGCTTTTCTTGCTGAAATAAACACAATGACTAAAATCAACTTAAGGAGAAAAGGTTTCATTTGGCCTATATTATCCTGAGTCACTGTTCATTCCTGGAAGATCATATGGGAACTGTATGCAGAAACATAGAGTCAGGAACTGGAGTAGAAGCGGTGAAAGGATGCTGCTTGTGGTCTTGCTTCATATGCCTTGCTCAGAATGTTGTTGTTGTTGTTTGGTTTAGCTTGATTTTATAACACCCAGAACCATCCTTCTTAGTAATAATCCCATGCCTAGGGAGTTGAAGCCCCTCTTACTGACCCTTACACAAGAAACTGCACAACAGTCTCTACTACATTTAATAGGATATATGCATTTTCATGTGAGTTTCCTCATCATAGGTAATTCTATCTAGTGCCATGTTGATGTAAGTAAAGTGAATAGGTCCATCTAGACATAGCTACCTTGTGGAGATCAGCATATCTTTAGACCTTTGATTTCCTTTTCAGCCCAGTATTGAATGTTTTATTAGCAGGCACTTAGGAAGTCATATTTTAGAAACATTATCCAAGTAATCAATTTGTACTCTGTTTTCAGTTAATACCTCAGTGTGTGCTTTTAAGCCTTGATTTATTACAGAGTTTAAGAATCAGTAAATAATTAGAAATTGCTAACATGTGGAAAATTCAAGTAATGTGTTGCATTAGAAAAAATGAACCTGGTTTTAAAATTATTCACATTAAGATGCAGTTCAATACACCAATCCATTATTTATATGGATAGAATAAATGATGTAAGAAATAAGCATAAGCAGTACTTATAAAACCTCAAACACTGTTTAGGTGTATTTTGTAAATCTGTGGCAATAGAGTAAAGTACTATATAACACACAATCTCAAACTACAATAAATTGTTCTATACACATACATATCAAAATGCTTGAGAGCATATACATATCTTGTGAATGCATGTTGTGTAATAAATCAAGAAGAGAAAATGAACTTGAGGGAATGGTCTTCAGGAGAGTGCAAAGAGGGCAAGATGAATAGAAAGATTCAGTTATGATCATAAAGTCCTCAGACAAAGAAATTATAAGATGCCATAATTCAAAACACATAATGTAGTAAAAATATGACAAGAAAACAGAATAAAGGAAATCCTGATAAACCAGATATTAATATATCATTGTTTCCATGAAATAAAATTACTTAAATCCAGTTTGGTAGTGTTATCCTTTGACAGAAAAATCACATGAAATTATATTGAATTATCGAATGACAACCTTCTAACTGTAGAAAACAACCAGGAAAGGGGATATCATTTAAAATATAAATGAATAAAATGATTAAAAATAAAAATTAAAAAGGGAAGCAGACTGAAAAAGTTATGAAGAGCAAGCCAGTAGCAGTGTTGCTCCATGACCTGTGTATGAGCTCCTGCCTTGAATTCCTTCAATAATGGACCATGACATGGGAATAAAATAAAGCCTTTCTTCTTAAAAAAAAAATGAAGAATATTTCTCCTATAATCACAACTAGTTTTCGACCAAAAAAATATAATCACTAGGTCTAAACCATTTGATAGAGAAGTTGAACTATTCTACTGCAATAATTTTTAAATAGTTAATCCTCTTAAGGAAGAATTGTTTTAGATACATAACTTTCAGTTTTCTCTTTGAAAATTATATTGACATATTGATTCATTTATGAAAATGTACTGATTATCTGATTATTTCTTTGCCAGAAAATCATTTATAATTTTACACTTACTTTCCCTAACTGAAGTTTAGTGCAAAAATGTGTGTGTGTGTGTGTTGTGTGTGTGTGTGTGTGTGTGAATTATGTGTCTATGTGCTTAAATATTACTGTTTGCATGTTTACGTGTATCAGTGTAAATACAGGTTTGAATCTATGTGTGTGTGTGTGTGTGTGTGTGTGTGTGTGTGTGTGTGTGTGTGTGTGTGTGTGTTTTTGAGGGACCAAATATTAATGTTAAGTTGTTCGGTGTCTTACTTGTTTGCTCTCCACCATATATTCATTTAACAAGGTCTCTCCAACAACCTGAGGACTACTGATTGTCTGAACCACATAGCCAGCATACAATAAAGATATTCTTGTCTCCTCATACTCAAGTACTGGGAAAAAGTATAGTTTAGCTTTTAGTTGGAAGTTGGGGATCCATCAATAGCCAACATTTTTCTGATTGCTCCATCAACCAACTATTTTTTAAAACACTGTTTAATAAAGTGTCTGTCAATTTAAAAATATCCTATGTATTCAGTCACTACAACAAATAATATAATTAAAGGAGGACCAATTATTGTTGATTATAAAAGAAATTTATTCCAGCTACATGGTTGCTCTGGGAAAGGATCATATCCAAAGATCTATGTCTGTGTGATCCCAATGGACTGCAGACAGATAGTACACCTTTAATTATTCTGACTGGAATACACACATGCCCTGTGTACACAATTGTATGGTAAAATTATTTTATAGAAGAAAGTAGCCATGGTTGAACATGACATCCAAAAGAGGGCAAACAAAGTGTTGAATCAGAGATAGAACTGACAATAAATCAGAAATCAGATATACTCACCTCTCTTGAGAACACGATAAGAAAGAGAAGCTATTTAAGAGAAGTACAGGGAGTATCAGTCACTTGGGAGTCAGTGGAGTGAATGCAGTGCAGTGGAGTTAAGTCCGTTTGTGAGTTCATGAAGTTCTGTGTAAGACATTTTTACAGATACAGGGTGCAGAGAGAACAAGCTGGACTATAGGTGAGAATAGAATGAGTCAGTGAATGAGAAGAAGCTGGAGGGTTAGGACAAATTACCAATGTTAGTATGAGACCAACCAGAGTCATTAAGTCAGAAATTGAGAGAAGCCAGTTTGAAGCACTCATCCACAAGAAGAGTATGGGCCAGAGCAACAGGGTTGGGCCAGCCAGACTATGGCCAGAAAGAAGTAGAAAGGGTGAGCTTGTTTGGCAGTAAGCCTCTGAGACAACAATTTCATCTGGCAAATAAAAGTTACATTTACAATTAAGCAAATATTTTATAAGTGTATCAAATAATAAATTTATTAAAATGCATAGGCTAATAAAATAAATATTTTCAAAGTAGCTTATTAATACAGGATTGAACATAATGAATTTCAAAACTATAAAATAGTGATAAGATTCAGGATAAAGTAAGCCCTGGGAAAAATTATGGTTTTGTATAATTGTGGGCCTAATAAAAATACTATTAGAGATTTTTGATAAATGTATATTTAACAGTAAAAATTATACTAATGCTAATAAAGTTAAGCTGACATAAAGAGCATAATAATATTAACAATGAAATGATAGTAGAGATACTTTGACTGTTTCCAAGTGGTTGTCAGTGGCTTACACTCAAGTAAAGTTCAGATATGAAAAGTTACTCCATTGACATGTGATAGAGGACATGTAGTTTTATTTAAGAAGAAAGGCCAACATGCTTTAGTAAAGTAAGATAGATGAGTTTTCTTAGAGTGAGACAAGGTCCAAGAGTTTACAGATCATGTAACACCTACCAGACCATTTTTGTGGTTTGATTTTACAAAGACAAATTTATAGGGTTGATATTCTCTGACTTGACATTTTAATAGGATCACTCTGGCAGTACTGGGAAATAGATTCAGGGCAAAGGTGGCAGCAAGCAGATCAGTCACAAAGGTATTGCAATAATCCAGGTGAGAGATAGTAGTGAGACAGAGTGAACAGTCGTAGTGGCAGTAGTAAGAACTCATGGGGAAAAGGCAAGTGCTGACAGAATGGATAGGTTAGCAAGAGAGACAGAGAATTAAAATTGACATGAAACATTTTACGTGGGATTCAGAAATAACATTAATTCATGTAGGGAAAATTTTGAAGGAAAACAGTTCAGATCAACATTCAGAATTTTTTAAATTAGCACAAAGATGATAGAGAAAATGGATGTTGAGTCACAATTCACAATATAATACTAGTGACAAACCTAGCAAAGAATTCACTCTATATATGACAAGTAAGTAATCCTAAACATATTTACACAAAACATAAAAAAAATTCTGCCCTATGCAATATAAGTAATTAACATTACAACAGAACTTAAAAAATTTAAAATTAAAGGGAATATCATATTTGAAATTTCAATTAGTTGTTAGGAGAACTTATGTATATATATTTCTTAATAATTTTGATCAAGGCTAGGAAAACAGATCTGAACTCAGTACTTTTTACAACTCTTTAGTACATGTGTGTGATCAAGTTATTAATTAAGTAAATTAAAATATTGATTTTTGGGAGATATATATATATGCTGGTTTTGACTTTCAGTTTTGGGTTGTTTTGTGTTTGTTTTTGAGGGAAGAGAGAAAACAAGAGAGGGAGGGAAGGAAGAAATAATGGACATGGAATTGGGTATATAGGAAGATGTGGATGACCAGAGATTATTTGAGAGAGGGAAAATAATGTAATCAAACATATTATAGGAAAAAGGAATTAATAACATTTTGTTAAAACCTTAATGTTCATTTATAAAGATATTTGAATTATTACACAAAATAGTTATTTTAAAAAGAAATTAAACCCTTTATTATTATTATTAAGAATTATTAAATTATCTCCAAATTTGTTAACTTGAAATAAATGAATGATTTACATAGCAGAAATATTCTTTATGAGTTGAATTCATCTACTCCTGATATAATATATGATATAATAATTACTTCTTTATATACTGTTCAGAACATTTTAGATTATTTATAATAAAAATGTTTTATTCATTTAAAATAAAATAAAAATAGTCTGAAATAAATGAGCCTACACTTTATGTCATATCACACACAAAACACACATACTCTCAAACAAAACTACCTTCACACAATCACATAGCCACACTAAAATCTAGACTGTTAATTCATGGTTTTAGACCAAGAACATGGGAGAATAAGGCAGAAGAATGGCATGTTTAAAGCCAACAAGTAATATAGTTTGAGACAATGTTCCGGAAAATGGGAAAAGCATGTTATACTTGTGAATATATTAAATATAATAAATAAGAAAGAATATGAGAGATTATTTTCCCTATGCACAGTCTGTTGTCATTTGTTGTAGATTTCATATTTGTGAGTTATTGTTAACTAAATATTTTTGTAATTTTTATATCAACATTCATGGCATTTTCAGGAAATTTTGAAGATATTTTATTTAGGTTACAGAAAGCCATCCAGTGGAAAAGTCCAAGTAAATAATATCTGCTTTTGTCATTCAATGCATACCCTATACTAGGATTCTGATAACACCAGATTGGGCTGAAATTTTCACACTGCTTTGCTTCTGAGAAGTAATGGTACTATGACCAACCACTTTATCTTTCTGAACTATTCCACTGGGTATATCATGAGGAAAGCATGTCTGTAGATAGCTTTGTTTAGTAACACTGCTGATTGCCTTGAAGTTAAATTGACAAATCACTAACACAGAACCACCTATGTCATCTAGAAATAATTTTTCAATAAGCTGTTAATTCAGCATCATCAGCAACTGCATTGTAGAAGGTAGTTGCAAATCACAAGAAATGATTTTCTATTTACAATTTGTTCACATTCCCTGATGTCAATAAAGTATTTTTTACATGTTTAGTGACTTGGGGCATTTTCACACAAATGCTATCTGAATGACTTTATGACATCGTAGGCACAATCTTGTTTGATTTTCTACTCTTTTTTGCATACTAAATACTTTTATTTTTATACTGAGGACACCATAGGAAATCAAGATTCAGCAGCATTTCTTTGAAAAAATTCATTATTATGAAGGAAGTTTTTTGAGAAGTTGGTGTTGCTTGCTTCCATTGGTGAAGAGCTATATAAAAATTTCTTAGTCTTGACCACACAACTATTTTCAGCACAATGTGCTCTTTGCTATCATTTATATTCCTCTTTATTAACAAAAACACTGAAAAAAGTTTGTCTGATGGATTCGTGATGCAAATTCAGAACACAAAGATATGCTTGCTGGAGTAGGTATTGTACTGATAATGTAGAAAATGCACAAACATATATACACCTCAGATACATCACTTTAAATCATTTGTGCTCTTTTGGAAACCTAAGTCATTTCAATAAATTCTGAATATTACCACTGTTAGCAACTTCCCTGTATCAAATGTGCAGGGAAAAATAAAATTGAGATAATTTTACAACTTGGTAAATTGTTTGAATTACTAAATATGATCAAAATACATCTTTATAAGATGAATGTATCATTGAATAAAGAACATTTTTATATTGAATGGGTTACCAAATGCTCTCTTTTCTATTAGAAAAATTATGGAGTCATAGAAACTGCTCTGATATGAAGAGTCAATGCTTTTTTATAATTCCACTGAATTTGAAAAATGAAATAAGCATTAAAATCAGCAGTCTTAATTATATATTACAATCAAATCAATTGATTATTTAACTATTGTTTCTTTTTTTATAAATTATTTTTATTAGACATTTTCTTTATTTACATTCCAAATGGTATCCCCTTTCCTGGTTTCCCCTCCGAAAACCCCCTAAACCATCCCACCAACCCTGCTCACTAACCAATCCACTCCCACTTCTCTGTCCTGGCATTCCCCTATACTGGGGCATCGAGCCTTCTCAGGACCAAGGGCCTCTCCTCCCTTTGATGTCCAACAAGACCATCCTCTGCTACATATGTAGCTGTAGGCATGGGTCTCTCCATGTGTACTCTTTGTTTGGTGGTTTAGTCCCTGGGAGTTCTGGGAGTACTTGTTGATTCATATTGTTGTTCCTCCAATGGGGCTGCAAACCCCTTCAGCTCCTTGGGTCCTTTCTCTAGCTCCTGCTTTGGGGACCCTGCTGTCAGTTCAGTGGTTCTCTGACAGTGTCTCTTTCTGTATTTGTGAGGCTTTGGAAGAGACTCTCAGGAGACAGTTATTACAGGCTCTTGTCAGCAAGTGTTTGTTGGCATGCACAATAGTGTTGGGGTTTGGTGTGTGTGTATGGCATGGATCCCCAGGTGGGACAGTATCTGGATGGTTTTTTAATTAGTCTCTGCTCCACACCTTGTCTCTAAGGCTTTCATTTCAATTTATATGGTAGTATTTGATTTTAGAGTAAATCTTTATTAACCCATTTACTTTTCTTTTTT
Organism: Tokudaia tokunoshimensis; assembly: GCA_036184795.1. Lineage (NCBI taxonomy): Eukaryota > Metazoa > Chordata > Mammalia > Rodentia > Muridae > Tokudaia > Tokudaia tokunoshimensis. The sequence continues at coordinate 55,502,059 of BTHU01000015.1, forward strand.
TAATTGAATATATTCTTCATTTACATTTCAAATGTTGTACCCTTTCCCAGGTTCCTCCCCCCCAGAAAATCCCCTATCCATCCTCCCATCCCCTCATTCCAAGAAGATGCCCCTTCGCCCAACACACTCCCATTTACCCCCCCCCCCCGATTTCCCCACACTGTGGTCTCTATTGAGTCTTCGTAGAAGCAAGGACCTCTCCTCCCACTGATGCCCGACAAGGCATTCCTCCACCACAATTACTGCCTGAACGATGTGTATCCATTGGTTAATAGCTTAGCTCCTGGGAGCCCAGGGAGTGGGGGATTGGTTGGCCAATATTGTTGTTCTTCCAATGGGGCTACAAACACCTTCAGCTCCTTTAGTCCTCCCTCCAAATCCTCCATTGAACCCCACGTTCAGCCCAGTGGCTGGCTACTTTAGTTTTCTAAACACTGTAAACATTCACTTTTAGCTTCATTTATTTTATTTAAAATGTTTCTATGCAGATTAATAATACAATAATAATCTTGCTTTCATTTTAGTAAGTCCATTCAAAGAAAACACCATTAGGGTATCAGCACACGTAAGTTCTGATGGATGGTAGCCTAGTGAAATATATTAAAGAATTATCCTTTAGGTTCCTAAGACATACATCACTCCAATAGATTCTCATTCTTATCTTTCTGATTTTAGCAGAAGATCTTGGTTTCTGGGCAAGAAAAAGAATTCAAACAGTGTGTCCCACTGTTTCTTTAAGAAAGTGTAAAGCAACTATTAGTCGACCATTATTCCTAAAGCTAATAAATATATCAGCATGAACCATGTCAAAAAGTAATAGCTCCATAGAAAATCAAAACTAGATAAGCCCTAAATCTAAGTAGTTATATAATATTAAATAAATAAATAAATAAATAAATAAATAAATAAATAAATAAATATTACTTTCTACTGATGAACTGTTGCTGGGAAACCAATATGGTATTTAGTACAATAGGCAAATGATGCATTGTTAAGAATTTTTAATACTATATGAGAAAAGTGTGAAAGTGATTTCTGAATCCTTAATGGATCAGTTCTTAATAAACAAATATGTTACTTAAAAGGGATAATTTAGCATATTTATCAAAATGTATATAGTAAAATCTAAATGTTTAAATGACACTGGAAATGCAATTATTGTATTAAAAAATCAAATTCAAAACAAAAAACAAAAGCAAATTTTCTTATAGCATTGTTAAAGAAGTATAAGATGATTTTTATTTCAACTTTTAAAAGAAAAATCATAATACAGTAGAGTATTTTGGAGTTTTTGGGATTTTGTTTTGTTTTTAACATGCTGAATGTCTAATTAAAATCCCAAACCATGAAAATGGGCAGTCTATAATCATTCCTACTATTTAACTTTCTGAAGCTTGTCATCTTTGAATCAAACAGAAGCAGATAAGACTTTTACTCAGTACCTTTCTGTAGCATCAAAGAAAACTATTTTCTACACATAAAGTTGTAAACCAAAGAAGTGAAAACTTTCCTCTCAAACTAATATGATTGCACTTGTAGAAAATGAGATCCAAGAACAAGTCAATGACAATATCATCTTGTTCATGTTTTTCAAAAAGATCCATACAATTATGTCTTTTGTAATGTGGTAATATGTATCAGTGTATTGAAATCACACATGGCTCTCAATCACTTGAAGTCACACTTTTCTTAGATAAGTAATCTTATATATTATATTGTTATTGAGTACCTATAATAAGGATCTGAAAATGATGACAGTTAAAATTTTATCTGACATTCGTTAAAAAATTCCAGAATAGTCATAGACACAAATAGCAATTTAATTAGTTCTGTAGATAGTGATCAATTCTGCCAGTGTTAATGATAAAAATAACCCCCAATTTAAGCCAGGACTTCAGAGATAGGTACTTAGAACATTAAAGTTGTTCTTTAAGTAGGTGTGACTATTTCCATTTATGCTACACTCACTGTAGAATGTGTCTTCATATTTATATTTCATTTACTTAGAGATTCAAACTCAGAAGATGAGAAAAGGAAAGTGTCTCGAACATTTATTTTGCCTTCAAACACCTACAAGTATCATCCTTTTACAAATATATAAGTATAAGAACACTGTTTACTATATTATTTTTATTTTTGTCTCATTTCTGAGTATAGGAAAAGATTTATAAAGTTTTCACTAATCTCAATTTTTATTTAAATTATAGTAAACTATTCTCAAATTTGTGTCTATTTATCGTATTGACATTGAGATACCATGTACCCAAACCTGTGACAAATTGCACGGTTTATTTGGAGAACATATTGACCTTAAACATGAATGAAAATAATTGTGTTGAATGTAGAAAATAGTGCAACACAACAGAAGATAAAGCATGTGTACTACCAGTCTGTAACATGGAGAAAGAAAAAGGGAATAAAAATTATAGACATGTTACAAATATAAAGTAGTGGAAATAGATACTATATTTTTCAAAACCTATTACTTAGAGACTACTGCGGAGAAGTGAAAATGCAACAAGGATACCATCTGGTTAAACACACACACACACACACACACACACACACACACACACACACACACACACACAGTGCTTTGGCATAGGTTAACTATGCTGAAAAGGATTAGAACCAACTTGGGCATCATCTGTAGTTTTTTCCAGTATTCATCTTTCTTCTTTGTTAAGTTGCAAATCACTGAACAAGGTGTTGCTGAGTTTATGGGTTTGATTTTCTCTCCAATTTTTCTAGAAAAAGAACAACAACCACTTTTCTAGGTCATGGATGATATTAGATTTCAAACAAGTCCAAACAATAATCTTTCTAAGCACTCAGATAGCATGAAGCATTCTCTGATGGCTAAGTGCAGAAGGTGTGGGAACAGTTGGGAAGTAATTAAAAAGTATTTCAGAATTAATTATTGTCAAATTAAACTTTTGTTTGTGGAAATAAAAACAAGCACTTGAAAAGAAACCCTGTCACAAGACTGCATTTTTCGATGCTCTACGTACTCTTAAAATTCATAACAGCTTTTGTGCATAACAGCTTTGAAAAACATTGTCTTGGTTTTAACCTAAGGACATCACATACCATTACAAACAACTATTTTTCACTTTTTCCTTCATCCATGAATACTTCTATCTCCTGCCAGAGTGTTAATTAGTAGAATGATCAGTTCAGTATGTCCTTATCATTCCCCAATTGTTTCTTTTGGGAAAGTAATGTATACTCTGTTCACAGATGTTGGAAGTATACAAGTTGTCTTTTGATTTTGTGGGGTAAATATTGTTAAGAGACTGACTATCACAATGTATTTAGAAGTTTAGATTTTTAAAAACGAGGCTGATACAGAACGACTTTTTTGATTTTTGAAGCTGGAACAAAATGCTTTTTCATTGTGATATGTCCACAAGTCTTTGGGGTAAAGTGTGTGGGATGTAGTCTTTTGAATAGGAATGGCTTCCCATGGCCCTTTATTTTGGAATACTTATTTCCCAATTGGTAGATGTCTTTTGGAAGGATTAGGAAGTAAGACCCTCTTGGGAATGTGCGTTCCTGGAGATGAGCTTCAGGGTTTCAGAAGGCCCCTTTAATTATCAATGTGTTCTTTGCCTGCTGCTTGTGAAATGCAAGCTGTTATCTGATGTCTCAGCTGCTTGACAACAGGCTTCCACTTCTCTGGCATGGACTCGAACCCTCAGAACTGCAAATACAATTAAACCTTTTCTTCTGTAACTTTTCTTTTTCTGATGTTGACAATTCATATCAGTTCTAGGGGAGAGAGAGGGTCATTTTCATTGGGACAGCAGGTACTGTGAGAGTGTCCATGTTCGGTGTATGAGCTCACATCCATTGTCATATTAGCAACAATAATTAGACTTGGTAGTTTAAGAAAATTAATCAATAAAAAATAATCTGTTCGTCAAATCAAGGTTTAACTTTTTTTTATTCCAAAATGAGCAATACTAGTAAGTTTGAACATGGGAAAATTGGTAATCATAACAAGCAAATGATTCTTGTCGGTGTGTTTTATTTTTAACTTAAACTGAAATACAGGAGGGATAATAATTTTTATTGTGATTTGATAAAAAAAGTGGGAATGTTTTCATGAATATGCTGATTTATGAATTGACTAATAAAACAAAAGCAGTTGAACATAAAACTACATTGGTATATTTTAAGATGATTCATCTCGATCTTATAGAGAGTAATAAGGATACATTTTTTTTCCATTTTTTAGCAAAGCAAAACCCTGGGCTAACACATAGATAACCTGTATCTTATGTTGAATTTATCAAAGTAATATTTAAATAACATAATTTATGATTATGTTCAGAGCATGTAGTTCAAATAAGAAAGGTGTTAGAGATCTGAACACGGTCTCAAAATACAAAAAGGAAGGGAGATAGGTGTTAGAAATATAGACTTGACAAAACTTCTTTTCAGAAATAGAAATATAAAATATGTACTATGCTCTGTATCTTTTCATGTTTTATTTTCTTTAGTATTTAATTCATTCCATGATATTAGTAATGATTTCACGGATCTAAAATGAATTTTTTGTCTAATACTAAAGCTAGTGTTGTTTTCATCTATACAACTATAGAAGTGATTTCTATCATTAAGAAGTACCAGTTGTGAGGGGCAGCGTAGCTACACTGGATATACACCTACAAAAGACGTAATCCAGTACTCTTTCCTCTACAAAGGCATCTAAGAATGTGAGCTCAACTAAGTGGCACTGTTTATTAGGTCCCAGTGGACCAGAAAGGGATGTCTTCTATTTGTGTTTCTGACTTATCACTCATTGCCTAGTACTAAGAAGGAAGTATTAAGATCAAGTTCAGGCACTGTTGTAGAAAACCAACATTAGAAAGTAAAATGATGACATTGAAAAAGTTGTAAAATTCTATCAAAAGAACTACTAAAGATGACAAGCATGATACATGAATAGTTCAAACACACCACACTTACATCTATCTGAACAAACACTATATTATTTAAGAGCCTAGTGATAATTAGCAAAAAAATAAAAAGTAATTGGTAATGTAAAGTCTAGGTTATTGTTCAAAACTATGTAACTGTTTTTTTTTTCAGTCCCAGAAAACAAGATTTTTTGCTTTAAAAGGTTTACTTCAAATTCCCTGCATAGCAAAGTACATGGCACTCAATTTATCTACCTAGAGAAGATGAAGGGCTTAACTCGCTCTATGTGATTGCAAACTCTGACTTTAGTAAGTCCCCCAGAAATACAGCATAGTAAGCCACCCTTCTAGTTCACACATTGTTATTATATAAATGCTATGATTTTTTTCTCTGAAGAAAGAGTGAAATTGGCTATTTTTACCTTGATACAAAGCATTTTATAGCAAACAATATTATTTTTTCTGTCAGAAAGCATTTTATCTAAGCACAATAGGTATTCTCCACTAAATCAGCACAAACAGCTACAAGAGAAAAATAAAACATCTCCAAATCTACATTTTATTGAAAATAGACCATGGTTCTAGTTGTGGATATGTGATATAGGGGTATAGGAGAGAAGAACAGTTTAGAACCAAAAATTTATTTTATGTATTGATTACATAGCATGCATATATTTGCATTTATCTTAAAATTTATAAAACATTAAAATATAAAACATCACTTCTTTAAGACACTTTTCCTATAGTTATATTGATTAAGTCACAAAGTAAAAAAAAAGGCAACATAAATCTGAAAAACAAATGACTTAACAGAGAGAACAGTGTGGTTCATAAGGACAGGAGAGGGAGAGAGAAAGGGCTATAAAACTATAGTTTTCAAAGGAGTGAATTATTACCAATATAGAAATACTATTCACATAGATATCATAGATATAATTTATTTAATAATCAGAGTAGTTGATGGTTAGTTAGTAATAAATCAGAAACTTAACTTTCAAAGTATTGCTTTGTATTTTTTGTGGTGATGTTTCTAAACTAATATTCTCCATATTTTCTCAAAAATACCAGTATTTTAAAGCTTCAATATATTTACTTCTTTGTAAAATATGAAGATAGACTGACTTATATAAATTATTAAAAATACCAAATGAGGTAAATCAGTTAATTTTTTTTTATTTTCTAAGTTATTTTATTTACATTCAAACTCATGTCCCTTTTCCCGTTTCCTCCCATCCCAAAAGTCCCATAAGCCCCCTTCCCTACCTCTTTACCCCATTTAACCCCCTCTAGCTTCTCTGTCCTGGCATTCCCCTACATCCAGTCTTTCCAGGACCAGGGGTCTCTCCTTCCATCTTCTTGGAAATCTATTGATATGCGAATTGTGTCTAGGGTATTCCGAGATTCTGGGTTAATATCGCCTTATCAGTGACTGCATACTATGTGTGTTCTTTTGTGATTGGGTTACCTCACTAAGGATGATATTTTCAAGTTCTGACCATTTGCTTAGGAATTTCGTGAATTCATTGTTTTTAATTGCAGAGTAGTATTCCATTGTGTACATATACCACATCTTCTGAATCCATTCCTCCGTTGAGGGACATCTGGGTTCTTTCCAGCTTCTGGCTATTATAAATAAGGCTGCTATGAACATAGTGGAGCATGTGTCCTTATTGCATGCAGGTAAAGCCTCTGGGTATATGCCCAGGAGTGGTATAGCCGGATCCTCCTGGAGTGTCATGCTCAAATCAGTTAATTTTTAATTATATATTATAGCATTTAATTTATTAATCATTTGAAGAGAGCAAATATTCTAAAGTCTTAAAGTACATCTTCTTAAATAGACATGTTTAATTGTGTATGTCACGTAAAGTACAGGAGATTTAATATTTTCACATAACAATGAATCAAAATGCTGAAACAAAACAATAAACAATCCATGATTAATAATGTGCACTGGTTTGTGTTAACATTAAAACCCATGTTATTTTTGTTCACAGGATCCAGCATTCTTTCTCACATAAAAAATAATCACCTCCATTCCTTATATTGTGATGGGTGGATGGTCAAGAAATAACCTGTTCCTTCCACCCTTAGTTCCCTTTCCCCTCCTCTCTTCCTTCCAAGACCCTCCCAACTTCTACCTTCTGTGACTACTTTGTTCCCCTTTCTAAGAAGGAGTGGAGTATCCACACTTTGGTCTACCTTGTTCATGAGCTTCATATGGTCTCTGAAATGTATCTTGGGTATTCTGTGCTTTTAGCCTTATATCCACTTATCAGTGAGCACATACCATGTGTGTTCTTTTGTGACTGGGAGGATATGGGGATGATATGCAGAGGGACAAGAAATTGGACAGAGATGAGTATTGGGCTAAATATTCAGTTAATGAGAAGTCAAAGTCCATGAGGCAGTATATCCTTGTCATCAGACAAAGGTTCAAATTTCTAGCTCTGGTACCTTTTCTCATAGATTTTGTGGATAATATTTTAAATAGAATCATGGAATCAGAAAATTTAAAAAGCAATAGGCTGTGGCTTAAATTAAGTGAAGCTTATATTATTGGAGTAAGGAGGATGGAAATAGTAAAATGATGAACACTTTATTAAGGTGTTCTTCCTTCCTTCCTTCCTTCCTTCCTTCCTTCCTTCCTTCCTTCCTTCCTTCCTTTCTTTCTTTCTTTCTTTGCAATTCTAGTAATTAAGTGGTTTGATAAGAGAAGGTATTTTGGATGAGGAGAAAGGAAATGTGTCATTTATCCATGATTGTTGTCTATGTTAAAAAAAGAACTAGATCACCCTAAATATGGAAGTATTTTGGTTTCCTTTTACTTGGTTATTTGAATGCAAATTTTATCCACAAGTTTCTAGACATTCTTATTCTTTTGGAAATATGGAAATGCAGATAAACATTTTGACTTTTTCCCAATGTGGAGTAGCATACATTATAATCTGCCAAAATTCATAACTACTTTTCAAAGCAGATTAAGATTAAGATTAAGAGTTTACTACTGCCATGTTCTGGGTGAAGACTATAACAAAGTGGCAACTATATGTTGCTTGGAATAATGCATTGTCAATGGACTTGGAGAATGCATTTGGCCCATCAAAATAATCCTGAGCAGCAGACTCTTGAATTCTGTAATTGCTGGAAACAAAAGAACTAGTGAAAAGCTGCACGCCATTAACCCATTTAAATGTCCCCCTGTGACAAACTTTCAGATGACCAGAAAAACAATTCAGGATAACCCATGTAGAATAAAATCTGAGTTCAGTCAATGAATAAGAGCATGGAGTAGGAAGGATTATTGCAATGACACTGACATTTTATGTGAGTGGACTAATTTATGTTTTAAAAATTTTATTTTTAGTTAGTAAAAATATGTGCATTATTAAAATTGAATAGGCAGGGTGTATTGGTGCATGACTTCAATCCAAGCACTAAGGAGGCACAGGCAGTTGGATCTCTATAAATTCAAGATCAAACTTGTCTACACAGTGATTTCCAGAACAGTTAGAGCCATACTGTGAAGCCTAACTCTTAACTGAAATTCAAACAAACAAACAAACAAATAACAATAAAAATTGGATAACATTCAGGTAAGCTATATTCTAATCTTTTAACAACAAAAACTCATTGCTAGATGAAGACCTATAGACAAGCAATGGCTATTGAGAGAATGAGAATCAGGTTTCCCTAGGAACCAATTTCTTCATAGGTTATTAAATACTAGGGGTCAGCCATGAACACTTGCACATAATATGACACTAAATGGAATTAACCCTGATAACTAAAATGAAGTAATGGTTCTGAGAAGCACAGTCCTGGAGGAATTGAAGGAGAAAATGAAGAGGTACAAATTATGTAAATATATTTTCATGCATGAAATTTTTAGCTAACATAAACAATGTATTTCTCAAGATAAAATTTAACAAATATAGACAAAAATTTGGATTTAATTTATTAAATTTAAACTTGCATACAAGCTCTCTTCCTGCACTGGATATTCAAATGACAACATATTTTTAATACTAACTTTAGCGTTCTAATTATTTATAGCAATATTTTCTGTATGATCACTTTTCAATAATGAGTTGATGAAAAGCCATACATTTATTTCCTTTTTTAATTATTCATTTTATTCGTTTACATTTCAAGAGATATCCCCCTTTCTACCCCTCCACAAACCCTCCATCCCATCCTCCCTCTATCCCTCCACTTTGCCACTATGAGCATGCTCCTCCACCCATGCACCTACTCCATCCTCACTACCCTAGCATCCCCCTTCACTGGGGCATCAAGCCTCCCTCCCCTCACATTTATATTAGATAAGGCCAGCCTCTGTTATCTATGTATCTAGAGTCATGGCTTTCTCTTTGTACACTCTATGGTTGGTGATTTAGTCTCTGGGAGCTCTGGGTGGTCCAGTTAGTTGATATTGTTCTTCTTATGCCATTGTAAACCCTTTAGGCTCCTTCATTCATTCCTCTACCTCTTCTATTGGGGTCCTAGGGCTCAGTCTGATGGATAGCTGTGAGTCTTTGCATCTGTATTGGTTAGGTAAAGGTAGAATCTCTCAAGGAACAGCCATAAGTGGCTCCTGTCAGCAAGCGCTCCTTGGTATCCACAATAGTGTAGGGGTTTGGTGTCTACTGATGGGTTAAATCCCTAGGTGTGGCGGTCTCTGGATGGCTTTTTTCTTTAGTTTCTGTTCCATTATTTTCTCTCTGTCATTCCTTTGGAGAGGAACATTTTGGGATTCAAAAATTGGACAAAATATTACCTTAGGACATAGCTATAAAAAAGGGTATTTAATGTTTCTCTACTGATCTGCAGAAAATAGTTATAGTGAAAAGTGAGTTCATACAGTAACATAGAAGGCTTTTTCTATATATTTTTTATTTACATTCCAAACGATTTCCCCTTTCCCGTTTCCTCCCTCCCCGAAAGTCCCATAAGCCCTCTTCACTCCCTCTTTTCCCCATTCAATCCCCTCTCGCATTCCCCTACATCCAGTCTTTCCAGAACAAGGTCTCTCTCCTTCCATCTTCTTGGAAATCTATTGATATGTTAATTGTGTCTTGGGTATTCTGAGATTCTGGGTTAATATCCCCTTATCAGTGACTGTGTACTATGTGTGTTCTTTTGTGATTGGGTTACCTCACTAAGGAGGATATTTTCAAGTTCTGACCATTTGCCTAAGAATTTCATGAATTCACTGATTTTAACTGCAGAGTAGTATTCCATTGTGTTAATATACCACATCTTCTGAATCCATTCCTCTGTTGAGAGACATCTGAGTTCTTTCCAGCTTCTGGCTATTATAAATAAGGCTGCTATGAACATAGTGGAGCATGTGTCCTTATTGCATGCAGGGGAAGCCTCTGGGTATATGCCCAGGAGTGGTATAGCAGGATCCTACGGGAGTGCCCAGTTTTCTGAGGAACCACTTTCCAGAGTGATTGTACCAGCTTGCAATCCCACCAGCAGTGGAGGAGTGTTCCTCTTTCTCCACATCCTCGCCAACAACTGCTGTCTCCTGTGTTTTTGATCTTAGCCATTCTGACTGGTATGAATGGAGTTTCAGGGTTGTTTTGATTTCCATTTCCCTAATGACTAAGGATGTTGAACATTACTTTAGGTGCTTCTCAGCCATTAGATATTCTTCAGGTGAGAACTCTTTGTTTAGCTCTGTACCCCATTTTTAATAGGGTTATTTGGCTCTCTGGAGTCAAATCTTCTTGATTTCTTTTTATATAGGATATTAGCCCTCTGTCGGATGTAGGATTGGTAAAGATCTTTTCCCAGTTTGTTGGCTGCCACTTTGTCCTTTTGACAGTGTCCTTTGCCTTACAGAAACTTTGTAAATTTATGAGGTCCCATTTATCAATTCTTGATCTTAGAGCATATGCTATTGGTGTTCTTTTCAGGTAAATTTCCCCTGTGCCCATATGTTCAAGGTTCTTCCCTAGTTTCCTTTCTATTAGTTTCAGTGTGTCTGGTTTATGTAGAGGTCCTTGATCCACTTGGAGTTGAGCTTAGTGCAAGGAGATGAGAATGGATCGATTTGCATTCTTCTGCATGTTGACCTACAGTTGAACCATCACCATTTGTTGAAAAGGCTATCTTTTTTCCACTGGATGGTTTTATCTCCTTTGTCAAAGATCAAGTGACCATAGGAGTGTGGATTCATTTCTGGGTCTTCAATTCTGTTCCATTGATCTACATGTCTGTCACTGTACCAATACCATGTGGTTTTTAACACTATTGCTCTGTAGTACAGCTTGAGGTTCGGGATACTTATTCCCCCAGAATTTCTTTTACTCTTGAGAATAGTTTTAGCTATCCTGGGTTTTCTGTTATTCCAGATGAATTTTTGAATTGCTCTTTCTAACTCTATGAAGAATTGAGTTGGGATTTTGATGGGGATTGCATTGAATCTGTATATTGCTTTTGGCAAGATGGTCATTTTTACTATATTAATCCTGCCAAACCATGAGCATGGCAGGTTTTCCCATCTTCTGAGGTCTTCTTCAATTTCTTTCTTCAGAGACTTGAAGTTCTTGTCATACAGATCTTTCACTTGTTTGGTTAGAGTCACACCAAGATACTTTATTTTGTTTGTGGCTATGGTGAGGTGTATCATTTGTCTTATTTCTTTCTCAGCCTCCTTTGAGTATAGGAAGGCTACTTACTTTCTTGAGTTGATTTTATATCCGGCCACTTTGTGGAAGTTGTTTGTCAGCTCTAGGAGTTCTCTGGTGGAGTTCTTTGGGTCGCTTAAGAATACTATTATATCATCCGCAAATAGTTATAGTTTGACTTCTTACAATTTGTATCCCTTTGACTGACTTTTGTTGTCTAATTGCTCTAGCTAGAACTTCAAGTACTATAGTGAAAAGATATGGAGAGAGAGGGAAGGCTTGTCTAGTCCCTGATTTTAATGGAATGCTTCAAGTTTCTCTCCATTTAGATTGATGTTGGCTACTGGTTTGATGTAAATTGCTTTTACTATGTTTAGATATGGAACTTGAATTCATGATGTTTCCAAGACTTTTAGCATAAAAAGATAATGAATTTTGTCAAATGATTTTTCAGCATCTAATGAAATGACCATGTGGTTTTTTCTTTGAGATTTTTTATGTAGTGAATTACATTGATGGACTTCCTTTTTTTGAACCTTACCTGCATCCCTGGGAAGAAGCCTACTTGATTGTGGAGAATGATCGTTTTGATGTGTTCTTGGATTCGGTTGACAAGAATTTTATTGAGTATTTTTGCATCAACATTCATAAGAGAATTTGGTCTGATATTTTCTTTCTTTGTCGGATCTTTGTGTGATTTTGGTATCAGCGTAATTGTGGCTTCATAGAACGAGTTGGATAGTGTTCCTTCTGTTTCTATTTTGTGAAATAGTTTGAAGAGTATTGGTGTTAGGTCTTCTTTGAAAGTCTGATAGAATTCTGCACTAAAACCATCTGGTCATGTTCTATTTTTAGTTGGAAGACTTCCATTGACCACTTCTATTTCTTCAGGAGTTATAGGATGGTTTAGATGGTATATTTGATCCTGATTTAATTTTGGTATTTGGTATCTGTCTAGTAAATTGTCCATTTCCTCCAGATTTTCTAGTTGTGTTGAACACAGGCTTTTGTATTAGGATCTGATGATGTTTTGAATTTCCTCAGTTTCTGTTGTTATATCTCCCTTTTCATTTCTCTTTTTTTTTTTTAACTTCAAAATGAATGGGTTTATTTCGATGCTCAGTTCAAAGTATAATCCATCACGGCAAAGGCGTCAAGGTAGCAGGTCCTACATCTGCATTCAGAAGACAGCGGTGATTGCCTGTATTGACTTCAATCTCTCTACTCTTTGCAGTCCAGAATCAATGTCCCTTTTCATTTCTGATTTTGTTAATTTGGATACTGTCTCTGTGCCCTCTGGCTAGTCAGGCTAAGGTCTTATCTATCTTGTTGATTTTCTCAAAGAATCAACTCCTAGTTTTGTTGATTATTTGTATGGTTTTATTTGTTTCTACTTGATTGATTTCAGCCCTGAGTTTGATGATTTCCTGCCTTCTACTCCTCTTGGATCTATTTGCTTCTTTTTGTTCCAAGGCTTTCAGATGTGCCATTAAGCTACTAGTGTATGCTTTCTCCTGTTTCTTTTTGGAGGCACCCAGGGCTATGAATTTTCCTCTTAGCACCACTTTCATTGTGTCCCATAAATTAGGGGATGATGTACCTTCATTTTCATTAAATTTTAAAAAGTCCTTGATTTCTTTCTTTATTTCCTCCGTGATCAAGGTATCATTGAGTACAGCATTGTTCAGCTTCGACGTGTATGTGGGCTTTCAGTTCTTTTTGTTGTTAATGAAGACCACTCTGATAGGAGGCATGGGATTAATTCTATCTTCTTATATCTGTTGAGGTTTGTTTTATGAACAATTACATGGTTTATTTTGGAGAAGGCTCCATGGGGTGCTGAGAAGAAGTTAGAAATTATATTCTTTTGCTTTAGGATGAAATATTATATGTATATATGTATATACATATATATATATATATATACATATACATATATATATATATATATATATATATATATATATATATATATATGTTAGTTCCATTTGGTCCAAGGCTTCAATTAGTTTCACTGTGTCCCTGTTTAGTTTCTGCTTTCCTGAACGATCCATTTCAGAGAGCGGGGTGTTGAAGTCACCCACTATTATTGTGTAAAGTGCAATGTATACTTTTAGCTTTAGTAAACTTTCTTTTACAAATGAGGGTGCCCTTGCATTTGGAGCATAGTAGTTCAGAATTGAGAGTTCTTCTTAGTGGATTTTTCCTTTGACCAGTATGTAGTGTACTTCTGTATCTTTTTTGATGACTTTAAGTTGAAAGTCAATTTTATCTGATTTAGGATGGCTACTCTGGCTCATTTCCTGGGAACATTTGCTTGTAAAATTGTTTTACAGCCTTTTACTCTGAGGTAGTGTTTGTCTTTGACACTGAGGTATATTTCCTGCATGCAGCAATATGCTGGGTCCTGTTTACATATCCAGTCTGTTTGTTTATGTCTTTTTATTGGGGAATTGAGACTATTGATATTAAGAGAGATTAAGGAATAGTGATTACTGCCACCTGCCGTTCTTGAAGCTATCTTTATGTTTGAGTGGTTATCTACTTTTGAGTTTGATGAAAGAAGGTTACTATCTCATTTTTTCCAGGATGTAGTTTCTCTCCTTGTATTGTCAATTTCCACCTATTATCCTTTGCAGGACTGGATTTGTGGAAAGATATTGTGTAAATTTGGTTTTTGTCATGGAATGTCTTGGTCTCTCCATCTATGGTGATTGAGAGTTTTGCTGGGTAGAGTAGTCTAGGCTGGCATTTGTGTTCTCTTAGAGTCTGCATGAGATCTGCCCAGGATCTTCTGGCTTTCATATTCTCTGGTGAGAAGTCTGATGTGATTCGGATAGGTCTTCCTTTGTATGTTACTTGGCCTTTTTCTCTTCATGCTTTTAATATTCTTTCTTTGTTTAGTACATTTGGTGTTTTGATTATTATGTGATGGGAGGTATTTCTGTTTGGTCCAGTCTCTTTGGTGTTCTGTAGGCTTCTTGTACGTGCATCAGCATCTCTCTTTAGGTTAGGGAAGTTTTCCTCCATAATTTTGTTGAAGATGTTTACTGGCCCTTTAAGTTGTAAATCTTCACTCTCATCTATACCTATAATCCTTAGGTTTGGTCTTCTCATTGTGTCCTGGATTTCCTGGATGTTTTGGGTTACACGTTTTTTGCATTTTGCATTTTTTATTTTTGACTGTTGAGTCGATGCTTTCTATGGAATCTTCAGCACCTGAGATTCTTTCTTCCATCTCTTGTTGATGTTTGCATCTACGACTCCTGATTTCTTCCCAAGGCTTTCTATCTCCAAAGTTGTCTCCCTTTGTGATTTCTTAGTTGTTTCTACTTTCTTTTTTAGATCCTGGATGGATTTGCTGAGATCCTTCACTTGTTTGTTTTTATTTTCCTGTATTTCTTTAAGATATTTTTGCATTTCCTCTTTCAGGATTTCTGCCTGTTGACCCAAGTTCTCCTATATTTCTTTAAGCGATTTTTGTTTTTCCTCCTTATGGGTATCCATCTGTTGATCCATATTCTCCTGCATTTCTTTAAGGGAATTTTGTGCGTCCTTTGTAAGGACATCTACCCACTGATTCATTTTTTTAAGTGATTTTTGTGTTGCCTCCTTATGGGCATCCATCAGTTGATCCATATTCTACTGCATTTCTTTAACCGATTTTTGTGTTTCCTTTGTAAGGGCTTCTACCTGTTGATTCATTTTCTTCTGTATTTCTTTATGAGATTTATTTGCATCCTTCTTGAAATCCTCTAATAGCATCATGTTAAATGATTTTAAATCCAGATCTTGCCTTTCCAGTGTGATGGGGTATCCAGGACTTGCTGCTGTTGCAGAGTTGGGTTCAGATGTTGCCATATTGCCTTGATTTCTGTTAGTAATGTTCCTACGTTTGCCTTTTGCCTTCTGGTTACCTCTGGAGTTAGTTGGTCCTGCTGTCACTGGCTGTTGGTTGGACCTCCTGTGAGCCTGCAAGGCTATTCCCCCCCCCCATGACCGGGATTCCCCTGGCACTGATTCCTGAGGTACTGCCCTGCTCCTGAGTGACTTTGGAGCCCTGATGTGCCTTGCCCCATGTGATGTTATATTGGGGAGTCCCTGCACATCTGAAGGCACAGTGCTGTCAATCCCTGGAGCTGAGGTCGCTGTGGGGAGCCTGGTGAGCTCCCTCCCTGTGCGGGTGCGCTCTCTACCAGTGTGGGTCCCTCTGCAGGGCAGATGTCCCACAGCAGAGCTGTCACATAGGTGACCACAGAACTGCCCAGCTCTTAGGAGCAGGGAGCACACAAGCTGGCTTAGTCCCAAGCGATATTTTGCTTGATTATCCCTGTGCCTGTATGTCCAAGCTGCCCTGTTGCCTGAACAAAGATGGTGGAGTACCTTGTGCACCCTCTCTGTGCAGACAACTCTGCAGGGCTGATGGCCCCCAGCAGTACTGGCACCCAGACGACCACAGAGCTACCCTGCTCTTGGGCACAAATGGAATCCCAGCAGGTTGTGTCCCAAGCAATGCTATACTGGGAAGTCCCTGTGTACCTGAAGGCTTAGTGTTGTCAATCCCCGGAGCAGAGGTTGCCAAGTGGAGGCTGGTGTGCTCCATCCCTGTCCGGGTGTGCTCTCTCCCAATGCGGGACCCTCTGCAGGGCTGATGTCCCCCAGCAGAGCTGGAGCGTAGGTGACCACAGACCTGCCCAGCTCTTGGGAGCAGGGAGTACACAAGCTGGCTGAGACCCAAGCGATATTATGCTTGATTATCCCTGTGCCTGGAGGTCCCAACTGCTTTGTTGCCGGAACTATAGAGGGCTTTTATGATGTTTCAGCATGTATAAAACATTGTGTTGCACACTGATAAAGAACATATTATTTCAGAATAGAAATGTACCTCTTCTACATAAAGTTTTAGAAAACCTATGAGAACTTTCATTTCTTTCTCTGCTAGAATTATTTGGGGGATATTCTATAACATTCAGACTTGATGATTTGCTCTCATAATTTCTAAAGAATGAAACATTATTAATTTAATAACAAATATTTTTTAAAAAGTATGCAATTGGTATATGGTTTTACTTATAATATAATAGTAGTACCAATTAGGTATTCAGTATTCTGTCAGCTACCATGGTGGTAGTTTTAGTCTTCATCTTTGTTTTTCTTCAAAGTAATCATGCTACTACATTTATTAAAAGACATGCATGATCAACCAGTTTCTATATTTATAAGAGCCTGTAACAACTTACTATATCATACTTAATGTATCAAAAGACAACATGTGTATACATACATAAGAAACTAAGTAATTTTATGTTAAGATAATTATTAAGTAGAAAATGACAGTCTTGTACAGCAACCCTGAACATTCATTGTCATAGAAATACTAAATACTGAGATGGTGCTGGCCAGAATGAGGGTTTGTAAAAGAACATCATAAAGGACAACAAATGTTGATTTTTTTTCCTATTTTAGATAGCATACTTTGGAGAACACAGGTAGACTGAAGAATAAAAACAAAGAAGATACATTTATGATGCTAGACAAACAGAAAAAATTTCAGCAACATCAGGGATCATTTGACTTAAGCAAATAATTGAATTTTGTTTAGAACTAACTTTAAACAAATAGGCCTTTAACAAAAATATATACAGATCACATTGTGAATGTAGTCAGATTATCTTTATCAATTACATTACTCTGATAAAATATTTTAATGGGTGCTATATGGATAGATAAGGAAGCAATGCCAAAGTACTGTAGCTATTAAGATTACAACTGGGCTGGGAGAGTGCTGAGCCTGTAAAGTTATTGCTATGCAAGCATGAGGACTGGATTTCACAACTCTAGCATCCACATAAAAGCCAGGTAGATGAGGTTATTCTGCTATAATCCTAGTGTATGGGAAAAAATGACTAAAAATCCTAAAATATGCTGCTGGCTAACAAAACTAGTTTTAATTTTCTGCTCTGTAGGCATTCAGTGATTCTGCCCATACATCTAAGTTGAAATGTGATGAATGAGGAAGGCTAAAGAGCTGTCTCAGTGTCTACATCAATGAGTACATATATGCATATGTAATAATTATGCCTACATACATGAAAATGTACTCATACATAAGCACACACATATATATACAAAGGTACATACATATGTATCTGTGTGTATATATATGCATATATTTATGCATGCAACATTAATGTAAGGGTGCTCAGCTTCACAGTGATAGTGAAAATAGAATCCTGGAAAGTAGACTCATGTTTAATATTTTAAAAGAGTTGACTAAATCACATGTGTCTTTTACTCATTTTTCCATTTTATACTCATCAGAATCTTTAAGCATAGTTAATATTTAACTACAGAAAATTCACGTGTTTTTTTTATATGTATTTTGGCCAGAAACTCCTGCTACTAGATTCTGTTTTTTAAAGCTTTGTGCTATGTTTCATTTCCAAGCAGAAAAGAAGAAAGTAATAAAGTTATCTATTGATATTTCTTTCCTGTTCTCTAGAGCTCTAAAACCAAAAGTAGAAAATAAGGTATTGGACAGAGGGCTCAAGTTCATTATATAGAAGACCACTGCATCCTAACCATCTTTCTCTCACTGTGGCTGGTCTTTAGAAACTCATGGAGTACTGTTGTTTTCATAACATCTCCTTTGTCCTGTAATTCCTTAGTATCCTAATAATACATTCTCTTGTGTTTCCAAATAAGAGGATTTTTATAATGTACCACTTTCTCTTCTATGATGGGACCCTCATTGTCTGTTTCTCTTTATATGTATAAATAATGCATAACAATTTCCCACAGTCAATGAAAGGGATACTTATTTAATTATTCTTTCTAGGGAACTTACGTTAATTTATTACTATAACATTGACATAAACTAGATTAGTTAGTGCAATTAGGCTATTGGTATCTATATAAAATATAGTAGCTCTAAAAGAGGAATATTTTAGATGAATGAAAAGCTTTTAAATATTTTGCAAAGAGACATTTTAGAGGTTTTAAATGAAAACTTTGAACCTATACTAAACTATGTATTTCTGAGTAAGTGGGTGAGTGCTTTATATTTTTGTTTTGTTTTTGTTTTTGTTTTTTTTTAAACTTATATTGTTTTGTTTTGGATACATATACAAAAGAAAAATAGTCAAGTAAATGGCCTGTATCAATTTTGTTATCAAAATCACGCTTTTTTGTTCTTCCACATTGGTGTACTTATTTCTCTGACATAATTTTATTTCTTAACTCTGAGATTCATGCAAATATCTTTTCCTCCTGACTATACAGTTCACCTTAAACCAGCTGGGAACATTAATTCTCATCTTAGAATTTCTATGGCAGCTGGAGTTGGACACTGAAGTCAAAACTCATTTGGCACTCTTAATTTTACATAGTCATTTGAAAGTATGATAAGGCTGGTCTTTCTAAGTCAGCTGAGAGAACACAACCTGAGTTAAAGGAAACAGAGACCTTGTGTTTTTTATTGTTTAGCTTGAATTTGCAGAGTTTTATAAAAGATTTAACAGCATTATTGGAAAGATGTCTACAGATCTAGATAAACAGCCAGGTGCAAGGCAAGGCAAAGACAAGAGATTTATTAGGTGAAGAATTTTACACAAAACAAGAGACAACATTGAGAAGGATCTATTTCTTATGACCTTTAAGTCTGCACAAATTTGTGCAGGATTCTGCAGATCTTAAGTGAAGAGTGTGTTTAGGTTTTCATTAACACAAATTAAAAATGGTGTATTTTCACTGGTGGTACTATGAAGCCTTGGCTATCTTCCTTTGCTGTTTTAAGAGGAAATGTTGGCTTGCTTCCAGAGTAAAGATCTTAGTTAATCCATGGAAGTTACTGAGAGACTAAGGGGATCAAAGTTCAATTTCTTTGGCTTTCCAGCCATCCTTAGGACCAGAATTGCCTGAGGCTAAGTCAAATTACCACAATTGCATTTTCATATTGCAGACTGAAATGTTGCTATGTTAGTTCAAAGACGTGAGTACTGTCAGTGACTTCTGACAGATGTGTTTTCTTCATCCTACCTCACTGACAATAGTTGATATAGATTCTCTGCTAAATTGAGAACTGCCCAGCGCATCATGGCCTTTACTTCTCTATCTCTTCCTATTTCCAAGCATATGTTAACTTTCTCTGATGATATTGTTAGTTTTTTTTTTTTTTTTATTTCACATAAGTTTAGTGAAAACATGTATTATGGTTGAAGCAGGGGACAAAATTGGAGTGTGCTATTCAGTTAGAGAACAACTCAAAATGTATTATATTCTTAATAATTGATAACAATCCACAACACATGAAAAGGTTTCAACTGATACAAATATTTTCTTTCACAAACTTGGAGGATAAATGTCCTAAATCAAGATGCTGTGGAGACAGCTGTGAAGACATTAACAGGAACTGCTTAATTTTCAATGATATTTTCTGCAATTTAGCATTCTTTGGTTTGTGGACATATTCCTATTTCTATATTCAGTTTTTCACTGAGTTTCTCTCTTTGCTGGTCTTGCTGGTCTTTGTATTGATACAAGTTCTATTAGAGTTAGAATCTACCAAAAATCAATCATTTGACTGAAGGACATATTAATTTTTAGTCCACAATCCTAAATCCTATGTATAAATTAAGATCATATATATATATATATATATATATATATATATATATATATATATATATATATATATAATGTATATTCTCATATGTATATATGAGAAATTATTCTCAGGAATAATTAGAAATAAGACCTGAACAATTATTTTTTTCGGTGTACAATTCTGAAAGCAACAATACATTTTGTTTTGGTTTATTTTTAAATTTAGAAGGGAAACACAAATGAAAGTGGAAGAGACACTAAAGTTTAAGTTGTTGGGAAACTATTTTGAATTTGGTCAGCTTAGTTTGGCTTACTTAGAGTCCGAATGATAGCTTATTGGAAAAACACAGGCTAGGGTAGTGAAAGACAGAAAAAAATATCACACCCAGAATGTGTGACCCAGGAGAGTCAGGACCTGAACTTTTCACTGATGCATCCTAGGGGTGACAGAAGAGCTCAGAAATCATATTCACGTAAGCAAATTATTTTAAGTAAAACATATTTAAGTATTATTTAGAAATAATACTGTTTTACTTCATTATCACTGGAAGAATATGACATCTTTTATAAAAAAATTAAAATGAGAAAACATCAATGTAAAAGCTAACTAAAATGGTATCCTCTTAAGCCAACTCTGGATATTTAAATCTTAATTAGACAAAGCATGCATTTTAACATCATTATGTGAGATTGTAATATATTGGACATTCTATTAGTTTAATATAATCATTCTATATATAATATATACTATAGGACTAAAATATTTCATCTTTAGCCACTTAACATAAGTAATATTTATATTAGAAGATCTAATCTATTTTAGCTTAATATATTCATATTTTAAGGTCATATTTCAGACATTTATTTCTGAAGGCAGTTATCCATTTACATTAAATATTCTCTAGTCTACTGTCTGTAAATAAATATTATACAGTATATCTATATTAGGTAAGGTTATGGGTTTCAAATTTATTAAATTTCATTTTATTCATTTAAAAACATTTCCTAAGTAAAGATTTTTATGTCATATAACATATTCATACCTCATATTAATGGATTCCATTTGTAATTAAATTTACATATTGATATATTTTTCTTGTTTATAGGCACCTTCAAAAGAAGATTACTTCTCCACATGTCATATTCTCCTATTTTTATACCAAATAAAATTAAGTTATGGATGTTTAGTTGATCTTAGTTTTAGGTTTAAAGATATTTCTGCATTTACTATCTTTTCAGATGACATTTCCTCCAGAAGGGTCGTGGTAAAATGAACATTTAGTTTTTTCCTTTAAACTAAATTTCTGCTTCAGGATAATGATGATCAACATACAGGACCAAGCCCGGGGACCCCAATGAAAGAGTTAGGGGAAAGACTGAAGGAGCTGAAGGGAATTACAACCCCATAGGAAGAACAACAATATTAACCAACCAGAGCCCTCAGAGCTACCAGGGACTAAACCACCAACCAAAGAGTATACATGACCAGGTCCATGGTTTCTGCTACATATGTAGCAAAGGACTGTCTATTTTGAAATCAATAGGATGGGAGTTGCTTGGTCCTGTGGAAGCTTGATGATGCAGCCTAATTCTAGGGCAATGAGGAGAAAGTGGGTGGGGAAGCACCCTCATGGAGGAAGGGGAAGGGAGTGGATGGGATAGTGGTTTTTTGGAGTGGAAACCTGGAAGGGGGACAACATTTGAAATGTAAGTAGTAGAAGAAGAAGAAGAAGAAGAAGAAGAAGAAGAAGAAGAAGAAGAAGAAGAAGAAGAAGAAGAAGAAGAAGAAGAAGAAAGAAGAAGAATTTCTATTAAAAAAATGCAAGCTTCAGAGTGGCATGTGTACGTTCCTAAAACTACAGTTGTAGTATCATGTTTAGCTCAGGAGTGTCAAAGTAAGGTTATGAGTATTTATGTATCCAAATCCAAATGCTTCCATCACTGACTGACCACTCGCACTGCCCTTTACAGGCTACAGATTTGTTCCATTCTCTCATACTTCCTATTGCACTCTAACAAATTATAATTTAGACTTTATTTCTAGCTATTGTTGACCATAAGCCAATTTCATATATAAAGCCATAAAAAAGGAAACCTAAAAGGTTTGGACTTTTTACATTCTGCATAATCTCTCAAGACCTTAATGATCATACAAATGTTGGTATTTTTTTCTTATTTATTGCTAATTATTATTCCATGGTGTGAATTCACCATTTTCCTAATGGATAACTGTTGATAGATCTTGAGATATTGACTGATAATTATACCTCCCTCTTAACCTTGTTCTTCACCCAGTGTGCAGTTTTTCTTCTTGAATGGTATCTCACAGCTCTAGACACTTAAACATTTTGAGGTATATGATACAAACCAGGCTTTACTTCCACTGTATCACAAAATGGTCTCTCAGAGCCTTAACATAATGAAGATATAAAACTGAACAGACTTTAATGAATTAAATTATTTTCATTTATATATACTATAAATGATACACAAACTATTTAAATTGAGAGAAATGAGAATCTAACTCTGTGTCTTGTATATTCTAGGTATCAAAAGCAAGTGTTCTCTTTCTGAACTACATCTCTACAGCAAGGTTGATTTTTAAATTTGGCATAATATAGAGAAATTTTAACCCAGTATCATGGCTGCTCTAACCATATGCAAAGATCCTTCAGGTCAGTATGATCCAGCTGGAATATAGACATGACCTTAGAACACATGCTTAATCCCAAACAATGCCATCTATTTGAGGGAGAAACAAAGTAACAAATAAGAGAAATATTTGTTAGGATAGGATTTGCCCAAATCGCATGAAAGAAAAGATAGAACTTAGGAGCAGTGCAGTGAGATAGAGTTCAATTTGTGGGGCTCAAAGAGAGTTTTCCAAGTAGAGCAATTCATTCAGAAGCTAAGAGAAGCCAATTGGAATCAGTCAGCTTGGAGAGAAATCTGAGTCAGAACAACTGATTTGAAGAAGCCAGCTAGAGTTCAGAAAGTACTAGAAAGGGTGCGCTTATTCAGTGGTAAGCCTCTGAGATAGCAATTACATAAGACAATTACTTTTACAGTTAAATTACCAGACCAATTTGTTTTCAAAATAATCAAAATAAGAATGTAGTTATTTTGATGTATTTACTTTACTCCTTTGTTTCTTATAGAATAACTTAGTTTTGCTCCTGGACCACTGTGAACTGGTAATCAATAAAAACAGTGAAAATCCTTTCACCAGTACACTGGAGAAACTAAGATTAGAATAGTCATATATGAATATGAAACATACATATATATGTGTAACTGTATTTAAATTTCCATGTACATATATGAGAACTAAGTATATATTAAATATAGTATATGTTATATATATACTTATTATCTAAATTAAGCAGTTAATATAATAAACATGAAGAAATTAATATTTCACTATAGTCTATATGTATTCGGGTCCTAAAAATAAGCTTATAGAACTTTGTGCAATTAAAGCTAGTTTAATATTTCTTCAAACTTATTTTAATAATTTTAACAAACATTCTATAATAAAACATTGTCAAAGTACTAGGAATGTAGATTTTTAGTATATAGAATGGAAGATGTCTCAAGATTATAAATATGATTAATTGCTATTTCACAGACAGGCATAGAATTTTTGCTAACCTTTTAATTTATTATATTGTGAAAACAATAGAGTTTATAAAACATTAAATTATATGAGTATTTAGATTTTAAACAACAGACATATCATATTCATCTACCATTTAATATAGAAATTGAAATCTCAATAGAAATTGACAATCCTAGTTTTAAAAAATAACATCTTAAATTTATCTCTCTTGTATATAGAATGTTGGTACTAATTTTATTCAGTGTATATTCTGTAAACTATGAATCAATATGATACTGTATTCATGCTATTGCTTCTAGTTATTTCTTCATTAACTTCAACTTGATTTTCAACTTCAACTTCATTAAATTCAACTTGTTTTCTTAGTGTTGTCAAATAAATATTAAAATTTTTAATTTATAATTTTTGTTTTAATTAGGTATAATATTAAGTAACAATATATCTTCAGATTCTACTTTTATGTGTATGTATCTGAATATTTAGTATATATTATATATATGCAAATTTGATATAACTATTTTACTAGCAAATTAACTTAGTACATTCCATTATTCATATTATATCCTTAGCATTTATCCATTTCTTGTAATTTAATATTGATAAAAAGCAAACTTAGAAAGACTATTGGCTAAGTCACTTTATTCCAAAGGAAAATACTAGAAGAACCATAAATTTAATAATCATGGTCAGATATTATCATGAGTAAGAAGTGAGGTAGGCTAGAAGCAAAGAATGTGTTTCCTTCAGAATCTGTGATTAGGAAGTTGATGGTCCCATGCTTCTCATTCAACAAGATATTTTAAATAAAGTTTTGATATACTAAAACATAAATATATTTCAAATAATGGATTTTCAAACTTTCATACCTTTAATAGAAAATTAGATACTTCAAAGTTATGTAAATTATCATTTTTCACTATACCTTCCATGATCTGGGGTTGAGGCACTTTTTTCTCCTCAGGGCTGATCCTGCTGCCTACACAGAAGTTTCAGTGCTCTGCATGTTGTATTTTAATGGATTATTAATACAACATTTGTATAATTAACCTATTCAAATATGACATCAACATTTTAGTAACCCTATACAATTAGTATTTGTTGAGCACAGAACATTACATATGCGTATTACAATGTTTGTATACACCCAACTGTATTTGGGTGTAAAAAGTAAAATTAATATCTTTCAATGTTCAGCCATACACATCGGAAAATTACTAAATAAAAGTTTCATCAATGAAATGATTTCCTCATAAATAAGTTCAATCAAATAATCAGTATTGTTATTATGAATGAATCAAAGTGTCTTATTATATTTTGTTCTTGTAAATATTCATATCTCAGGTACAAAAAAGGATAGAAAATAGATGTCATGGCTTCATGCAGTGACCAAATCAAGCTCTGTACACTCAATTAGTTGTGCAGATGTCCTAAGCAATAGGAACTTGCTGTTAGTTTTCAAAGAGCAATCTTCTCTCCTAGCATCAGCCTCGGTTTCTTGGAGATCTTCATAGGTCCCATTTGGCCAACAAGCCAAACTGAATTCAACCCAGTTCCACTAGTGGAAGCCTTACCTGGGTACAGAATATGTCCTATTCAGACTCTATTCTCTCCATTATGGGGAGTCCTCAGTAGAGTCACCTTGATAGATTTCACAAAATTTGCAGTACACTAGGTTTCCACACTCCCCTCAAAATGCACTAAATTCCAGTCATGTTTCCCAGATCTCTGTCCCACCACCTAACACCCCCACTTCAATCCCCATCTGCCTCCAGTCTGCCGATATCTATTATACTTCTCCATTCCAAATAAATCCATGTGACTCCCACACATGTACTTACTATCTCTGTCTTTGTGAATTGGCTTAATTATCATTTATGTAACAGCTAGTATCCACTTGTAAATTAATATATACCATTTTTATCTTTCTCAGTATGGATTACATCACTAAGGATGTGAGATAAATTTCCCTTCAAATTTCATGATGCCATGTTTTTAACAGCAGAGTAATACTCCATGGTATAAATGCTCCACATTCCTCTCATTAATTCTTTGGTTGAGAGACCTCTAAGAATTTACATATGCTAACATGTAAGAAATTACTGATCCATGAATAATCTTTGTAATCCATCTTAAGCCTACACTGTATTCTTATTGTCTGCTCTGGTCTAGTACAAAAATAAATCCTTTTGAGTCTGATCAATTAGTTTTAGAGAATATTAGCTCCCATGTTTCTACATCTAAAATTTCCAACTCCTGAGGACTCAAATAATTTACCTATCTAATAACATCCTATATATCATAAAAACTTGAATTCATTTGAGATTGATGGAGCAACTCTTAGGTCTCAACTTATTTCTTTCAAAGGTAAAGTGATTTTGCACTGTACATTTATATTATAGTAATTATGAAAATGTGTTGTAATTGAAACATTATCACGTACCATGTACTGTGCTATTAGTCAGACAAAATAAATTACTAGTTTTTTTAAGTTTCCAGTTTCTATTCAGAATTGGTCACATGATAGTATAACATGAATATATTTCTATTGAGTGAATACATGCTAAGAAATTCATTAGTGAAGTTTCCTAAACAGTAAACTCAATACTAAGCCTCCATATGATTTGTTCCAAAGCTCTTCAGTTAGTTATCTTTTCACATATTTCTGTTCGTATCCTATTCTATGATCACCAAAGCCATTTGAATCTTTATGTTAAATTATTTTCCATCTTATGTTTATATCTCTATATTCGCTTTCCTTTCATTTGAAGTTTCTGTAAGCATAAATATATTCTGGCAGTTAATATTTTAATTGAGTGACAAGTCAACAAATAAACAGCCCAGTGTCATGAATGGAATATCTTTATTGAGGTTGTGAGGCCACAAAGAATTCCATAAATTGGAGAATATGGTGGATAAATCACAGAGCTTGATGTTACAAGGCTAATATGTGAATAGAACTAATTCTCTTCATAAATCACAAAAATGCAATTAATAATCTAGTATTCTCATGGAAATTTCATCTCTAAAGGCTAGTTTTTATTGTATAGGAGTGTGTGTTATACACATTCTTAAATGAGAAAATATATCAACAATCTTATCCAGCTATAAAACCTGTTAAGGGATATTGAGAGTGGCCTGAGAATTGTAACCCTGGGGTGATGGTACTGCAAAAGACATGGAAATATCCCACTCATCTCTGGTTGGAATTAATGCCTCATCAACAAATTAGAACTAATATCCTTCACAGTTACCAAATATAAGGACTTGTAAACAGACAAACTCTAAAGAATCAAATACAGTGACTCTGTTATAAGGGTGATAAATTAACTTTTCTCATTTCCCTGCTATAGAGCCATAGTATTAGTCTGAGTCCAAATGATATATAATCATACCTATAGATTAATTTTTCTCTCAGTTCTCACCAGAGAAGCTAATTTTTACCATATGTGTTGATGAACATAGATGCCCACAAGTGTTCCTGGTACAAAGAATAAAAGACTGTGGAATTCTTAGTGCTAAATGGGACATCTATATCACATTCCTATCTCCCAGGGTTCAGTCATCATCATTGTACAAGAGGTAGAAAGGTTGTAAAAGCCAGAGGTGGTGGATGACTACAAGACAACAGTTCTCTCTGGACACAACAGTAAAGTTGCTTATTTGAACTCACGTGCATAAGCCTGTGAAAATTCAGGTACCTAATTAAAACCTTCGTTTGAATGAGGGATGTGGACATGTAGTACCACCTCTAACAGAAAACTTACTGGTAATTAGCAGCTACTAGGAGAGGGAGAATGATGTATCCTTAAAGACATGACCTTTAGTAGGTATATATATATATGTATATATATGTATATATATATATATATATATATACATATATATATATACATATATATACATATATATATACATGTATATATATGTATATATATGTGTGTGTGTGTGTGTGTGTGTGTGTGTGTGTGTGTGTGTGATGCTAGAACTAGAGGGTAGCTATTACTCAGGGGTTGAAAATAAATATATATGAAGGCAAATTTATTTGAGTATCAAATGCAGGGTCATGATTTGGAATGAGTTTACTTGGGAATGAATATTATCAAAATACCATATACAGAAACATCTAAGAATTAATAAAATATTTTAAGAAGTGTATGTTTTGTTTCAAGATTTTTGATGATGTTATAATAATTTATGATAATTAGCCTACCAAAATAGGAATAAAATACCTGTTGAAAATTTACTAGGTCCTTCCTTGAAATACTACTTAAGTATTAATATAGATGAAATTCACAATTTATTTTTAGTTATAAAAGTATTGCTCATATGGCATTGATACATTTATATATGTAGATACTAAAATGTATTATATATTTTATACACATAAATAGATTGGTATGGACAATTATTCATGTTTATTATTTCTCAAAATTTTATCTTTTTACTTTTGATTTTAAAATACTGTGATGGTAAGATGAAAAAGTAAAAAACAAAAATTGTCAACAGAAAGGAAGAGGACAACAAAAGTAATCCCACAGATTCCATTGAATACTTTGAAAAAGAAAAATAGGACTATGATGACTCTATTATTTTTTCTTTCTTCTCCAGATAATTTCTTATCAATGTTATGTTATAAACTATCTTCCTATACTTAATAAGTTTCTGACACTAGTGCCTAATCTTATCCATTAATATACATTTCAGATGTGTGTAATTTGGTCATACTTACTGCAATAAAACATTAAAATGCCTTTCTTCATATGTTTATTTGGGCGACAAATGACCTTTGGAGTTTTGCTTTAGAATGAATCTTTTTCTGTAGTTATTCCATTAGTAATTCCAAAATTTGCCTATACTATGAACTGGGGTATATGAACTGTTATGAGTAATGGGCTACATTGATAACAGGACTTAGTTTACAGTCATATTTGAACTCATTTGAAACTCTTTAGACACCAAGAATAAAGGTCTACATTGGGCTCAGAAAAGGAATAGTGCAATTCAGGTGAAATGTGAACTTCGTACATTCCTGCCTAATTCAAATTGAATTCCTATAATAAAGGTACCCTGACCTGAAATTATTCTCCAATGAATTATGATTAAAAGCAAAAAGGTGTTTTTGGTGACAATTGGTACCCAGAATAATGCCTAGCCTACTGCCTTCCTATGGCTTGTGTCAAGAACCCTGCTATATTGGAGAAGGAATAAAGAAAGGACAGATTCACTTCCAGAAAGATTTTGGTCAATTGGATACTCTGACAGAGCTACACCCACTGACAACACACCTCAAACCTTGGTGTGTTCATTAGGTATAGCACACAGAAAGGATTTTGCTAGTCTTTATAGGAGATCTTTGTAAGTGTGCAATCTCAATCTATAAATACACTGGGAGGAAGCTGCAGTTGTTGCATTTCTATGTTCTGATTAAACATCTGTAAACAATTCAATTTGGATGAGGGAAGAAAGCTTTGCCCATTTTGAGACTGACCCTTGAGTCTGAATCATTGTTTCTTGTCACAGCTATGCCCTTCACAACAATACACATTAGGTCAGAACCTCACTTACCCAGGGCTTCCTATACTATCAAACAATGTCCTTCCAAAACAATTGCATTAGGCAAGTTCTTCAACATATTAGTGGAAAAGAAACTATTAAGAAAAAATTCCTACATTAGCTATCATTTTAGGATTCAGCAATCAAAAAAAACTGTGTCAATTAAATGAAAGAAAGAGAATTTGGGGGTCCTATTAGTATGCATATAGGCATATTTATGAATGTATAAGTGTGTATGTTTGTGTGTGTGTGTGTGTGTGTTCAATAACACACATGGTCATGGAACATGACTGGATATCTGAAGATAACACCCTGGAGTTCTTTCCTTCTGACCATCTATACTTTCATTCCAGAAATTAAAATATGTTGTAGGGCTTAACAGCAAGTGCTTATAGCACTAAGCCATCTTTCTGTCTTGTTCTACTGTGTTTTTAAAACATTGTATTTCTGAAAAAAGAAACTTGAGTGATGATTGTTGTTTTTTTGGTAATTCTTTATCCAGAAAATAAAGTGGATAAGTAAGTTCTTTCAAATATTAATTTATAAATGGTTTACTGTTGAATAAAATAGAAAATTACTTCAAATAAATTTGATTTGCTAGAGAGCCTTTTTAGTTGGTGTATAAAGGGGCAAAGAAACACGTAGACTAGTGTATGACAACACACAGGTACTAAACAGGAGATGTATATTATGGTCCTGCCTAAAATATTGAAAAGGCACTTTTTCCCACTGCACTATGCACACAAACGTATTAAGCCATGCAGTATTACATTCTAAGTATATGCAGATAAAAATATAGGAAGAATTAGGAATAGTTTTATTGTGAATATGTTTTTAATTTATATTAATGCAGTCTTATGGAATGATTTAGAATAGATTCTATCTTATATGAGAAACTAATGTTTTCTCAAAATTATAATATACTGTAAAATGACTTTAGTTGTAGATAGACCACTGTATTTTATATGTGAACTTGCATATAAATACAGAAAAATAAGATATATATTTGAGTTTTCAATCTTTGAAATATAAAAAAATATGACAACTGATTGAAAATATATCAATGTAAGGTTAATAAATAGACATGATTTTAATTGTTCTAGAGCTTAGAGAATAGTGATATATTAATGTCTTTGTTGCTGAAGCTTCAGGCTTATTTTCTGGGATATTTTGCAAGGTGCAGAAATTTTGTTTTGCTTTTTTTAATATATACAATTCAGTTTTCTTTTACCGAAAAAAAATTGTTTAGAATGGTTCTCAACTTGTAAAGATGAATATTTACACAGAAACCTTGAGGACACCCTCAGAAAACTTTTTAAATTATTCTCCCAAATTAATTCCATAGTTTGTTTTTAAGACATTTCTTGAGCACATGGGGATTGCTTACCTCTGCAATAGAAGGGAGCCTGTGGCATTTCAGTGCTTATTGCTGTTTCATATGTCACATATTTCCAGAAGTGCCACAATGGCTGAAAATGATGGAGCGGGAGTACAAGCCCACAGTCTCTATCCCAAAGAGAGTTAAGTTGCTCTCTCACTGACATTTAGGCAATATGAACCTCAATATAGTCTATTGGGAAAAAAAAGATGGCTATTTCTTGATTGATGAAGAGTTGGTGATGTGGAAATAACTGTGGCAAGCTCTGGCCAATAATCCCAATATATTTCCTTCGCAGTTAATAAAACTTCAAATCTTGAGATATAGTAGTAAAATAATTGTAGCGTGGTTCTTGGAAAACAGGAAGGACTTTAGTGAATATTCTTCAATAAACGCAGTTTCCTGCAAAATTTCCTAGTGGAAAAGCCCTAATATTTCAGACATATAAGAACAGTAAACTGTAAGAGAATGCATAACCAGAGCCTTTCTTCTGATTCTTATCAATATAATATCAAAAAATATGAGAATACTTTCTTTTCCAAATAGGCAGTGATAAAAGGAATTTTTAGGGATTTTTGGTTTGTTTTTTGTTTGTTTGTTTGCTTTTTGGTTTTGTTTTTTGTTTTTTGTTTTTTGTTTTTGTTTTTTGGCAGTAGGAAAGGAGGTGGAATATGACCTCAACATTGAAGTTTGAGGTATTCATAGGTATAGACACCTGGAAGGTTGGTTGGGAACCAATAAATACCTCATACCCATTTATGTACAATTAACTTTAACTCAGTGGGCTCACGGTTCACAAAAAGTAGAAGGGCAATAAAAGATGATATTAGTAAGTGAATAACATAAAAATACATGTATAAAATAATCCGAAAATAAATAAAGGAAGCTTTCAAATGTTTATAAAGTAAAAGAATATAAAAGGATGGTACTTTTGGGACCAACATCAAGTAGAGAAGATACCATTATTAGCTTTCAGTAAAAATAAAATTAACATGTTCACATTTGGTTGCTATACTAGTATTCTAACTTACATATACTAGTTATACAAATGAATTAATATTAAACCCATAAGTCGGAAGTATACTGGTAAAATAGCTGCATGGGAAAGCCTAGTGGGCAAAGGAGCCACCAAGTCTAATAAGATGAAGTCATTCTTATGAAAGCATAAGGTAGAAGAGAAATCATCTTGCAGATTGTTTACATAAGTACACTTATGCACATACTTAAGCACATACATACATACATAATACATACATACATACATCCTCAAAACAAATGGATTAATATTCTTAAAAATGAATTGAAATTCTGTCTTTTATTTTATTTTTTATTTTTATTTTTGGCTAATATCCACTTATTAGTGAGTACATACCATGCATGTCCTTCTGGGTCTGAGTTATGTCAGTCAGAAAGACTTGCAGGAGGGAATTGGAAAGGAGCCAAAGGAAAAGAAGGTTTAGGAACAGACCCAAATATGGGATCCAGGTCAAGGCAAGGTCCCAAGACCTGACACTATTACTGAGGCTATGGAGCACTCACAAAAAGGAACCTATCATGACTGTATTCCAGAAGACCCAGCAAGAAGCTGAAAGAGTCTAATGCAGATATTTGCACCCAAACAATGGACAGAAACTGCTGACCCCTATGGTTGAATTAGGGAAAGGATGGAAAAAGCTGAGGAGGATAGAGACCCTGTAGGAGGACCAGCAGTCTCAATTAACCAGATAATATGAGCCCTACCCCAACCCCAACATATATACAGCAGAGGATTACCTGGTCTGCATTCAGTCAGAGAAGGTATTCCTAACCCTCAAGAGACTGCAGGCCCCAGGGAGTTTAGAGGTCAGGTGGGGTGTGAGTGGAGTAATCCTTATGGAGACCAGGAGTAGGAGGTATGGGATGTGGAACAGTAGGAGGGTGGACTGGGGATGGGGTAGAATAAAATCTGGAGTTTAAAAAAATTAAAAAAAAAGGATTTGAAACTAATGTTAGGAGTACTTGATTTTTTTTGAACTATTTTACTATAAATGAATATTTGTGGAATTTTAGTCATTTTACTTGAATTTCCTTATAAGCAAAAATTACCAAGACACTGTATGTAGGGTTGTGTGTGTGTGTGTGTGTGTATGTGTGTGTGTGTATACATACATATATGATGCTTGCATTTCTTCTCGTTTGGTTTGATCTTGGTATCCTTTGATATGTGTTACAAGACACACTTAACAGTATCAATTTCTAAATTTTTGCTATACTGAATGTTTTTCAGTTATGTAGATATACTGTTAATTATATTAGAAAATGTGTGTACATATTTGATACTTTCACTTTAATAAAAGAGCAGAATTAGCACTGACAAAATGAATGTGAAATATTAATTGAGAGATAAATTGTTCATTCTTTCATTAAGTGCTTATTACATTTGTTATGAACATGAGAAACATTTGATGCAGTGGAAATCTTGATATGAGTGGTGCATACTAATAAAGGCCTACACAATGAATCGAAAGGAATGTAATTCAAAATGTATTCTCTCATTTATATAATAAATTTTTAACAAAGACTATAGCAACTCTACACCCAACCATCCTGAGAAAAATAAGCACATTAATATTTACCAAAATATTTTCTCAGTATCCTAATGCTTCATATTAAAAATAATTAGTATACAGTTTAGACAAAGCATGTTCATAACTATAAATAACCATATCATTTCATTATTAAAAATCTTGAAAATAAAACTTAAAAAACATTAGAATAGAGGAAATGCTGTCTGTGAATGCAGAATCATATTGACATATAAAATTTCCACAAATAAACTTGATAATTTCATGACTTAATGAATGTAATCAAGACTACTCAATTGTTCACTTATAATGCTTAACATACACATACAAATCTCTCTATATAAAACATTTTTAAAGAATGGAATATATATATAAATATTTTAAAGAACATATTTAAAAGGTCTGAAATTTTTAAAATTTTAACACGTATTAATTACTGTTCAATTTACTTTGTACTTACTTTCAAAATAAAATTTGTACATTATATAATTTCTCTGGAGAGATAAATGAAATAACATCATTCTGTTTATTTAGGAGTTAGAAATCTATATTTTTCTTATGTTAACCTTTGTATGTGACCTTAATGCATGCATGTCACAGTATCCAAGTAAGATAAATAGAATAGAAAGTATCAGCTGGGCAGTAGTAGTGGAACACGCCTTTAATCCCAGCACTTGGGAGGCAGAGGCAGGTGGATTTCTTTTTTTTTTTTTTTTTTTTTTTTTTTTTGGTTTTTCGAGACAGGGTTTCTCTGTGCAGCCCTGGCTGTCCTGGAACTCACTCTGTAGACCAGGCTGGCCTCGAACTCAGAAATCCGCCTGCCTCTGCCTCCCAAGTGCTAGGATTAAAGGCGTGCACCACCACCGCCCGGCTTGGCAGGTGGATTTCTGAGTTCGAGGCCAGCCTGGTCTACAGAGTGAATTCCAGGACAGCCAGGGCTATACAGAGAAACCCTGGCTCAAAAAGAAAAAAAAAATCAATACCAAAAAAAAATTATCTCCTTGTAATAATCTTGATTGCTAAAGTCATTAGATAATTATTATATTAGTAGAACAAACTTCTGTATATGTGTCTGAGGCTATTTTAACATAAACAATGTTTCACTCGACTAATAGATTTAGATTTTTAATACATGGAATGTAGAGAAACAGTATGTGGTATAACTAAATTGGAGATAGTAAGACATTAGTTTGGCCCTTTTTCCCTGGCTTCTTTTAGTTACTCCTCTCCAGTGCCTTCTGGAGGTTATAATATGAGCTACACATTCCCAGCCATGACTCATTGCTATTAATATAAAGTCTACCCACATAATTTCTGTGATGTACTTGACCACAGCAACAATAAAACCAACCCAACCTCTAAAGAAGTAATATACTCTAATAGTGTTCCAATAAACAAAATCTGTAATATAAAAAATATTGAGTCATCCCCTGTTTTATAGAAATTAAAGACCTTGATTAATGATAGTACTAACATGACCTTAATAAAACTAGTATTAAATTAGAACTTCCAATTAGGTGAATTTCATTAGCCTCCCAGTGAAATTCCCTTGTAAATGTTCAGAATGTTTCAAAAACTAGAAACCTTTGAATGATGTATTATGAGCACGGTTAGGTTTAAATTTCAGTGGTTGGAGAAATAGAGTATAATCTGATTTGTGTGTTTGGTCAGATCGCTCTATTGATCTTGTACATGATAACATTCCACTTGGCAGATGAAATTGAAAATGAATGTTCAAAATACTGCATTTTATTTTCAGTGCAAGTAGTTATTAAGGCTAGGAGTCAGAATGCTAGCAGCTACTGTATTCTAATAACTTCATTTCTAATATTGAAAGGAAATTCAACATTCTGCAAAGTCCAAAACAAGTAAAATATTTGATTTAAGAACACTCAAGTCATAATATAAATGGATGTATTTTTCCACCAGCAAAGTGTGGCAGTATAATCTTATATAAAAGCATACTTACTCTTAAGTTCCTGTTCAGAATATTAGAGACTAGATAATTATATAATACAGTGTAAACTGTGTGTATAAAACTTTCCCACTCTGAATTATATACACTCTTTCAGTTCTTTTTTTTTATTTAGTCATTGATTGCAAGAATGTTTTGTGACTTACATCCATTGTAAGCTTTGTGAATAAGGTCTTTCTTTTATTATTTTTAATTAATGAAATATAGTCTCTTATGTTATCTAATTAGAATATACTTAATTGATACTCTACCTTCTATCATATATTTTGGAAGTATGTTAATTTGAAGAAACAAATTGCAATAATAATATTAAGAATATGTATTCCTTAGTGAAGTTTTACTCTCTCATTTAGAGGAAAATATGTGGATAATTTTTGCTTTATATAACAGTAATTTAAAATTCTTTTAATTTTGTTCTTATAGGGCAACAAAAGAATGTGCAACTTGGTGAATTTGGGGATCGTTATTATTTAGTTTCTTAATAATTTAACTGAAAACCTCAAAAATAGAACCATCATGTATTTAATATATTCAGGTGATGTTCAAAAGTCCAATCTGTTCTGAAATATCAGTGTATTTTTACATTACATGATTAGTATATTCTAAACCAATTCTCAATTTCAGTCTTAGGTTTGAGCAACTAACCTTTAAATCCTTGAAATATTCTGACTGAGCCGACTACTTTTGTTTACTTAAGGGCAAAAGGGTATGCCAGACAATACATGCTAATGATAATTCATTGTAATTTATGGTGATAACTTACAGCACTAGGTATCAGTTGACCTCTGGAGGAGCTTGGGGCTAAATTTAACCTCATATCTGCTCTGCCATGTCTATCCAAACACAATTCATATCTATCACTCAAGTGTGATACTCAGATGAACATCAGTCATTGAAAGTATTACCATATACAATTTCTGAGACTTGTTCTAGTATTATTGTCTATAATGGGACATAAAGCATACTTCACGAATCTTTATTTTTGATATAAATCCAGGAATCATCAATTTCTACTGAGATACATGGCAACTGTGAATGTAATAACTTTCGGGGAATTTGGTAAATTGTTAAGAATTATCATATTGGATGGTGACTTTTTAAAGATTCTGGAACATGTGCTTTCTATGGGGGAAAGGAACAGTCTTTAAAAACTCCAAACTGTAGAGATGAATAGACTCCTCTTTTGATTGGCTTTGCGGAAAGAACAGAGGTTAGGATTATATGTTCAGTGCAGTCATACTTTTACAGCAAAATAATGGAACACAATTAATTTAAAAAACATTTATTATAGTAGCTAAAGCAAATAAGTACTATATAAATGGTAGTTCACTTTTGTTCATTTACTTGACACAGAAAAACCCTTTAAATACAACCTGAAAGTCAAAAGTATTAAAGGTATACACACAGTTATGGCCATGATTTTAAGTGATATTGCATTGACTGTGGTCCAGTTGCTGTCCTGCCTGTCCATTTTCAGTTGGAACAACTCCCCATGTGAAGGAGTTAAGTTTTCTACCCATGGTTCTTGTCCCAGAAACTGTCTTTTATGTGAGTGCTACAAGAAGTTTGTTATTGGGCATCTCAGGTGCCTATCTAAGTGCATACATTTTCCTGGATCCATATACTTCTTTCATAATCATGGGCCTTCTTCAATTTTATGTAGCCTTCATAACTTTCTATATTTTATTCTTGTAAAATAGTGCTTTTTCTATCTATATTCAAGAGCACAACATCATGAACACAGACACCATCTTTAGCTACAATCTTTCCTATACTTGTTATTAAACTCAAAGAATGATTAATTCAAATATATTTTCTTTCATTTTTAGTCACAAGATATATCTGTTAATCTTGATCTATGTTAAACTATTTTTATAGTTAACCTCTTAAACTATTTGTATGGTTAACTTCATATGAAATTGTTAATATTATATGGCTTTTTCTTATGTTTTCAATAAACAGACAAATGTATGTTTCTAATGATATTCTGCTATACTATAGATCAGTGCCTTGTCCAGTTCGCATGAGAGAGGCTTCCTCCTGTAGCATGTGGAAGCATATTCAGAGACCCACAGTCAGACGTCATATAATGAGAATCTGAATTGGAGGTCTGTATTGAATCTCATAGAAGAATAGGTACAAAGATAGTAGAAGAAGGTAGAAGACTCCAGGAGAACACAGACCACAGAAGAAACTAAGCAGGGCTTATATAGTCTTACTGAGACTGAAATAGCAAGAACAACTCCTGCATGGGTCTGCATCACATCCCATGTCTGTATGTTGTGGCCATTGGCTTGGTGTTTTTGTGGATTACCTTTCTTTTTTTCCCACATGGGAGTAGGGATGTTTCTGAATCTTTTGCCTGCTCCCGGGATTCTTTTTTTCCTTTTGGGTTGCTTTGTCCAGGGTAGATGTGATGGCTTTTGCCTTGTCTTACTGTATTTTGTTTAGTCATCTTTGGTTGTTGTTTTTTTGGAAGTTGGCTCTCTTTTGAAGAAGAATGTAAGGAGAGTGGATCTGAGTGACAGAGGAGTAGAGGCTAACTGGGAAGATTTGAGGGAGGGGAAACTGTGGTCAGATCATGTTGCATGAGAGCAGAGTCTATTGTCAATGAAAGAAAAATTAACACCCTATTGTAGTATCAATAGTTTTAAAGAGAGATACCTAAGTAAGACAAAATAAAATCAGCCTCAATTTCAACAGCATTCTTCCATTTCTACAAGAAAGTTGGAGCTATTGAATCATGGATATGCATCTATTTGTCTAAAGAACAGTATAGATAAAACTTCATACAATTCCATAATTCACTCTGTTGAGTGAAACTAATGTCTGATGCATGGATAAGTTTTCAGTAATTATAAGTCAGAATATATTAAAATATAAAGCTCTAAAAATGAACGAGGTAAATGAATTAATATGAATCTATGTGCGTGTCAGAAGCAAAAAATTATCTTAAGTGATTTAAAATACAGCAATAGGACAGATTTGTCAAATATAAAAAACAGATAAGTTGAAGATATCTTCACTGATTTTGCTGTTGATGTTGTGAGTTGTATTAATATACTGTAATTGGTATGTAGGATAAACTTGCATATCAAAGTGAGAATGTAGTTATAAATCAATCTATTAATGTTGGTAGGAACCTATGTATAAAATGACAAAAGTGAAAATCCAGAAGTCTGAATATTATCTATTATTATCTGACTTAATTTATTTTTGTTTTAAACCATGTGTATGTATATATACCTGTGTGTGTGAGTGTGTGTGTGTATGTGTGTGTGTGTGTGTGTGTGTGTGTGTGTGTGTGTGTGTGTATTACTTCAACACAATAGCAATGATAGAATTGGAAGCAATCATTACTGAGCTATCAGGCTATGGTCTCCTCTTATGGCTGCACTAATGAGAGTGAGAATTGGTAAAATATCCGCTTTTATAATATGAAATACGTACATTTTTATGAGAAAATGGAATTTTCAAAATTTAGGGAATGTTTCAAATGAGAAAGTATATCATTAATTTCCACTGACAAAACACAGGAATGTTTTATACATTCAGAAGCATAAAATTTACACAGTAGTAAGAAATACATTGGATGTAAGATCTTACGCTATTGAAGAATATTCAGTAATAACATACTCATTACTAGTTTAAGTAACTGGGAAAGAAAAGCCACATTTGGAAACTGGAAAATAAATAAGACTAAACATGCATGCACTAAACAAACTTCACAGTCTGTCTTGAGAAACATCTGCCATTCTTAAGGCTCATTCAATTCGAACAGGAAAAGATCTTGTAATATTATTCTAAATAAAAAGAAAGAAGATTAGTAAAATCAGAACCTTAGCGTTTGCCACCCACAGTTCAGTGATGAAGCTGTGCAAGTTATTTATTTCACTACAACATAAAAACCATCAGAAGAACAAAGTATAATTTTCCTTGTGAAAGGCTGTACTGCAGGAAATGCAACTTTGGGAAGAGAAAGTCTCTTTTCAACTCCCAATAAGAAAAAAGCCAAGAATAAGAACAGTACGTTAAATGACACTACATGCCAGTATGGTGCAAAACTGCAAAACAAAAGAATGGATATTTTAATCCTTTCAAAAAATCGTGTGTGTGTGTATTTATGTATGTATGTATGTATGTGTGTGTGTGTATGTATGTGTATGCATGTATGTCTATATGCATATGTATATGTATATAAGATCCTGGCTTCTTGTTGTTGTTGATAAAAACAAGTATATAAAAATAATAGGCATAAAGCAACCTGAGTAAGTTGATTGACTTTCTAAAACTTAACTTATTGCTATTATTTGATGTTAATATGGTTCCTACATGTGAATGCTTAAATTCAAATTGTTCTCTTTGAAAATTTTGAAATATTTTCTTCAGGAAATATATAAAATATTGCTTATAGCTTCTAAAATAGAGATTCATATTTAAACACATTATTAATTTCAGCTCTAAGTCAAGCTTTATTTGCTAAGGAAAATTATACACATTGTTAAACTGAAAAAATATGAATTTCAAAGTATATAAAATAAGGAAGGGGAGAGAAAAATAGAAAAATGTCAAATGAAGCAACAGAAAGATAAAAGGGAAAAGGATAATATAAAAATTAGTAAATATGCAAAATAAAAATAATTTTTCATGGAATATCAGTAATGGAATGATAGACAATGCTGGTATAATATTGAACTATGGAATACAAATAATCAGGCAGAAGTGTTCTGTTTCTGAAAGGACTGGTAAGACTTGTTTATAGGAAAAAATTTAACATCATAGTTATGTAAAATTATATCAGAATTGTCATTGTTTATTAATATATTTTGTTTAAGAACATTCCTTGGCACTCTGAAATAGTAAAAAAAAATCTTAAGAAAAATGATTTGAGGGAAGATATAATATCCTATTATGTAATATCCTATTCTTCTATTATACAGTATAAAAAGAATCTATAATTTATTTTCAAACTAAATGTGTGTTGAAGTTATAATTAAAAAATGATATTCAATTGAATTTACTTTAGATAACATTCACACCATGACATAAACATTCTGTGTTATTTAAAGTTTATCTTTATATTATGTACTGTTTTGTGTTGAATAAACAAAAAATGATAGTATTGTCTGCGTTCTAGGAAATTGGCCACCTATTTTTTTTTACATATGATAAGATGTGATTTACATATGACAATTTCCCTTCCTTCTTGTCTATTCAGAAAGGAAAGTTACTGGCTGGCATTCTGGGATGGCTTTCAGAGTTTTTAATCCCATTGCTATCTCTGACACCCAGTACAATGGCATTGACATGCAATTTTAGGAAACAAAATGTAATGGTAAAATGATCAAGAAAATAAAGACCCTTAGTTGGGATGTATTAACTTTAAAGCCCATCTTGGTTACATGAGCAATTGTCTACAAAGAGAAGCTTAAAATATTAAGCAAAAGATAAAAATTCATGACCAACTTCAGAGCCACAGAGTTCCCTTAACCACCCCAAATGCCCCGTATATGATTAGTGTGGACAAACTAAAGGGGAAATTTTCACCAGTCCCAATGTCCTGCCCTTCAAATCTATTACATAAGATCCTTAGACAGAGTTACATTATTATAGAAGTTACTATAAATAGCAAAAAAATCAAATGGTGCCCAGAAGACATTCTTGTTTCTCCAGTACCTTTGATCCCATAAAAAATGAAACCTTGAGTTCCCCAGTCTAGTCCTCTCATATAAGGTCATCTGTCTGTGACTGCCCATGAGGAATTTTGCATGCTCAGATATTTCTAAATAAATATTTTGCTTGCATGCTTCTCTCAATCTATACATTATTTTATAGAAGAGAACTAGAATCTCAAACAAAGATACTGATCTCTACAGTGGTCCTCAACTACAACCATGGAGTTTGAGATTTTTAATATTTGTAGAAGGCATCACTTGAAGCTTATAATTTCATTATGATGAAACGAGGACTCATTCAGAAATATACTCTTTTATTGACTATCTTAAAAAAGTTCATCAATTGACAAATAAATCTTAAGAATAAGTTATATATCAAAAATTGATTAATATATTTGAGTAACACATTTTTAAATTTATCATACCTTCCTTCTAAAATGTGTATTTTTCATGTAAAATATGCAATATTTATTGTTATTCATCACATGACACTGTATTTATCTCTAATAACTTCTTTCCCTCTTCCTTACTCTTCCATCTTTCACCCTTCTCCTTTCCACAATTTTCATGGTGAGTATAACGCTTTCTCAACTCTTAAAAATGGAAATGTGTCAATTAAGAGAACAGACTTTACACACCTTACAGACTAGGAGCAAAACAATATTCTCAGGTGAGATATGAAATATTATCTTATATCTGAATGTTTGTTGAGACAGTTTGTATAAGCTCGGGGTAGGGAGTGGCACTATTAGAAGGAGTGGCCCTATTGGATTGGGTATGGCCCTGTGGGAGTGGTTGTGTCACTGTGGGTGTGGGCTATAAGACTCTCTTCCTAGTTGCCTGGATGTCAGTCTTCCACTAGTTGCCTTCAGATGAAGATTTAGAACTTTCAGTTCTGCCTGAAACATACCTGCCTAGATGCTGCAATGCTCCCCCCATGATGATAATGGACTGAAACTCTGAACCTGTAAGCAAGCCCAAAATATTTGTTGTCCTTTTTAAGACTTGCCTTGGTCATGGTATCTGTTCTTAGCAGTAAAACTTTAACTAAGATATTTTTCTTCATTAATATATATTAAACACACACATACACATACACACACACACACACACACACACACACACACACACACATATTACTTAGAAGGATCTTCCTAGCATTCTAACATTTCAAGTATGCAAATTTC
Source organism: Tokudaia tokunoshimensis (assembly GCA_036184795.1). Classification (NCBI taxonomy): domain Eukaryota; kingdom Metazoa; phylum Chordata; class Mammalia; order Rodentia; family Muridae; genus Tokudaia; species Tokudaia tokunoshimensis. The sequence continues at coordinate 55,544,180 of BTHU01000015.1, forward strand.
ATTTAAACTCTTATACTATATTACTCCATAGCTCCATTTTAAACATTCTTGGGAGACTTTTTTTTGGCTTTTTCTTTGTGTGTTAGTTTAATACAGTGGACCTGTTCCCACTAGTTGGCTATTTAAATTATGGTGGCCTAAAAAAAAAGAATCCAAGGTGATAAGTTTGGGTCAGTATGTAGTGAAGTACTTCAAAGTGTGTTTCCCTTTATCTTTTTGTTTTATGAACACTTGCACATTTGGCTGTCTTAGGCCCTTTGGGAGTTCACCAACCTTCTAGTATTTCTAAAAGGCTTTTCTCAGAGTCCTTTACCTTTATTATGAGACCAGTGCAGTCTTTTCTCTCAACATTTTACAGTTGATTAATGTGGTCACTGCTCTGTCTTTGTGTGAGCCACTTTGATTTGTCACCCTGGGACTATATTCATTTCTTTTTCTTCTCTATTTCATTATTTTTTTCCTCTTTATTGATCCTTTTGTGAAGATCCTCTTTTTTCTTTCTGGGATGTTGAGATTCCACTTCGTCAAATCCAATTTGTTCTTTGCATCTTTGTGCATCCAATTCTTAGTATAAGTACATTCTACAGAAAGATTGAAAATGGTCCCATAGTCTGCAGCAAAATTCATCTTAAGTGTCTATGGAACTTTTGCATATTCAAAGTAATAATATATTCAAAATACATTGCAGAGATTTAAGGATGTCTATGGAAGAATCCATGGAAATCCATGGAAAATAATATAAATGTGTCCCCAAAGGTTATTTGATGCAAATGATGTAGAAGTTAGAGATAAAAGGTTAACAATCTAGAGTTACAGTATGATGTAACAGTGTGCTGTCATGAAGGGTATTTGATCTTCCACTTTAATGGACAGAAGAAACTGAGATGTGAAGTTTAAGAAAATTGTTTATTCTGATGTGAAAAAGGAAGTCAGCTATTAAAATAATGTATCAAAGAATAGACCATGCTTTTCTAATTTTATAAAGTTTTCAAACTTTCAAAATTTACAAAAGATCATCAGAGTCTGTGATGTAGGTTAAGTTAAATATCGAACATGCCTACTAATGCCACAGTGTATATCAGATTCCTGTTAAATATGTCATTGTCCTAATTTGAGTAAGATTTCAGTGTTTGGAATTTCATGTTTGTAAGTTTGAATAAAGTGGAGAAGAGTATGTATAGGCTACAACACAAAATTTAACATGAAATGGCTCAGAAATGGTGGAATTCAAGCCTGAATGTTAGTACCAATAATTGTCCTTGTTGATCAAATTAAGAAAAAAAGAATTATTGTAACTGTCATCAAATTTGAAATTACAGACTTGTCCTTTACAGAAACTGAAAGTTAATAGTTTATTTCAAATTAACTTGCATATTCAAAGTAACAATATATTCCAAATACATTGCTGATATTTGAGAATGCTTTTCTTATCCTTTTAATAAAAGATTTGTTTCATATTTTAGTTATTTGTATGTGTCTCTGTATGTGTGGGTCTGTGCAAGGGTGACTGTAATCACTTGCAGTGTCCAGAAGAGGGCAGCAAATCTCCTGAAGACAAAGTTAATGGAAAATAGCTACTGTGTGCTGGGCACATACAGAACTTAGGTCCTCTGAGAAGGCTATATGTGGTCTTAACTGCTAAGCCATCTCTCCAGACCAACTATAATGCTACTTTAAGTAATTTAATTTCTTCTTATTCACATAAAACATGAAAATTCTTTTAATAAACTTCGGAATACTGAAAAGAAACAGACTTTCAGTAAGTACCCAATGATAAAAAGAGAAGGAATTGGGAAACAGGCCTTCCTTCCACAGAGAGAAGATCTTTGAATACTGAGTTTGATATAATGAGAGTTTGGAAAGAGTAAAGGTTCATGGTGAGAAAGTTGAAGAAAATGAATGGCAGAAAAGGATTCTCTTAAATTTTAATTTATGTGCAAAAGAAATAATGATGTGCTACAAGAAAAGAACTTCCCTTTTATTGGAGCATAACATCTGTGTACATGAATGTGTGTGTGTGTGTGTGTGTGTGTGTGTGTGTGTGTGTGTATGTATGTGTGTGTATAACAGGGAGGGGGGGGAGGGAGACTTAGTCCCTTCTCATAAGTCAATATTATACTGATGAATTCACTTTTATTTTAAAACTAAGATGTAATCCTAATGAATATTGTATTTAAGTTTCCCAAAACAAAAGTGAGAGGAAACAGTTATGTTGTACAGAAATCAAAAGATAATTTATTTTTCTTGAGAATTTGTGGATATTTTTCCCATTTTTCTAAAATTATATGCCTTCAAGTTTTTCTTATGACTATTGAATAGCAGAAATACCATATATTTTATTAAAAATACTGTTCAGTTTATGTTAATCATCACTAGTGAATGAGCTATGAATATGTAGTTTCTGATCTTATTCATTAAATTCTTTGAAATCTTTCTTTTTAAAGAACAAAATATGACTGCACTGCTTTCAGTTACCCATATTGTGAACCCCTTATATGGCCACCATAATGTGAACATGCCATGTAAAAATTGTTGTTTTTTTTTCTATATTTTATAATACAAATGATTTTAATACCTTAAAAGCACAAAGATTCACTTGATATCAACTTGGAATTTAGACAATGAAACAGACATGAAAGACAGAAAAACTTACATTAAAAACAATATTAAAACCAAATGCAATTTCCTTCATTAATGATGAATCTTAAATGAAGCTATTGAAGACTATCTTAGATTAAAAAAATCATTAAAGTATATTGCTTAAGACAAATATGCTGACTGATAATTTGTATTTCCTCTAGTTGACAAAAGCAAAACAATACAAGTATATTCAAAAAGTCTTATTACAGTAATAAAATATGCAGGTGGGAGCTTTATAAATTATTTTGTGGTTATAAAATAAATCTTTTATTGTAATGAAGTCTCAGCACCCTAATGTCCACCTTGATTTCTGGACAGCTATGGGGCTATGTTTGCAGGGCTGTTGTACAAAGTTCACACACTGTGACCTATCAGCCAGCCTCCATGGGCTTGCCTTGCTTGTTTCCATTCATCTCTTTATATTACTTTGGTTTTTAATCTTGTTTGTTTGTTTGTTTGTTTCATCTTTCATGTATGTTTTGGAAGAACCTTGTCTTCTTTGTATGTGACTGGAAAACCCTTCAAGAGAATTTGTTGATCTTATGACCACCCTTACCTTCCAGGACTCCACACACTCACAAAGGCCATTTCTAGCTCAATATTCTTATGATTTTGTACGAATAAGTGAAGGAACTAAATAATTTCTATTATCTCAGAGACATCATGCATTTTTTCATCACCACATTATATGTTTTCTTAAGTGTATTCAATACACAAGGCCATTTTTATTACTTTTTTGCTTTTTTTCTTAGATATATTCTTTATTTACATTTCAAATGATTTCCCCTTTCCTGGTTCCTCCCTCCCTGAAAGTCCCCTAAGCCCTCTTACCTCCCACCTGTTACCCAGTCAACCCCCTTCTGCTTCCCTGTCCTGGTATTCCCCTACACAAGCCTTTCCAGGACCAGGGGCCTCTCCATCCTTCTTCTTGGGCATCATTTGATATGTGAATGGTGTCTTGGGTATTATGAGCTTCTGGGCTAATATCCACTTATCAGTCAGTGCATACCATGTGTTTTCTTTTGTGATTGGGTTACCTCACTTAGGATGGTATTTTGCAGTTCCACCCATTTGCCTAAGAATTTCATGAATTCATTGTTTTTAATGTCTGAGTAGTATTGCATAGTGGAAATATACCCCATTTTCTGTATTCGTTCCTCTGTTGAGGGACATCTGTTTTCTTTCCAGCTTCTGGCTATTACAAATAGGGCTGCTATGAACATAGTGGAGCATGTGTCCTTATTAGATTCTGGGGAATCCTCTGGATATATGCACAGAAGTGGTATAACGAGGTCCTCCAGTAATATCATGCCCAGTTTTCTGAGAAAGCAGCAGACTGCTTTCCAGAGTGGTTGTACCAGCTTGCAATACCACCAGCAGTGGAGGAGTGTTCCTCATTCTTCACATCCTCGCCAACAACTGCTGTCTCCTGAGTTTTTGATCTCAGCCATTCTGATTGGTATGATGTGAAATCTCAGAGTTGTTATGATTTAATTTCCCTAATAAATAAGGATATTGAACATTTCTTTAGGTGCTTCTCAGCCATTCCATATTCCTCAGGTTAAAAGTCTTTGCTTAGCTCTGTACCCCATTTTTTAATAAGGTTATTTGGCTCTCTGGAGTCTAACTTCTTGAGTTCTTTGTATATATTGGATATTAGCTCTCTGTTGGATGTAGGGTTGGTAAAGATCTTTTCCCAACTTGTTGGTGGCTGTTTTTTCCTATTGACAGTGTCCTTTGCCTTACAGAAACTTTGTAATTTTATGGGGTCTCATTTGTCTATTCTTTTTTTTTATTATTATTTATTTTATTTTATTTTTTTAATTTACATTCCAAATCATTTGTCAATTCTTGATCTTAGAGCATAAGCTATTGGTGTTCTGATAGTTTGAAAAGGCTATCTTTTTTCCACTGGTTTTAGCTTCCATGTCAAAGATCAAGTGACAATAGTTGTGTGGATTTATTTCTTGGTCTTCAATTCTATTCCATTGATCTACCTGCCTGTCACTGTACCAATACCATGCAGTTTTTAACACTATATCTCGGTGGTACTGCTTGAGGTCTGGGATGCTGATTCCCCCAGAAGTTTTTTACTGTTGAGAACAGTTTTAGCTATCCTGAGTTTTTTGCTATTCCAGATGAATTTGAGAATTGTTCTTTCTACCTCTATGAAGAATTGAGTTGGGATTTTGATGGGGATTACACTGAATCTGTAGATTGCTTTTGACAAGATGGCCATTTTTACTATACTAATCCTGCCAATCCTCAAGCATGGAAGGTTTTTCCATCTTCTGAGGTCTTCTTCAATTTCTATCTACAGAGACTTGAAGTTCTTGTCATACAGATTTTTCATTTGCTTGGTTAGAGTCACACCAAGATGCTTTATATTGTTTCTGGCTCTTATAAAGGGTGTCATTTTCTTAATTTCTTTCTCAGCCTGTTTATCCTTTGAGTATAGGAAGGCTACTGATTTGCTTGAGATAATTTTATATCAGGCCACTTTGCTGAAGTTGTTTATCAACTGTAGGAGTTCTCTGGTGGAGTTTTTTGGGTCGATTATGCATACTATCATATCATATGCAAATAGTGATAGTTTGACTTATTCCTTTCCAATTTGTATCCCTTTGACTTCCTTTTGTTGTCTAATTGCTCTAGCTAGATCTTCAAGTACTATTGAAAAGATATGGAGAGAGAGGGCCGCCTTGTCTACTCCTTGAATTTAGTGGAATTGATTCAAGTTTCTCTTCACTAAGTTTCATGTTGACTACCGGTTTGCCATATATTGCTTTTACTTTGTTTAGGTATGGACCTTGAATTCCTGATCTTTCCAAGACTTTTAGTATGACAGGATGCTGAATTTTGTCAAATGTTTGTTCAGCATCTAGTGAAATGACCATGTGTTTTTTTTTCCTTTGAGATTGTTTATGTAGTAAATTATATTGATGGACTTCCGTATATTGAACTATCCCTGCATCCCTGGAATGAAGCCTACTTGATCGTGGTGAATGATCACTTTGATGTTTCCTTGGATTCGATTGGCAAGAATTTTTTTTTTATTATTTTATTTTATTTTTTTAATTTACATTCCAAATCACTTCCCCTTTCCCGTTTCCTCCCTCCCCGAAAGTACCATAAGCCCCCTTCCCTCCCTCTTTTCTCCATTCAACCCCCTCTCGTTACTCTGTCCTGGCGTTCCCCTACATCCAGTCTTTCCAGGACCAGGGGTATCTCCTTACATCTTCTTAGAAATCTATTGATATGCGGATTGTGTTTAGGGTATTCCGAGATTCTGGGTCAATATCCCCTTATCAGTGACTGCATACGATGTGTGTTCTTTTGTGATTGGGTTACCTCACTAAGGATGATATTTTCAAGTTCTGACCATTTGCCTAGGAATTTCGTGAATTCATTGTTTTTAATTGCAGAGTAGTATTCCATTGTGTAGATATACCACATCTTCTGAATCCATTCCTCAGTTGAGGGACATCTGGGTTCTTTCCAGCTTCTGGCTATTATAAATAAGGCTGCTATGAATATAGTGGAGCATGTGTCCTTATTGCATGCGGGTAAAGTCTCTGGGTATATGCCCAGGAGTGGTATAGCCAGATCCTCCGGGAGTGTCATGCCCAGTTTTCTGAGGAACCGCCAGACTGCTTTCCAGAGTGGTTGTACCAGCCTGCAATTCCACCAGCAGTGGAGGAGTGTTCCTCTTTCTCCACATCCTCGCCAACAACTGCTGTCTCCTGTGTTTTTGATCTTAGCCATCCTGACTGGTGTGAGATGGAATCTCAGGGTTGTTTTGATTTGCATTTCCCTAATGACTAAGGATGATGAACATCTCTTTAGGTGCTTCTCAGCTATTAGATATTCTTCAGGTGAGAACTCTTTGTGTAGCTCTGTACCCCATTTTTTAATAGGGTTACTTGCCTCTCTGGAGTTTAACTTCTTGAGTTCTTTGTATATCTTTGATATTAGCCCTCTGTCGGATGTAAGGTTGGTAAAGATCATTTCCCAGTTAGTTGGTTGCCGCTTTGTCTTTTTGACAGTGTCTTTTGACTTGCAAAAACTTTGTAATTTAATGAGGTCCCATTTGTCTATTCTTGATCTTGGAGCATAAGCTATTGGAGTTCTGTTCAGGAAATTCTCCCCTGTGCCCATATGTTCAAGGTTCTTCCCTAGTTTTCCTTCTATTAGTTTCAGTGTGTCTGGTTTTATGTGGAGATCTTTGATCCACTTAGAATTGAGCTTAGTGCAAGGAGATAAGGATGGGTCAATTTGCATTCTTCTGCATGTGATTGGCAAGAATTTTATTGAGTATTTTTGCATCGATATTCATAAGAGAAATCGATCAGAAGTTCTCTTTCTTTGTTGGATCTTTGTGTGGTTTGGATATCTGCGTAATTGTGGCATCATAGAACAAGTTGGGTAGTGTTCTTTCTGTTTCTATTTTGTGGAATTGTTTGAAGAGTATCGGTGTTAGGTCTTCTTTGAATATCTGATAGAATTCTGCACCAAAACTATCTAGTCCTGTGCTTTTTTTGGTTGGATGACATTCAATGATCACTTCTATTTCTTTAGCAGTCATGGGACTGTTTAGATGGTCTATTTGATCCTGATTTAATTTTGGTATTTGGTATCTGTCTAGGACATTGTTCATTGCCTCCAGATTTTCCAGGTCTGTTGAGTATAGTCTTTTGTAATAGGATCTGATGATGTTTTGAATTCCCTCAGTTTCTGTTGTTATCTCCCTTTTCATTTCTGATTATGTTAATTTGGATACTGTCCCTGTGCCCTCTGGTTATTCTGGCTAAGGGTTTATCCATCTTGTTTATTTTCTCAAAGAACAGCTCCTGGTTTTGTTGATTCTTTGTATGCTTCTTTTTGTTTCTACTTGGTTGATTTCAGCCCTGAGTTTGATGATTTCTTAACTTCTGCTCCTCTTGGGTGAATTAGCTTCTTTTTGTTCCAGAGCTTTCAGGTGTGCCATTAAGCTGCTAATGTATGCTCTATCCAGTTTCTTTTTGGAGGCACTCAGGGCTATGAGCTTTCCTCTTAGCACTGCTTTCATTGTGTCCCATAAGGTACCATGAGGTGCTGAGAAGAAGGGATATTCTTTTGATTTAGTATGAAATGTTTATATATATATATATATATATATATATATATATATATATATATATATATGACTGTTACATCCATTTGGTCCAAAACTTCAATTAGTTTCACTGTGTCTCTGTTTAGTTTCTGTTTCCCTGATCGGTCCATTGAGGCGAGTAGAGTGTTGATGCCACCCACAATTATTGTGTGAGGTGCAATGTGTGCTTTGAGCTTTAGTAAAGTTTCTTTTACAAATGAGGGTGCCCTTGCATTTGGAGCATAGATGTTTAGAATTCAGAATTCTTCTTGGTAGATTATTCCCTTGATCAGTATGAAGTGACCTTCCCTTTCTTTTTTGATGACTTTAGGTTGAAAGTCAATTTTTTCTGATATAAGAATGGCCACTCCAGCTTGTTTCCTGGGACCATTTTTTTGTAAGATTGTTTCCCAGCCTTTTACTCTGTGGTATTGTTTGTATTTGACACTGGGGTGTATTTCCTATTTGCAGTAAAGTGCTGGGTCCTCTTTATGTATCCAGTCTATTAGTCTATATCTTTATTGGGGAATTGAGGCCATTGATATTAAGAGATATTAAGGAATAGTGATTGTTGTTTCCTGTTATTTTTGATATTATTTTATGTTTGCGTGGTTATTTTCTTTTGGGTTTGTTGAAAGAAGATTATTATCTTGATTTTTAGGGTGTAGTTGCCCTCCTTGTATTGGCGTTTTCCATCTGTTAACCTTTGTAGGGCTAGATCTGTGGAAAGATATTGTGTAAATTTGATTTTATCATGGAATATCTTGGTTTCTCCATATATGGTGATTGAGAGTTTCGCTGGATATAGTAGTCTGGGCTGACATTTGTGCTCTCTTATAGTCTGTATGAGATCTTCCAAGGATCTTCTTTCTTTTATGTTCTCTGGTGAAAAGTCTGGTGTAATTCTGATAGGCCTTCCTTTATATGTTACTTGACCATTTTCTCTTATTGATTTTAATATTCTTTCTTTGTTTAGTACATTTGGTAATTTGATTATTACGTGACAAGAGGTATTTCTGTTCTGGTCCAGTCTGTTCGGAGTTCTGTAGGCTTCTTGTAAGTTCATGGTCATCTCTCTCTTTAGGTTAGGGAAGTTTTCTTCTATAATTTTGTTGAAGATATTTATTGGCCCTTTAAGTTGCAAATCTTCACTCTCTTCTATACCTATAATCCTTAGGTTTGGTCTTCTCATTGTATCCTGGATTTCCTGGATGTCTTGTGTTACAAGGTTTTTGCATTTTCTTTGACTGTTGAGTCAATGCTTTCTATGGTATCTTGAGCACCTGAGATTCTTTCTTCTACCTCTTGCATTCTGTTGTGGATGTTTGCATCTATGACTCCTGATTTCTTTCCAAGGTTTTCTATATCCAAAGTTGTATCCCTTTGTGATTTCTTAGTTGTTTTTACTTCTATTTTTAGATCCTGGATGGTTTTGCTCAGTTCCTTCACTTGTTTGTTTGTGTTTTCCTGTAATTCTTTAAGAGTTTAGTTTTGTTTTGTTTTATTTTGTTTTGTTTTCATTTTCAGGACTTCTGCCTGTTGACCCAAGTGCTCCTATATTTCTTTAAGTGATTTTTTTGTTTCCTCTTTATGGGTTTCTATCTCTTGATCCATGTTCTTCTGAATTTCTTTAAGTGATTTTTGTGTTTCCTTTGTAAAGGCTTCTACTTGTTGACTCATGTTCTCCTGTACTTCTTTAAAGAAGTTATTTATGTCCTTCTTGAAATCCTCTAACAGCCTCATGAGATGTGATTTTAAATCCAAATCTTGACTTTCTGGTGTGTTGGGGTATCCAGGACTTGCTGTTTTGGGAGAATTGGGTTCGGATGGTGCCATATTGCCTTGATTGTGGTTAGTAATGTTCCTAGGTTTGCCTTTTGCCATCTGGTTATGTCTGGTGTTAGTTGGTCCTGCTGTCACTGGCTTGTACTTGAACCTCCTGTGTGCCTGCAAGCCTATCTCAGCACCCCTGTGTGATATGCTTTCTTCTGGCACAGATTGCTGTGGGCTGCTGAGCTCCTGGGTGTAGGTAGACCCCTGGCATCTGAGTCCCAAATGATCTTATACTCGGGTGTTCCCTGTGTACCTGTCTGCACCTGTTTGCTCAGTCACAGAACCAAAGATGAGAGCCTCACCTCTAAACTCAGGACTCCCTCTAACCATGGAACTCCCTGCAGGGCAGAAGCCCCCTAGCAGGGTAGGTGCACAGACAGCTGTGGTGCTGCCCAACTCCTCGGTGCAGGTGGAGACCATGTGGCCGAGTCCTAAGAGATCTATACTCAGGTGTTCCCTGTGTACCTGGATGCACCTGGCTGCTCAGTCACAGGAGCAAAGATGGTGGTGGCCTCAAATCTAAACACAGGACTCCCTCTAAGAGCAGGACTCTCTGCAGGGCTAATGTCCTCTTGCAGGTTAAGTGCACAGAAGACTGTGAAGCTGCCCAGCTCCTTGGTGCAGGTGGAGCCCTGGTGGGCCGTGTCCTAAACGATGTTATACTTGGGTGATCTCTGCATACCTGTCTGCACCTATCTGCTCAGTCACGGAGCAAAGATGGCCCACAAGGTCCTTTCAAGCATTAAGATACCTCTGCAGGCAATATTTGCTCATTAAAAATGCCTTTCATTAAGATTATCTGAAATTGATAGTACAGCACAGACATAATGAAAGTTCCAGTTGCTGGCTCTTCTGCTCTGCCTCTCCTATTACTGCTGATGCTGGTAAGTCCAACAAAGAAAATAGCACAGAGTAAGTGGCAGCTCTTTCTTAAGCCATTATAGTCAATGAGATGTGTGCACACATGTAACCAAGAACAGAAATCTTTTTCTTCTATTATTAATTAATTTATTTATTTAGTCTTTACACTCCATATTTTATTCTTCCCCACCCCCTGTCTACCCTCTGACTGTTCCACATCCAGTACCTACTCCCCACCCTTTATCTCCATGTGGATGTTCCCACCCCTCACCCCACCTTACCTCTAATCTCCCTGGGGCCTCCAATCTCTGGAAGGTTAAGTGCACCACTTCAGAATGAACATAGACCCAACTGTCCTCTACTATATATGTATTGGGGCCTCATATCAGCACCAGCTGTATGTTGACTATTTGGTGGTCCAGTGTTTGAGAGATCTCGGGGGTCCTAAGTAAATGAGACTGCTGGTCCTCCTAGAGTATTGCCTTTCTCCTCAGCTTCTTTTATCCTTCCCTAATCCAACAACAGGGGTCAGCTACTTGTGTTCATTGGTTGGGTGCAAATATCTGCATCTGACTCTTTTAGCTGCTTGTTGGGTCTTCTGGAGTGTAGTCATGCTCGATCTCTTTTTGTGAGTGTTCCATAGCCTCACTAATAGTGTCAGGACTTTGAATTTCCTCTTGAATTGGATCCCACTTTGGGTCTGTCACTGGACCTTCTTTTCCTCAGGCTCCTCTCCATTTTCATCCCAGTAATTCTTTCAGAGAGGCACAATTATGGGTAAGAGTTGTGACTGTGGAATGACCCCCATCTCCCTCATTTGATAAGAACAGACCTTTTAACTAGACATTTTTAAACTTGTTTATTTCTTTTTTTTTAGCAAGTCATGGACATTATTTTATATATCAGCATCAGTAATATAAATACAAAGAATATAGAAATATATTTATTTATATAGAATAATAAATATAGAAAATATAAAGAGGGAAAAAGCAAAAGATTATGGTAATACTAATCCACATCCACAAAAACAGATCACAAGATGAAAACTGATTTTAATATACTTACTTATTCCTAACAGTTTAGTATCATAAAAATATCTTTATAGGACTTTGCTGATCCTTTCATCCTTTCCATGTATATGTAGATTTTGAGGATTGTTTCACACTTTAGTTTGCAGAGTGTGTATACGTGTATGCTGTATATCAATTTTCTCTGTATTTATGCACTCTAGGTTTTGAGATTTTGTGAGTTGTCATTCATACTAGGGTGCACTGGTCTGTGATGCAACAGTCTATGAGCCATTTCTGCTCCTATAACCCCTCACATGTAACTCATATCAGACTTCTTGGTTCAGCAAACTAGAATTAAGTGGTATTCTTATTTTGGGCTGTTACTGATTTCTTGTTTAGGAAGACTAAATATTTGTTCATGTCTCCCCAGAAAATATCACACAACAGTCCATTTGTACATGACTGTTTATGTGTGATGTACATTGGTATTTGTTTGTGAAATAGTAACAGAAATCACTATATCTCAATTTCTAAAATATAAAACTTCAATGAACACTAGATACTGATGATATTATATAATATTGCTACAATGTGTCTATTTTAGATTTATCTATATTAATAATTGACACCAAAGCAATAGAAAATGTGGGTTCAGTGAAATACCTAAGATTACAGATTTATTTTTCTCTTTGAATATTCAAAAATAAAAACTCTGAATCTCATGGATTTAATACAGAATTGATATTCAGTTAGGAAATTCTGGTTTGTAGTCTGTCTTAGCACTGAATTCTCTCTTATCTAGCATAACTATATATGTTATATATCTCTGTTGCTTTCCCAGAATAAATGATTCTAGATGTATTTTGAAACAGAGATTATGTTTGTACCAAAATGTTCTCACTAGTACAATAAGAATCATGCCCTCTAAAAAAAAAAAATCACCATCACCACCACCACCACCACCACCAAACCAAAAAAAGCAAAACAAAAAAAACCACATCAATGGAATGTATATAATATGTACAGAAACATGAACAGAGTGCTAGTAAGTATGGATATTGTAGGTGTTTAATCATTACTCTGTATAGTGATACCTTTGACATTTCATTCCTATGTCATCCTTAAGGATATTTTTCATCATTTTCTTCTTTGCTTTCATTACATATGTAGTGTACAATACAAATTACATCAATTTTGTGGTGTGGTATTACGTCTCTTTAATCTCCCAACTCGAGATACAGAATTCTAAACCAGTCATTCTGTAGAATGAGAGTACATTTCAGAAAATAATACAACACAAAACAAGATTTGTATCAGTTTTTCAGGTTCATTACAAATACAAAATTCTCTACTTGACTAAAGTTTCACTGTTCCCCATCACCCTTCTCTTCCTCAATTGTCCAAAACCTTTTTCATCTGGACAGACACTGTATTAAGTCCAGCAAACATTGGCTCTTGGGTCAAATATGCATCCCTCGCTAGGTTACAGAAAGAGAGTAAGCAATGTAAAAGGGACATTGAGAATTGCTTATTCTAGATCTCTAAAGAAATGTGATCCTGTGGAGGTTCGAATGGGAATGGCCACCATAGAGCAATGTGTTTGTGTGTTTGGTCACCAGGGACTGTCATTATTAAGAGATATGGCATTGTTGGAGTAAATATGGCCATACCTCTTTATATATATATATACATTCAAATCATTTCCCCTTTCCTGTTTCCTCCCTCCCCCCTTAATAATGCCAGCACTAAGAGGTGAGCTTTGAGGTTCCCGGTGCTCAAGCCAGATTCTGTGGCATAGAATCTTCCTGATGCCTGCAAATCCACATGTAGAATTTATGCTTCTTCTGCAGCACCATATTTGCCTGTGTGCTACCATGCTTCCCAATATGATGACAATGGACCAAAACTCTCTGAACTGTAATACAGCCCCAAATAAATCTTTTTCTTTATGAGAAAACAAAACAAAACAAAACAATAATCTCAACATATCCTAATTATTGCAAAGAAATATTCCTTTTAGTAAACTCTTTAAATACTTGTGAATGACAGTAGAAATAAACTATTTAAAATAATTAAATGATGATTGAAACCACCTGTGGTTTCATACAAATGGGTTATTGGGTTCTCTGGGGATAAAGAATGACGAGATGACAAGAGAAATATGGAGTCAAGGCTGTATTTCCTGCTCAAGGCTCAAAGTTTAATGGACTTTTCCAAATATATATATAGGCATGAGAAAAAGCCTTTCCCCCAAAGGCTGGAAACAGGTCTGCAGAACTGGTCTCACTGTTCACTGGTGTTGGCTCTATTGTTCAGGCAGCTGGGCAGGTCACCTGCTTAATTCAGGAATTTGTAGACCTAGAGGAACAAAGAACTTCACCTTCACTCCACACTAGGTGGAACAAGATTGTGACTAACACAGACATTTCCTCGCTCAGAAGTTAGGAGAGGAATTTTACCTTGGTCAATGCCAAGTTCCTGCCAGGTGACAAGACACCCCAATACGGCTCTCTACAGATGATTTTTTTTGTAATCCTGTAACACAAAATGTGGACAATGAAACAATGTTCTAAAATTTGAGGTTCTTAGATAAGCTTCATAATCTTACTTTAATGAGAAATGCTAAATAGTAATGAAAAATACAAATAAATTCAATACAAAATGTACAATGATGACTATAATATAATCAAATAAAATAGAAGACAAGTAATGACAGACAGATCAATACTAAGTGAATTTATAAATTTTGCATAAATTTTAGTATCATTACACATTTCTTTGTAGTCAATTTCTCTTGATGGTATATATTCTAACAATTGGCCCATGGGAATGCAATGCATGATGGGACATTTATGCCTTCAGAGTATCATGAGAGAAGAATGTGCACCTGGCTAGAACACTCATCCAAAAATAATGAAAACAAGCCAAAATTTCCAAGAGATATAAACCCTCAGAATATCCAACAATCTAAGTGAACCTCATAGAGTGTAAAGCCAAAATCCCTCATGCCAATGCACATAGTAAAATTCTGGAAATGAAATAACAATTTGAGAGTATACTGAAAAACTATTACCATATTTACAGTGAAAAACATCAGAAAGAAAAATTCTATTCCGTACAGGATATGACTGAAATAAAAAGGGAAGAATCAAAATAATTTTCAAATGTTGAAAAAAAATATGTCAATTTAAAAGTACCTCTAATTTTCTTAAGAAACAGATGGACAATAACCAAAATTATTTCTGAAGAGAGAAAGCCTCTTTCATTTGAAATGCATTTATTGTACCATATGCTACCACTTACAAAATATAAGTCAAGTAATTATATAAGATGATATATATTTTTAATTAAGGATTGGCAGTATTCATAGGTCTGGGAAAGAAAACACCTGCAGAGGGTCCTCATAACCCTAAAATGCAAGATTCAAAATTTGATGGGTTAAATCAAGGTTCCATTGTAGTTTTAGGAAAAGAATATCACAACTGTGAACCATGAGATAAGAGGATTAAAATGTGTCAAAAACAGAAACTGGGAGATGAGAAGTCTGTACTCTTGTGGCAAAGATTTTTAAATGATTGTAATTCTTTCTTTCTTTCTTTCTTTCTTTCTTTCTTTCTTTCTTTCTTTCTTTCTTTCTTTCTTTCTTTCTTTCTTTCTTTCAAACTCAAATTTTATTCCCCTCCCAGTACAATCTCCAACAGTTCTACATCTTATACCTCCTCCCCACCCCCCTGTTTCCAAGAGGATGTCCCCACTTCCCACCCCCACCCCACCAGACCTCTAAACTCCCTGGGGCCTCCAGTCTAAACCCAGAACCAGCAATCGTCTGCTGTATATGTGTTGGGGGCCTCATATCAGCTGGTGTATGCTGCCTGGTTGGTGTTTCAGAATCTGAGAGATCTCTAGGGTCCAGGTTAAGTGAGACTGCTGGTCCTCCTACAGGGTGGCCCTCCTCCTCAGCTTCTTCCATCTTTCCCCTAATTCAACCACTGGGATCAAAAACAACGGTCCCCATAAACTCATGTATTTGAATCCTTTTTCTGCACTTGGTGGAATTATTTGAGAAATATTAGGAGATGTGGCTTTGTGAGCTATGTATGCCACTGGGAATAGGCTTTGGAGTTTCAAGAGTACAGTCATTCTCAATTGGGTGTTTCTTTTCCCCAAGCTTGTGAATCAAATATAAGCTCTTAGCTACTTTAGGACTCCCATGACAGTCTCCAAAATCCCATGTTCCACTCTTGGGCTATAAATCCAAATTAAACACTTTCTTAAGACACCGTAATCATTGTACCTCTTCATAACAGTAGACAAATAACTAAGTGATCATATTCTTCAACATCTTATACTATAAGAGTATACCATGTTTATGGAAAGCTCATCTTCTCTTTCTTTTTATTTGTATTTATATTTCTTTTAGAAAATATTCTAATATTTTCATAGCAGCATTGTAAATTAAAGGGAGAGCTGTCCTCATTTCCCTTTTTGTGGACCTTTCAATGTTCTTTCAATATTTCTTATTTGAGAAGTGCAAAATATATACTGTGCATTTTGATCAAATATATTTACCAACCAATTTCTTCCTTACCCATTATCCCCCCCCAAAAAAAAAACTCCACGTGTTCTTGGTTTTGTTTAATTTATTGAGTCCACTTTCTACTGTCTTTATGCACATGAATGTAGGAATACCTATTAGAACATGGGTAACATCTTAGTGATTGCACCCCTGAAAACACCAGACTCTCTCTTTCCCATCAGCCATAATTTGTCTCTTGGAAAACATCTACTACTCAAGGCATTTAGAGTCTTTCTTCTACCATTTTCTCACTGATCCTATAGTCTTATTTGTAATCTTCATTGATCAAGAAACTAGCAGTCAAGTTCAGTAGTGTTAGGATTTCAATCATAAATCGGCAGCAGTGGTGCAATACAGAAGAAATAACCAGAGTTCTGTCAAAATGGCACATCAGTAGGAGGTACCAGAACCAGCAAGACACCAGGAGAAGCTCTGTGCTGTGCCTTTCTCAATGAAGTGAAGATCAGTAAAGATGGGAAACCAATGAATCATGGCAAGGCTAGCTATGTAAATCTGCAGACACTGTTCATTGAGTCCTATTTGTACCCTCTCCAAACATCACATGTCCTCCCATGGTTCTTGTCCCAGCAAAACATTACATGAGTCAATCTCAGCAAGATACCATATGAGTTTGTATCACATGACACAACCAGAATAGCTCCAAAGATCTACTTCTAAACAGGTCCACATCCCTTTGTCCTTTTTACCATATTTTCTCCCCTATACCTTGAGAGAGTGGAATAGAAGGGTAGGGGGGCGCAATGAAGTGTTTGAGGACTCATATTGAATTAGGTTTTGAAAAATAAAAGTCTACACATAAGTATCAATTTTTACTTCAGAAATCATTCCTTAACTTATTCTGATGTTCAGATGACAAATTTTTGCAATCTCCATCACCAACCTTGTATGTAATTGTTTCACTGTTTTACTAGGGCGTTGCGTCTCCAGATTACCTTAGATGGCACTCAGCACCTAGCAAAGGTTCAATTCTCTTATATAAAATATATTTTCTTTTGCATATAACCTACCTGTATAATCATATAATCTCTATACTTTAAATAAAAATCTGTAATACATAAAATAGCTTACAAAATGTTTTATATATATATATATATTAGCATTGTTTAAAGTTTAATGCTAAAAGTAATTGTTTCAGCACTAAACAAGTTCTGCACAGATGCAATATTTTTTTCTGGCTATTGTAAAGCTTCATTGATTGAATGAATCTACATGATGTCAAAACCCATGAAATAAAAGAAAGCTCATTGTCCTGTCCTGAATATCTGGTACACAGGAAGGTCAAATGAGGGCAAAGGAACCATTTATAATCAAAAAGATTCTTCATAGAAAATCAAAGTGTGCTTAGCCTTTAACTTGAACTTTCTAGTGTAGAAGAACTTTTTAAAAAATCAACTCCTCTTTAAAAGGAGTCATATGTGTTTTTACAACCTGCTATTATATATATATATATAATAATATAATCTACTCTTGGCTGTGATTCTGAGATATCTTTTAATGTCTATTTCCATTGTTGCATGCTACCTTTCCTAGTGTATTTCACAATCATATGTGCATCTCTGCCTATCATTTTAATTGTCTAGAGTTCTTGCTCACTTCAGATACTAACCATGAGCAAACAAAAACAGACATGAAAACAATGGATGATTCTCTTAGTGATATGAAAGTTTTTTTGTTTTTGACTCACAGCATGACCTATGGGATCAAAGACCATGAAAAAGAGCAGTAAAGACTTTTCTACTATGGGAAAAATGTGAAAATAGATAGGGTAAAGAGATTCTATAAATTCCAGTTTCAGCATTTTCCCAGCATTCCTTTGTTTTGTCACTTGAAGTGAATCTGAGAGAATTGAAAGATAGCACTCAATTAGCCTATTTCTTATCCAAACAATGAAGTTCTGCAAAAAGCAAACATATTTTGACTTTATATATCTAGGATGCTTTAAAACATTAATGAATAGAAATGGTTTTATTTTAAATCATTCTAATTTTGACCTGATTTTTTCTCAGGCTATTATTATTATTATTATTATTATTGTTGTTGTTGTTGTTGTTGTTATGTGGATTTGCTCTATATTTTCAAGCTTACAATATTTTTACAATATTTTACAATTTTTATAAGACGGTTCAGGGTTTTTTTTCTTTTAGTGCATTGGCTATAATACTTTTAAAATCATTTTCATTTAATGGACTGTGTTAACTAGACATCTTTAATGTTATAAAACCAGATTTTGTTACAAAACAAAGATTTTGATCATGCCAAGGGTTGTTTA
This sequence comes from Tokudaia tokunoshimensis, assembly GCA_036184795.1. Lineage (NCBI taxonomy): Eukaryota > Metazoa > Chordata > Mammalia > Rodentia > Muridae > Tokudaia > Tokudaia tokunoshimensis. Next base: position 55,562,524 of record BTHU01000015.1, read on the forward strand.
TTTCCTTTGAGATTTAATGAAAGGGTAAATGATATAAGAATGGGAAGGACATGACATGTCATGAATTAGAATTAAAAAATGACTGTGCAAATTAGAAGTTTACTCGAGATTGTTTTAATTCTCATCACAGTACTAGCATTTTCTTTAAGTTGTACATACTGGGTGATTGTAAATAGTAACACTCTACTAATAAACCTTAAAGCAAGAATCACTTTCCAATTTAGATTCTAGGGCACTTTTGAAATTCATACCACTTTTCACAGTGAAAAAAACAAGAAGAAGTGCAAGTCACATAACTGACACATGTGAACCTGTCTCGGGAAAAGCAATATCAAATAGGTTGTGGAAACCATAAATACTTTCCTAGGAATATATAGTGCTATCAACATAAACTAAGTTTTTAGAAGTAGACAGGTCACTCATATCCTTATAGAAGGAGAGCCATGATTAAATTATTTTCTAAAAGCTCCTTGAATCCTACTTTATATTTTGATGTGTGTTTGAAGGCATGCAAAATTATTCAGATCTCAAATTCATTCCATATTCATCTTAATTTGTTACATTAAAAAAACATTTCATTATTTCATGTACCATTTGCTTACCTGGGACATTTGGACGTTAGAAGACAGTGATGTAGCCCCTGGGATTGCATACATTTGTGAGTCATCTTTGTGGTGCTGGCAATCAAACCTGGGTCCTCTACCAAGAAATATGAGCTCTTAACCCCTGGCCCAGTTCTTTACCTTCTGTTCAAAATAATGGCAATCCTCCCTACTTCAGGGTTAGAGACCATCCAGGAATGAGGACAGCATGAATCTAAGAGTCACTGTTTGAGACAACTGAAGAAGCTAAACCACATCCTTTGGCCATAGCAGGGCCTTTGTAAGCATAAATTCATAGCAACTGTAGTTGTCTGAAGAAGGCCTGCATACCAGGCTTGTCACCATTTAGAGTGAATGTCCACCCTTATTCATGAACACATGAAAGGCAGTGACTACTAGAGAAGAGGTAGTCTGGTTTCTTTAGCAGCATTGTGCCTTACTCGCTTGGCTATTCACCATTGGATGGCTTCATATCCATGTACATATGAGTATCAATAATTAGGTGCAGCATGATATTTAAAAAAGAGAAAGAAAAAAAGGAAAAAAAGAAATGAAACCAAGAAACACAGACAGACATTGGGGCAAGGGAATATGGAAGAGCACCTGGATGGATTTTTAAAGAGATAGGATACAATATATAGTAAAAGTACATGATAAATATTGTATGAAATTCTAAAAGAACAAATAAAAGAAAAAATTTAAGTTCGGAATTTTAGCTCTCTTACTGTCTCCCAGATGGAGACATGGAATTTCAACAGACCCAAAACCCTCCCTTGGGACAGTTTATTTGAAGAGCTATATTGGGAAGCAATTGGGAATCTCTGCTCTATAGCCACATGGCATTCTGGATTTTCATTGTGTTCAAAGTAGTAGAAGGTAGTTGTTGAAGCTTGGCTTAATTTTCTCTAAGGGATAACTCAGAAGAGAGCAACTATTCTTTTATTTCTCATTTGGACACTGGCTAAAGCCTGGGAATACATGGACTATGGGACATTATTATATATTCTCTCTCTCTCTCTCTCTCTCTCTCTCTCTCTCTCTCTCTCTCTCTCTCTCTCACACACACACACACACACACACACACAGAGAGAGAGAGAGAGAGAGAGAGAGAGAGAGAGAGAGAGAGCATAACATGTTCTTAATTACTGATCACAATGGCAAAATCTTGAGTGTCTCTCCTCTCTACTGAGTTGCCTGCCTTGATTTTTCATTCAAAACCTTAGAAAATTATTCATAACTTTCTCCTGCATCGGATTTTAAAGGATTCCTAAAGTCTTCCCCATTTGCTTGATGAAACACAGACTTAGCACAACTCTCAACCCCATTTATCATCACATTTTAGGAAACAGTGCCTATGACTTAATCTTTTTTAATGACAGCAATCCAAGAGATGCAAATAAACTTAAGTGGTCATCTATTTATTTAATTCAATAAATATAAATGACATTTGTTTTCATTTATCTTCATTAAGGACCATGTCTGACAATGTTTGCTGTTTTAAGTCCTATAAGGTCTATAAATGCCTCTCTAGAGTTTGTATAAGGAGTTGGTTATTGATATTTGAAAGCCCCTGCGCATGTTTGGCATGGGATAAGAAATATAAACATTCACTGTGAGTCACGTAAATTCATTAGGTGCATATCATTCTTGTATCAACTAAGGATTACAAGAGTTAGAAAAAACTTTATTAGCACCGTGGTGAAAAGAAGCCACAAATTCAAATGATTGAATTTAGGATCATAAAGAGTTAAAAAGTTAATGAGAAGAGCCAGTTGTTGGGGCTACTTCAATCCATTTGAAAGCTAGCAATTGCTTACCTCTGTGCTTGATATAATACCATGCTACTGTCAAAAACTTCTAAAATAACACTATTAACAAGCTACTTATCCCACCAATCCAAAACCTAAGAATGCTACCAGAAAGCACTATGAGTCCACAGCAGAAAGCTAAGGCACGGGCCAGGAAAACTGAAATGTTAGTCAAGGGCTTGTAGGTAACAAGGACAATGAAGTATTCATGAGAAACCTATGGTTTGTTGATCCAGCTGAAGAGACAAGGAGCAATCTCATCAGCTGAACTCGTTTATGTCAGCTGTCAACAAACCCAGGGCTTTGAAGTTTTGGAGGACTACCTAGGGTTAGTGTGGTCTAAATCACCTTTGGAGCAGTGTATCATCTGGCTTCTGATTTCTAGATGGTATCTACCAGCTGAGTGGAACTGTGCGAAGACAGACATGGTCTCGGGACAGGAGTTAAGGAACTTTAGAAAACAAACAAACGAACAAACAAAAAAGAAAAAACAAAACTAAAGAGGTAATTTTTAATAGACGCCAGAGGTGGGCCTGTGCTTCTCACGTGACAATGTTCTGGATTCCGGAAAGAAAAACCTACACAGCCTTTTATTTTGAATACCTTAAATAACTCAATGACTGGGACACTCGCTAAGTTCCCGTGACTAACACACTGGCCCCTGATATACCTGAGTTCTTTATTAAATCTGTATTTTATCTTTAGTGCCCTGGACCTCCTGGGCGACCCTCCTGGGCACTTTCCCTCTGTACCTACAGGTCTGCCATTTCCACCTCCCACATGTTTCCCCCCTCTTTGTCCTTCCTCAGTTCCTTCCTGGGAATCCTAAAAGACCCACTCCTATCTCCCTGCATATCCATTGGCTGCTAGTAACTTTATTGACCAGTTAAAAATCAACTAGGGACAGGCTTTCTTTAGTCCTACCTGCGAGACACTAAAAACAGGTTTTAGAATAACATATTAGCATGAGAACACAAGCTCTACACAAAACAAAATGTGTTTTTGGAGCTCCTACTTCAGGAATAATTAATAGGCAGGAAAGTTTAACATTCTTTTTTCTGTCTAGAGGGCTGCATACATACCTTGGGCAGAGATGGTTTGAGTATGATGAGAAGCATCTTTAAGTTATATTTTAATGATGACAAGAGGAAATGTAAAATCCTGAGCTTATGACTGATAATGGTGCTTGAGCAGTTTATCAGAACTTCATTGATTAATGTTAAAACATTGAACTTTTGAAAATTTAGGGCAACAATAGTGTAGAGTCACTTGCATTTATATAACTTAAATCATTTTTAGATGATCACAATTTATTTAAATTGTTATATCCTAAGGTTTTTATAATTTATATTATTTTAGACCTTTAAAATTTATATAAACATTAAATTTGCATCCAATTATTTACCATTAAACATACATAGGTAGTTGATTACTGATAGCACTTTTGGCAAAAACAAGTTTCTTTAAATAAAAAAATAGTAAAGCTACATTTGATTCCTATATATTCTTTAATAATACGAAGCATGTTAGCAAGGAAAAGCCATCTGTGAGGTTGGGTTTTTTTTTTTATCAGGAGACCTAACAGTTTTAGAAAAGTAAAGTCTACTTTTTATACATGAAATACAATGACCATATAATAAATATACCTGATGGAAAAAGAAAAAAATATTTATTTTCAGTTGTTTGATTTAGGTTTAGCCTTGAAAAACAAACACAGGAAGCTATGTAATGCTTACCTGTGTAAATGAATTATATTTGTAAAGAAGTTAGTCATTTATAAGGTAAATATTAATTTGCATGTTTTAATTATCTTTAACAGTTTATAACAAGTTATAAGATTAGGATTTTATAGTTTTATCCCTGTTAAATTTGGCCTTTTGTTTCAAAATAAAACATTAAATCATAAATAGATTCCATACAAAGATGGGCAATATTCTTTTCTTGATTCTTTCAAAGTGTACCACTGCAGAACATTACAATTTCTTGTATGATTCAGTTTATCAAGATATCTAAAGCCTAAGGAAGTTAGCAAAGACAAGAAAGCTAGACATACATACTTATTTCAACCTCTCTTGACCTGGATAGACCTTAGATACAGAAAGACATTTGATAGTTCTTTGTTAGACTGCTTAGATTGCCTTACTGCATTATAAGATAGGAGTAGCCTAGTTTCTGTTGTTTAGGATTTGGCGTTTATATTTGTATCACTAACTTTAGTCAACTGGTATCTGAGGTTCCAGCATCACCTGAGCCTTTTCTCAGGGCTCAGGCATAACAAACATGCTTTGGACTGACATATTTTAGTCAAAAAGAACAGTTAGCAATAAGTAGAATTACAGAAGTTAAAAGGCAAGTCTAGTAAGTATATGTGAAGACTTTCTGAGAACTGTAGACTTTGATGAATTAGGTCTTTGTGTTCGTTTTGGCTGGTTGTGCCATTGTATGTGTTGAGTTTTACAGCCAAATAGTCAGATTATATATGTGTGAATTCCCAATTACTACACTATGTTATAATTTTAACTCGAAATTTGTTATAGTTTCTATACATTTTTAAACAATCCAATAAACTTAGAAATCTCAGTATTTAGTAGTTCATATAATAGTTGTATAAATCTTGAGATAAGGTCTACAACTTAGCATAATTTAGGCAGTTAAATGAAACCAATCATCTAATTATTTTAAACTGTTTGCATTGTACGTTTTTGTTTCTTTCCCTGCCTCAAAAAAAGGGGGCTCTCTACACAAAGAACACAAACTGGGGAACTCCAGAGTCAGGATTGCAAGCAGAAGAACGTAAAACAATATTGAAACATTATAGACACCAAAAAAGACCTCTGAATCCATGCTAAAAAAAAATCCAGTAAACAGAAAAAAAAAATCGACCCTAGCTATCAAATAGAGACGAGACCATCATGGTGGCACACTAGTGTGTCTGAGCATGTGGTGTGTGTGTGTGTGTGTGTGTGTGTGTGTGTGTGTGTCTGTATTCTTCTGTCCTGTATCATGGGTGTGGTGGTAGCTAGCTCCAGTTCTCATGTCCACCTTAATCATTAATGATGCTGAAGATTAATCAATTAATCAATAATATATATAAGCTTGTGCCAGACGAGAAACAGCAAACCAGACAAGAAACAGCAAAACTGACAGCAGGGACAACAACAATGACTGGGGTCATTCAGAGATCTACCAGTTCAACCAAAGAAGTTTTTGGGTGTTTTGTTGTTTTGTTTTGTTTTGTTTTAAAAAAATAAGAGAGATTTTCTCTTTCAACTGACTCTTTGCACAACGCAGGCACCATGAGCACACCAGAGTCTCCTTAAAGTGTCTGTTTTCCCCTGTTCAATTAGACCTGGATTCTGTTTCTGCTACTGGTAATTTCAGAAGTCCTGTGCTGGGTCTAACCTCTTAGATCCCAGGATCACCAAACATTCTCAGGGTGCTAAGGCTCTGTTGTGAATCCTGCATGTTGAAACCCTATCAATGGGCACCTAGATGACTGTCTTCTCCATTTTTTATCTTGGTTCCCAATCTCACTAGGATGTTCACTGGGCTCCAAAGTAGGCCAAAATTGAATGGATGACTCTAGTTATACTCCCAAGTAACCAAATTGGACATGTGGCATCTCACTTTTTGCCTTGGACAAGGGAGTATTGGATGTCAACATCCTGTACGTCATGTCCTCAGATAGGGAACTCAAAGGACTAGATGTCTCTGAGAGTATCTATGACTTACCAGAAGAGGCCTCCATACATGGGTCCTTGCTACTTTCCCTTGATACAATCATTCTTTCTGACACTCCACCAATCTGAAAGCACACCTAGGGACCTTGAAATAGCTCCATGTTATGTTATCCCTGTGGACCAGTTTTTTGGTCCCACGAGGTCTGAAGGAATGGTCTGTCTTCTGAATTTGGCTTGAGATCTTTATGTTACTTGGGCCTGTAAATGTTAGTTCCACAGATTTTAGAAGAAAGACCACCAGTCCAATTGTCAGCTAAATTAAAAAAGCAAGCAATTAATTAAAAAAAAGCATTTTTATTCATATACAAGGTCTGTCTCTCTCTAAAGACAGGGTTCAAGATCAGTATTGGACATGAGTAAGATAAGGGTTTTATAGTTTAGAAGTAGGGGGTTTCTAAATGGGGGAGGGGTTAGAAAGTAAATGAGGGGGAGAGGGATTACAGGATCAGAACACAAGCGTAACAAGTTGGTCATTAATCTTCTCAAACAGAAACATGGTTGCAATGTAGCCAAAGCAAGGTGGTCATAATAACCTTTTGAAACAAAGGCATTCTTATGGCTTTCAGAAGCAGGCAGCAGAGAACCATTTGCAGTTAAGATTACAGGTGGGGCTCAATATAGTCCTTGAGAAACAGAGATATCAGGAATAAAATGTATTTGTCTTCACTATAAAATGGTTTCAAGCCTAAGTTTGGGGCAAGATAGTTTATCAGTTTCCAATAATGTATTTTAAAAGTGTCCTGAGTTGTAACCTTCTTTGTTCTTTTACATTAGGCGAGGTGGAATCAAGAAAGTGTAAAACATTGGAAGAGGAAGTTTGTCGTAACTGAGTTGGGTTTCTTTGTCTGAGGCCAGTCATAAATGCCTTCAGACTATCCCTTCTATCCCTTGTGGTTAGAACTGTATTTTTATGTGGATGTTATTCTTCTCTGATATTTCTGATTTTGTAAACTTATAATCAAGGCTTCTTCTTTTGGACCTTTCTTTTTCTTTGTCACATTTCAAAAAACATGCTATATATGGTTGTGTCCAATGTTCTATTGGTAAAAGGTTCTACATTACTTTAACTTATAAAAATATTTCACATTAGATACATTAGAGATCTTTCTCTCAGTTAATCAGGATAGAGCTGTGAACATACATAGCATTTTTGAAAGTGAGATCAAATCAGTGTTGTCCACATCAGAACTAAACACTTCTGTACTTCTGAAACTCTTAAGACCTGTCATCAAAAGCAAAGATTTTTTTTCTTAAATATGGAATAATTTAAAATTCAAAAAAGTAAAAACACTTTGAAACTTACTATGTGTTAGAGGATTCATCTAATATTTAATAAGAAAAGATAAAAATCTGTGCTATTAATTTGAAAATAAAAAATAAAAATAAATGTTGGATTATACACATACACATATACATATAACCACCAAACAGGAAGTCAATAGCTTTTCAACACTTCCAGTTATGTGCATGTCTTTCTGTAACAGCATAGAGCCACTCTGTCTGTATGCCATGAAGGTCAGAACAAACAGACATCAAAATCCTTGGAGCTGGAATTACTGTAAATTGTGAACTACAAAACATGGGTAACACAAGCCTGATTTGGGTGCATTGCAAGAACAATATGTCATAACTTGGAAACCCCTTAAACAATAAAAACATAATTTAAAATATTAAAATTATTTTCTTTATTTCTTTCTTTTAATTGAAGGATGATGACCCACCTGGGAAATCTATCCCATCTGCAGACACCAAACCCAGACACTATTTCTGATGAAAGTAAGTGTTTGCTGAAAGGAGTCTGATATAGATGTCTTCTGAGAGTCTCTTCCAGAGCCTGACTAATATAGATGTGGATGCAGGCAACCAACCATCAACTGAGCAAAGGGACCCCAGTGGCAGAGTTAGAGGAAGGACTGAAGTAGCTGAAGGTGTTTGCAACCCATAGGAAGAACAACAATATCAACCAACCAGAGCCCCAGAGCTCCCAGGGACTTAACCACCAACCAAAGAGTACACATGGAGGGACTCATGGCTCCAGCAGTATATGTAGCAAACAATGGCCTCATTTGGCATCAATGGGAGGAGAGGACTTTTGTCCTGTGAAGCATTAAAATTATAATGAACTTCCATCAGTGGATCTTCAGAGAGAAAGACTTTAAACTATTTTGGCATTTTTTTTTTAAGATAGACTGTAAATAGATACTTTACGGTACTTTGCTTAGGTTTTCTTTTTAAATAAAATTTGGCATATAATTCAAGAATAGATTTTCATCAGAGATCTGAAAGAATGGAAGTGACAATGAATAAAGCTAATTCAAACAATACTTTGATTCTCTATTTAAAGCTTCATAGAACCTAACCTTTTAAACTTGCATTCCGTGGGCACACAAGTGACCTTTAAAAGAAAGTAGTAAAAATCTGTTATTTGATTCAGTGTCATTTGATAATGATGGTCTGTGTTGAATTTTGTCTATAACATAGCCATAGAAATACCCACATTTTGCTCTAAGTGGTAACTGTTGAATAATACAAAAAAGATATTAAAACAGTACAAGAACAAAATTTCCTGTCAATCCAAATGCTAAAATAAAAAAAATAACCAAGAGATTATACTTGGAGTATACTAACAAATTATATCATACAATGTGTAAAGACACTGACTCAAGTCTTCTCATCCAGGGTGTGTAATGCTTAATATTTATATATCACCTTATTTTGGGTGAAGATTATTCAGATTAAGTAATTTTGTGGTATTCTGAAGGGCATTTTTGATAATATTAGTATTTGAATTAATGAATTCCAGATAGTAAGCAATCTTCCTCAGAATGGATAGGCATAATTCTACCTGGTGAAAAGAAGAGAAAAAAGACTAAGGATAGAGGAGTTACCTGTTTCCTGTTGACTGGTAAACCTCTAAAATCAATTCTTTCCTATCTTCAGGCTGAAATTACCACCACAAATATCATTGGCTATTAGGCTTTCAGGTGTGATTAAAATAACACTAATATCTTCCTTGTATCTCCAACTTGCTGACTTCTAATGCTGGAATTTAAAAGTCTACATAAACAAAAAAAGACCAATTGTTGATGATAAATCTTGCTAAAATACAAGGAAGCACTTGCTTCAAATGCATTAAAAATGGCTTACTATTGAGTCAAATATGAGTCACCATCATATTATGCATGGGCTTAGAACATACTAAATGGGATATTGTATTCCTTAGGGGTTGTATCTAAGTCATTCTGTCACCTGATAAAATTTTAAAATTCTTTAATTCCAGGATGAAATTAATTCACAACAATACTTGATGAGGAATAGATATAAAGTCAATATATTAACAAGACTATGTCATTTCTAAACTTAGATGTGATAATGTATTAAAATTAAAATTGCTGCAATGAAACACCATGACCAAAAGCAAGTAGGAGAGGAAAGGATTTATTTTTGCTTATGCTTCTTCATGACTGTTCATTAATGAAGACAGTCATGGTATGAACTCAAAGAGAGAAGAAACATGGAGCTATAAGCAAAGACCATGAAAGAGTGTTGAATACTGACTTACTCCTGTGGCTTGCTCAGATTATACTTTTATAGAACTCAGGACCACCAGAACAGATATGGACTCTTGCAAACTAGGCTGGGCTTTCCTACCTCCCTTATCAATTAAAAAATGCTCTATAGGCTTCCCTACATACCAATTTCATGGAGGCATTTTTTCAATATAAATTTTGTCCTCTTAGATAACCTTAGTCTGTGTCAAGATGACATAAAGATTGCCATCCAAAGTAGCAAGCTGAGAAGCAAAGGCATACTTTCCAGTATACTAAACCAAGAGAATTATCAAATTTTACAGGTCATTTCCATAGCGCCTGTATTCTAAGATTTTGTTTAACATGAGCTGATATATTGTTTGTTATATGTTGCTTAGGTAGCAGAGAGTTTCCAGTTTTTCTCTTCCAACTGACTTCTTGCTCTGTTAATCTTCATGTCTTTTTCCCAGTCCTTGAGCATCTCTACATTACTACTTTCTAAAATCTGAGGTCCTAAAAGTCATTTAGAAAGGATTATTATTATGGTAAATCAACGTTTTGTAAATATCCATGCTGATGAAGTACATAATTTCTATTTAAGAAGAACCAACTTGTTATTAATCTGTTGAATGCAGAAGAGTTTGGGGCTTTTCAGCAAGAGAAGTTGTCTTGATTTCTTTCCCCAGCAGGTTCTTAGTTTGAATTTTCCATGTATCTTTAAAGATATAAATGTTATAATGTTAAAATACAACATTTTACCAAGATTAACATAATTATGATAATCAGTGAGTCTAGAGAAAATGAGAATCAAATAAGTTATGGCCATGCTTGTTTCAAGAGGGTGGGCTTAATTATTTTTCTATTGCTATATAAAACACCATGACAACTTAAAGAAGAAAGTGCTTAATTGAGATCAGTGTCCCAGAGGTTTAGAATCCATGATTGTACAGTGAAGACATGGTGACCAAAATAGAAACTGAGAGCTCCCATATTGATCTGTAAAAAGGAATCAGAAAGCAAACAATAGATGGACCTGTAGCATACTTTCGTCAACAAGGCTACATCTCCTATACCAATCCAAACTTTGTCACAAAACTGGGGAGTAAGTATTCTGATATACATGAATATGAGGAAACATCTCATTCAAAATGCTTCACTTCATCCCTTTGTCCCGATAATTTCATGAGCATATTATTATTCAAGATGCATTTATTAATACTAAAATTGGAGTTTATCATATTCTTAACAATTATTAAGTCCAAAATCCACAATCTCTTCTGAAAGTGTATAGCAATCTCTTACCTTAAATTCTCTGTAAAATCAAAAAGCAAATAACATATTTTCAATCTACAATAACAGAATATAAAATACTTTCCAAAAGGAAGGAATGCAACATAGTGAAAAAATACCCAAAGTAAAACTGGAATCCAGAAAACTACAAATCCTTTAACCTTATGTCTAAGGTAAGGCCTAGACAGTTCTATATTTTCAGTTTTTCTGTCTGCAAGATGCTTTATTCTTTTGGGCTGGTTCCATTCCACATATTCAGCTTTTCTTGGCTAAGTAAAGTTTGGAATACCCTAATATAATCCACAGCTGTATGTATGGGCTCTAGTCCTATGGCACATAACCGACTTTTGCAACCTGCAACTGAACCCTTACTAATGATGCTAATTGACTTACCAATTGTATCCTTTATTTCAGCATAAGCTTTGATGTTAATACTTAGCTTACCAGTGTAATTTTCCTCTCTAAAGTGTACAATTTATATTTCTTCCTTGCCCAAATACTACTTTTCATTTTACACTTTGAGCAAAAATATGTGAAAGAATTAATATTGAGAATCTTGAAACCCATCACCTAAAGAATTTAGTTTATTGCTTTTGAATTTAGCCTCATGTAAGTTCTTAGGACATGGACAGAAAGCATCCACATCTTTTGCCCAACTATCAAAGGATAGCTTTTCTAGGTGAGTTGCTAATAATAGTTCCCTCTGAAACCACTTGATCTGGGAACCATATAGATTTCTTTCCATAGTAACATTTTTAAATATCTACTACGATGTGCCTTTAGGCCCTGATTACAATATTCAACTACATATATAATCCTAATTCTTACTGTCATGCACATTTCTCAGAAAATAAAACAAAAACAAATAACAAACAACAAACAAAAATAAACAAAAAGAAAAAGAGTGAAAGAAGCAAAAATGAAAGAAAAAAACAAAAGACAGTTTAGTATTGCACAGCTATAGCACACAATGTAGTACCAATTTCTATTTTAGTTAACCTCTCAATTCTTGCAATAGTATGGCTAAGGCAATTTATAGAAGAAAGTGTTTAATTTGACTTGGGGTTCCAGAGTTTTATAATATATTATCGACAATTCAAGTTTGCCATCAGGACCAAAAGCTAAGAACTCACATCTTTAACCATAAACAGAAAGCAAGGAGAATGTGTTGTTGACACTTCAAAGCCTGCCCCAAGTAACATACTTCCTTTAACATGTCCACATTTCCTCCAGCTACCTAGATACTTTCAGCAATTGAAAACCAAGTACTTATACTTGGGAATATAGAGGTCATCACATTATAGTCAACAAAAGAATAATATTTATATAGCTTATACATTTGAGTCTGATTCCTTGGACTGCTGAAACAAAGAAAATAACAAACCAGACATATTGAAACTGTGGCAAAACAAAAATAAGCAATTTTTTAAAGAAATCTAATATTGGAATTGATTTAAAGGAATTTTCTTAAGTAAAAATGTAATGAAAATAAAAACTGAAACAAAAACAAAAACCAACCAAACAACTACTGACTGGTTTCTAAACAAAAGATATGTTTGTGTTATAGCTGATTTGTCTGTAATTGTCCAATCTGGTGTTCTTGTAGCCCAAAGGGAGATTTCCAAAATAGAGTTCTAGCATTTTATGGGTTGTTTAGTCTTTTGTCATTTTATTAATATATTGTTGCTAATCTTTTTCCTCTTTGCAAATAATTCATTATTGTTACTGTTGCCAAGACGAGTTAAAGCTTTTCAAGAAATTTGTTGTTTTTAAATTGAGGAGCTACCTAGTCTTTTTTACTTTTCTTTTACTTAATGAGTGTGCCGTCTGCTAGGCTGAGTGGATGTCTTTATGAATATTTGGCTTTCATAGGAAGCACTGAGATCATATTTCTTTACAGAATGTGTACATTTACAGTTAAACCAGGTGACTCTCCAACTCTGTTAGCTCATGAAAATAAATTACTTATAAGAATTTAAAAAGAGTCAGCCTTGAAAAAAAAGTTGATGTAGGTACATCAGATTGATTTTTTGTATTTTGTAATACAAAAAGCAAATGAGAGAACAGCTTATATTAACTTTATTTGTCAATCTCTATAGCTTTCTTAATATAAGAGAATGTTAACAAATTCTTTATTTTCCATGATTCAAATTTACCTCAAATAAAAAGAGTACAATAGAAAAGTAAATTTGCAGAAGTCAGTAAGGTGTAAAAACAACAACATCTATAACACAACAAAATGCCAAGAAAATAAGAGTTATATGAGCAGCAGATATTTTAGGATTCCTTGGAAAGCAGTGGAAGGCATTGGTCAATTTCTGAGCTATAATCAATTTCTAACAATTATAGCCAAATCATCTGCAATATAAGCATATCTTCTGCTTGGAAACCAGTCTATAATTGTTTGTCTGTTTTTTGGTTTTGGTTTTGCTTTTGTTTGTTGTTGTTTTTTTTTTTTTTTTTTTTTTTTGGGTTGGTTGCTTGGTTGCTTGTTTCACTTGGTTGATTGGTTTGTTTTGATTTGTTTTTTTTTTTTTTTTTATTTTCTTCATTAATTTTTACTTAAGAATGTTCTTTTAAATCAATTACAATGCTTGGATATGTTGATAAAAATATAACTCATTCCTCACAAGGATTAGCAAACATTGAAGTGAAACCTGGCCTGGTCTTATCATGCAGACCCCCATGATGCTTTGCTGATGCTGATTCACCTTGTGTTTTGCTAAGGCAAGGCCCATGGGAGGGCACATGATGTTTGGAGAAGAAGTAGAAGTCAACTCTGCCCTTTCATAACTACCTCTGCAAAGCTTTGTTGATTTAGCATCTTTGTCTTCACTGACCTTCACTCAGTTGAGAGAGGCACAACAGAGAACATCTCCTGGCTTCCTAGCTGGTTTTGGTTGTTACTGCTGACTTGCTGATTGGTGCCCATTCAGCAAAGACCTTGCTGTTTCTGCTGGATCGTGCCAACACTGTAGATTTGTGTTTGGTCCTGTCACACTATTGAAGTAAACTCATATTCTGACAAAGAGAGATTAGAATCACCCCCAAAGAACTACTTCTAAACAGGTCCACATCCTTTTATCCTATTTGCCATCTTTTCTTCCCTACCTTTAGACTCTGGGCTAGGAAGTGGCAGGTCGAATTATTTTGAATCCTTATTAAAAGTAAGTTTTAAAAAATCTAAGCCTACAAAACATGACTTGGAAACAGATTTTATTTGCTCCAAATTGCACTTTTTAATATGGTAATATTTTTTATAGTAGCATAACAACAAAAGGATGTAGTCCAGATATTTTACAGATATATTTCTAGAGACAGAGAGATGTCAGATGTAGTCTCAAGATACATTTTGTTTAATGGTTGATGAAAGCTAATGGTCTGTTAGGTTACTACTCTAAAATAAAACTTATATTCTGTTTGCTCATTTCAAATGATTTAACTAATTGTTATAACTCTGCTAAGGCAGATAAAAAATGACATCAATTATCAGACTATATTTAACCCAAGATAATTTCACCATGGACTTGGCACATTCTAAACTCTCCACAGTAATGGAAGTGGTAATCAATCAGTTAACATTGAAGGTGTTGTTTTAGAGACTGGCATTTTCCACAGAAAAATCAAAGGCATGATTTTGCAGCAGCATTTCTGAGATATATTTATGACTTCATTTAAATAAACTATCATTCCTTGGAAGCTTTTATACATAGATAAATAAGATAAAATAAATTTAAAAATAACAAAAACTACAGAAAGTTTGAAATAATATGCTATTAAATCCAGAGAAGAGACCAGCTAATACAAATGGCTTTGGATATTTTATTTCATGTCAACTTTCATGTTAACAGTTCAAATATATGGGGTGCCTTTTAGTTTTTTTCTTCTTTATGTCTAATGCTCACCTTTATAATCTGAGAGTCAGTCTAATGGACACTTGAAGGGGAGTTGAGAGCAATAAGCATATAACAAAACAAAAACACATAAATCTTACAGTTTAATCACTTAAATTAGGAATCTTAAGCATAAATAGAATATAATTGTTCTTACCTTAATTATATCCTGTGTTTTTAACAGAGGAATATTTACACTCTTAAACAAAACTATGATACTACCAGCATCTTACTCTTTAATTTTTAGAGACACATTTAGAGATAGATAGATAGATAGATAGATAGATAGATAGATAGATAGATAGATAGATAGATAGATAGACAGATAGATAGACAGATAGATAATTAGAAAAACTTGGAAACACATGAAAGGAACATCATATAAAGCTAATAGTCACTAGGATCCTATAGGAAGCAATCATTATTTCAAAAGCACAAAATCTATATCTGATTCTGCCAATTTTGTCATTCAATATGTTATATGAGAAAGTGCAAGAACCACTGGGAGTGACTGACCCAAGGACTATGTCGCAGGAAAATCTTGGATTTTATGGTGATGTTGTGAAAACCCAGGAACATTGGGAACTTGAGTAATGATATAAATGTTGCCATTTTGTCTTGTCTCTGTCTTTGGGACAGAGTGCACATCATAACATGCGGGATTATCAGCAACTCTTCCAGGGATCAATTTGTTTTCTGAGGATCTTCAAAAGCCTTGAGGGTTAGTTATTTTAAAGAGTTGGCTATCGTAGGAATTCTCCAGTCAGTGCACACTTCTTGAAGTAGGCAAACTTTAGCTACCCTCCATTTAGATCAGATATTGGGTCCAGGGAAACTCATTGCTAGCAGTTGTAGGTCATCTTAAGTCATGAAAAGTAAGAGGTTGAATCTGAGCCATCCAGACTGTGACATGTCTATTAGAAAACTCTGTCCATCATTTCCATGTCTTCCAGGAACCAATAGTTGTAGATTGGTTATTTTTGTTGAGGCTGAAAGCAAAGCACAGAAGAAATTCCTTTCAGTTCTTGCTGGATGTGTCAAATGTTATAGCTACTAATGAGTGTTCCATAGGTACTGATGTTTCCAAATCCTTGTGCTCCAGAAAATAAAGTACCACATCATGAACACCAAGTTACAAACAGGAATCAAGAGACAGTTTATTAGGAAGGGGAAACTCTAAAATGGAAAAAGCTATTGAGTTTAGAAAGCCATAAGATTAAAATTACTTATGAAGTTCATGACATTTTTGGTTATCTGCATATCTCCTTCTTCGGCCTTTGTATAACTGGGTGTTTTACTCAACTACTCTGTCACATGTAAGCCATGTGAGGAAAACATCACTTTCTTCTGTCTTATAGTTTATTTCATATGTTAATCTTAAAGTTCTTTTTTCTGGTTGTTACTTTACATCATTACAGTAAAGCTTACATTTTATAGCCATATTAAAAAAAGAAAGTGATTATTCACTGAAGATGAGACAAGGTGCATAATCATGCCTTTCTCTTTGCTGTGTTCAGATATTTAACACAAAGCAATACACTGGAGGGAGGGACGGTTGTTTGTTTGTTAGTTTCATATATCACAGGAAATGCTAATGCTAAAAACTTTTAATCTCAAATGTAACTAGGAATCAACTCAGTATCTTATATTTTATTTGAAAACCAAATGTTGAATGGATATGGTGAGAGACATATTGGTTAATGCAGATCTCAATTTCAAATATTGGAACACACAAGTTCAATGTGGTGAGTATAAACAGTTGAGTTCAATAACTATTTTATAAAAAGATCATTGGGTATTCTATCTATATCTTTTTAGTAAATATTTTGGCATATATAAGTTATTTGAACATTTGTCTATGTCTGTCTAGATATTCATTTAAAAAAAATCTCATAAGCTATCAAAATTAAATAATATAAACTTTCTCATTATTTTGAAATATGAATGTCTTAGAACCAGAAAACCGGACAATTAATTTTGGGCAAGTGTTCTTCACATAATCTATAGGCATCTGCTTTCTAGAAACATTTTAACATGCTAAAGCATATCTTTAATGACAAGACTAATCCTATCCTGGTTACTCTGTCTACAAATGTCTTTTGATATCAGAATTATGCATCCTACCACAAATTCTGAGTATATAAGCAGAAATGACTACATCAACCTTTCATACGAATCTCATTAGCTCTGGAAAGGACCACTTTCACTGCCTTGGGTATGAAGCTACAATGTATAAATTACTGTTTAATAAAACAACATATATATATATATATATATATATATATATATATATATTTCATAAGTTATACATGTGTATGTACACTGTGCCTGTTTATACTGTGTTTATCAAAGTGTACAGCAACTACTAATTATTAAGTATTTTTGTGAGTTCGATTTCTTGCTGAGCCATTTTGATTTTCAGAAAATACAGAACTTCAAAATTGTTTGCCATCCTTTCTTCTCAGTTGCTCCTATTTTTACATTCATTTATTCTTCATTTATTTATTGTGTGTGTGTGTGTACAAATGTGTTCTGTCTCTTAGACACACACACACACACACACACACACACACTCACACATACACACATCATATCATGCATGAGGAAGTCAGTTCTCTTTTAGGGGTCAGTTCTTTCTTTCTATCAGATAGGTTCCAGGTCACCAAGTAAGCTTTAAGTTATTTACTTGCTCAGGCATATTGCCAACCCAACTTTTCCATCTGTTTCTAGTGGCATATATTGTTACAATTGATGAGCAAATATTGATACATTATGACAAACTATACTTCATAGTTTAAGCATATATGTGACATTATAGTATTACAAAATAATTTCAATGCTCTAAATCCTGTATTCTGGGTTTCATTTCTAAACAACATTATCTCATTTGGAGAATCATCCACTATTTAGAGTATATCATCCAAATGATGAAAGAGCAATATCTTAATCCTTATCCCTACAGAAGCAATTTCTACAGTTAAACACTGGTTATTATATTCTTATTTATTTTTCTCAGCAAGTTCAAGAGGCTAGGTTATATCGACTTTGGGGACTAAATGCCTCCCATCTCAAGATCCACCGTGAACACTGCCAACTAAAATTAAATGAACCACAGGAAATAAAAATAATTAGAAAAGCCTCAAAGAAAATCAGAATTTTCCTCAGTGAGTCTCTTGGTAACACTAAGTGACATAGTCTGGAAATTTATGCTACCTTTCTAATAGCAATGCAATCTTTTTTATTTGCTGTATCCAAGCACAAGCATCTGGTTGGTTACATTTCAGCGAAATTTCCTGTTGTTAATAGTCTGTTCAAAACAGCCACTTCAAAGATTTCTTTCTGCAGCAGTATTTGATATTGGTATTTGTTCTTAGTCCTTTGTGGGGTGCATTAATTGGATCATTTTACACTAATCGAAACTGTTTGGCAAATAGTTACTCTGCAATTTGGAGTGGAATTTCTATTTTTGTCCTGCATATAGGCTCTGTCTGGGTTAGAGTAGATATGGGAAAACCGATAGACATGCATTACTTACTTGCCTCTCCTTGGTATCATAGTTCCATGGTTAATTCTGTGCAATGCATTCACCTTTGTAGATAATGTAAAATTTTATCTATAAAACTCATGTGTGTCTATTTACACTTCTGCTGGCATAAAACTATATAAATACTTTTATTTTTATACATTCAGACAGATGAGTTCATGTGTGTGTTTTCTTAAATTTTATTGGTGTTTTTAATTTTGACAGAAACAAAGCCTGTTTTATTGGTGTACTCATTATCAACTAAAAATAAGTTACCTATATAGACAGGATTTGATTACTCCTAAACAAAATATTTCAACAGAGTTTTTATCAGAATATTTTTTAAAAAAAATCATCATCTGTGAAGTATGCATAATAGTTGGTTTTATATGGCATTTTCATACATGTATGTGACTTAATTTTATGCTACAAACCCTCATTATTCAATTTTGTTCTTTTCTTCCTATTCCTGTTTTCTTCCTTTTCCCACCTTCCATATTTATTATTTTTGACGACTTGTGTTTTCTTACTGTTGATTTCAGAATTCAGGATGAGAGATCATTTACAAAAGAGTGAGACCTTTAATATTGACTTCTTTTCCCATAGTTACAATTAACTAACTGCTTATAGGTCTTACAGTAGTAAACCCTCTACCCTAGGTATAATTATCTGACATTAGGTCCTGGGGGAAGTGGTTCCAAAGGCCCAACTTTCCCCATAAATGCATATTGGTAAGACTAGCCTTGATCTGATCTTAGGCAGGTACACTCAACTACCATAGGATCAAGAGTGCAGTGTTCATACTACCTTGCTCCTTTGACCAGCTCTTAGGTTCTTTTCACCCTGTTTTTCTGCTTCCTGAGATCAGGAGCTTATGATGTAAAAGTTCTATTAATTGCTGCCTGTTCTACTTATTTTCATACTTTTACACAGTTATGAGTCTCTGTAGTTATGGTTGCCCATGCAAAAGGGATTCTCTGAGTAAAGCTGATCTATGAGTATTTTTAATTTTTTTATTTGCTAGAATAATTACACTTAGTTTATAATATGATGGTTTGTTATATGATTTATGTACATTCTGTAAGAAATAATATATAGAAATATAATTTTAATTACTACACAATTCAAGATTTTCAAAACAATTTAGGTTTCTGTTTTCTAAACCCACTAAGAAATCTAAGATTAATAATATAATATGGAGCTCTTTTCAGATTTTAACTCAAACTAATTCTAACACCTCAGTCTTTTGAGCACTAATATTATAGACTTTAGCTAAGAAGACTAAGCTCTTTTTTTAAAGTAAAACATTTAAATCTCATGTTTTCCTTAGACTGATTAGTGTATGTTTTCTCTATTGTATTAGGAAACCATTAACATGAATAATGACTTTACATAAACAACTTAAAATGAAAATAATTTCTGACTATTCTATCAGCAGTCCCCTGCTCTTCTAGAGGCCACTCAAATACCAGAGGCCTGAAGTAAATAAGACTCAGCCACAGTAATTCAGTATACCAGGCCATAACTCTGGCAGAAAACCTGTATTCTACTAGAAGCCACATGGGTATCCAGGACCCTAGAGACCACACTTGTATATAGAAACCTAGAGGTCAGACCAGTTCCCAGAACCCAAAAGCCCAGAGACAATGCAAGCGTCCCAAACTCCAAATGTCACAGGGACTGTAAGAACCCCATAAAAGACATCCTGTTCGATCTACACACTTGTTGAGTGACTAGAACCAAAGATCATTTAGGCCAGAAGACCAGAAAGAAATTAGAAACCAAAGAAAAATAACCATTCAACAATGATAAACCCAGAAAATGGCCTACATACCAGACCCAGATGAATTGACTCTAGTGTAGGAATATAATTAAGAGCCAAGGCAATAAAGGACTACCAGAGCCTAACTATTTGACAACAGCAACCCCTAAATATTCTACCGTTTCTGAAGTAGAAGAAAATAACCTTAAAGGGAACTTCATGATGATGATAAGTGTCCTTAAAGAGAAAATTAATAAGTGCCTTAGAGAAATGCAAGAAATCACAAACAATGGAAGGAAATGAATAAATCCCTTTAAAAAGCCAAAACTGACAAGACAAAGCAAACAGACCAGTAAAATAAGTGAATTAAACTGTTTAACACAAGTAAATAGAAATAGAAGCAATAAAGAAAACACAAATTGACGGAATCAAGGAGGTGGAAAATATAGGAATGTGAAGAGGAAATACAGACCCAAGCAACACCAACAGAGTATAAGAGATGGAAGAGAAAATCTCAGTGTAGAAGACACAATACAATAAATTGGCACAATGATGAAAGAAAAATCTTACATTTAAAAAAATTCCAGAAACAAAACATCTGGGAAATCTAGGACACCATGAAAAGACAAAAACTAGAAATCAGAAGAATAGAAGGAGAAGAACCCAAGATCAAAAATGCAGAAAAGTGGTTGGATACAAGGTTAATGCAAAAAAATCAGTCACCCTCCTATGCACAAAAGATAAACAAGATGAGAAAGAAATCATAGAAACAATACTCTTTACAATAGACACAAATAATGTAAGATATCTTGTGATCATTCTAGCTGAGCAATTGAAAGGCCTATATGAAAAGAACAAGTCTTTGAATAAAGAAATTGAAGAAGATATCAGAAGAAGAAAAGATCTCCCATCCTTATGGATCAGGAGAATTAACATAGTAAAAATAGTCGAAATTAAGCTACAGATTCAATACATTTATCATCAAAATTTCAACATAATTCTTTATAGACCTTGAAACAATATTTAACTTAATATGGAGAAAACAATCAAACAGACACAAAAATTAAGAAACAAACAAACAAACAAACAACAACAACAACAAAAACCAATCCTGTACAAGAACTTCTAGAGTTATCACTATCCTTACTTCAAGATCTACTACATGGTTATAGTAATAAAAAAACACAAACATTAGACAAAGACAGGTTGATCAGTAGAATTGAATTAAAGAACCAGATGTAAATCTACACACTTATGGAGTCTTGGGTATAATAAAGAAAAGAGAAATATATACTGAAAAAATAAATATTTTCAACAAATGGTGTTGGTTGAACTGTATGTCAGCATGTAGAAGAATGCAAATAAATCCATACCCACCACTCTGCACAAAATTAAATACCAAATGGATCAAACATCTCAACTTAAAACCAGAAACATTGAACCTAAAAGAAGAGAAAGTGGTAAACACCCTTGAATGGAGTAACATAGGAGAAAATTTATTGAACAGAACAACAAAAGAACAGACAGTAAATCAAAAATTATAAGTAGAACCTAATGAAAGTGAAAATCTTCTGTTAGTCAAAGAATTCTTTTCAATAGGACACGTTAAACAGTAGCCTACAGAATTGGAAAAGAGCTTAACCAACTAGCAGAAAGAAAGCTAATTTCCAAAATATATAAAGAAATCATATATAAACTAGACATTAACAAACAAAAAACAAGTAAAATATAGGCTACAGATCTAAATAGTATCTCAATTGAGGAATCTTAAATGTCCAAAAATCACTTATAAAACTTTCAACATTCTTAGCAATCAGGGGAAGGTAAATGAAAACTATTTTGATATTCCATCAAATATTTGTCATGATGGCAAGGAGAGAGAGAGAGAGAGAGAGAGAGAGAGAGAGAGAGAGAGAGAGAGAGAGAGAGAGATCAGTTTTCATTGCTGGTGGGGGTACAAACTTATACAGACACTTTGAAAATCAATATTGTGGTTTCTCAGAAAATTGGGAATTGATATACCTCAAGACACAGCTGTATCACTCCTGGGTATATACTCAAAATATACTCTATCTTATCACAAGGCCAGTTGCTCAACTATGTTTATAGCATCTTTATTTAAATGAGCTGGAAACAATTCCTAGGCAGAAGAATGGATAAAAAATGCATAAATGCATGGCACATTTCTACAATGGAGAACTACCAACCTATTACAAGAAAAAGAAAAGGTCAGGAAATTTGCAAGAAAATAGATGGAACTAGAAAAAAAAAAACAAAAAGACCTGAGTAAAGTAACACTGACACAGAAAAACAAACATGGTTATGTTCTCACTTACTTTTAAGTAGATATTAGCTGTTAGGTAAAGGACAAGCAGCTCCAATCCACAGACTCAGGGAAGCTAAGTAACAAGGAGGGCTCGGGGGAGACACATTACTCTTCCTGGAAAGGGAAAACAGAATAGATATTTTGGGGGAGACTGGGAGCACTTGGGGATGAGAAGAAGAGTGATCATTTGGGTGGAAGATGGAGAGAAAGAGTACTGGGGAGTTATGATTGGAATTGTGGGGCATCTCAGGGAAAAGCTACAAAACTAGTGTGAAGGAAATTCTCTAATCCAAGTGGGTGACCCTATTAAAAACTTCTATTCATAGGGAATACAGAGCCTGAACAGGTCATCTCCTGTATCCAGTCAAGATTTTCCATGGAGGTCCTGGGTCAACAACCACAAAACCTTTGACCTATTTATCCTGCCTACAATATGTGCCTAAATAGAGGGACACTTGAAGCAATCCCATGAAAATCAAGGACTAGATAAAGCTGCCCACTCTCTCCATACCTATTCAATATAGTACTCGAAGTCCTAGTCAGAACACTTAGACAACAAAAGGAGGTCAAAGGGATACAAATTGGAAAGGAAGAAGTCAAAATACCACTATTTGCAGATGATATGATAGTATACTTAAGTGACTCTCAAAATGATCACATTTCTTACAATTCATCAGAATAGATTTTTGTTCATAATCTACAGGCATTTTCTTATTAATATGCAGGGTACTTCCACTGGAAATCAATGTTTTAGATTGCAAAGCAGTTGATAAACATCTGTTTCTATTTACTGGGATAGTGATATCCTAACAGTCATTAAATTACTTGCTTATTTGATTTATCTTAGCATCCTCTACAAGAAAAATTATGACTAGGTCAACTACATACTGAGTAAGAATAGAAATTGATGGATTTTGAACAACTACCAAGGAATTTTGTCAAATTCTTTTGGGATAAAATTTCACACTAACATTTATTAAATTATTTTATACTCTCTGGTTGGAGAGTTTGTTCAGTGGTTAAGCGAAATGACTACTCTTTCAGAGGACCAGTGTTTGATTCTTAATACCCACACGGCCACTCACACCCATCTGTAAATTCAGTTCCAGAGGAACAGATTCCTTCTTTTGAGTTCCACAGTACCAGGTATGCATATGCTACACAGACATACCTTCAGGCAGAACAGCCATACGTATAAAATGAAATAATTTATTTTTAAATTAGATTAAATATTTTATACATTGCTATTGGTCAAGCTACAGGCAGTTTTTCTAAATCCTGTAATGTTGAAACTGACGCAAATATATACTGACACACAAGAAAAAAATACATATTTGAAAATGCAGAGACACAAATACTTTACAAAAAGGAACGCAGATAAAATCACCTGATTTTGAGAAAAAGTATAAACTTTCAAAGTTATTACCTCAGATGTAATGTAGATAATAATGAATGGAGACTGTGGATATAAAATTTAACTACCAAACATGATATATGTGTGCAGATTCACGTCATACTTGGTGACCCTATGCATGATCTATGAAGTAGAGATAGTAGAGAAAATAAATTGATACCTTAATATGAATTTTCAATGGGATCATGAAGTATCCTGTCACCCTGCTTAGGTCAAGGCTAGTTGTCACCATCCTATGGCTCTGCCTCATAGTTTTTTAGCTCTATATAGAGAAAAGGGAATCAAGACTTCTTGGAAGAACACCAGACTTTAAATATGACAAATGATATACATAAACACTTAGGTTTGTTACGTTTCCAAGGTTTCCTCTTGGAGATTATAATAAAATACACTTTGCAAATGATGACCAGATTGTACCATATAAGGTACTGATGACCTTCAGGAACATGGAAACCAGCTACACAGTAAGCAACTTTTCATAGCAAAACCAAAATGGGTCAAATGCCTTATAAGACATTTATTAAAATGAGAAGATCTCTAGAAGATGCCTCCTTTCCTTTTATGGTAAAGATATAGTGTAACAGAAAAACCAAATGAGAAGTCAAAAGGCAGATGGGTTCACACAACTTGTTCTCTCTGCTCCAACGGGAACCACAAATATTCCACTACAAAATGTTCTTCACAAGAAAATGTCAGGCATTGAAAACAGGAGAATGTTAAAGTTAAAATTGAACCACAAATAATATATCAATAAAATATAGATGAGATTATGTATACATATATAAATATTAATAAATATTAACAAATTCTTAAAAATCAAAGACAGAAATGAAAATGCTCAGAAGTATAGGGGCAATCCCTTCTTAGGAGGATCCCTGACAATGAGTTTGAACCTTGTATATTTCAAAGCTAAGAGACTACATTTAGAAATAAAAAAGTGATTCTAGTCATTATTTCATAAGGTTATACAGGTATAATTATGTGCAATTTTTATAGTTCCAATGAAAGAAAATTGATAATAACTTGCTTCGTGATTGTGCTCCTGGAGTTGTCATATATAGGATGCTACCAGAAACAAATGCATTCAGAACACACACATAAAGCACTGATCTATCTTATTTGATGGACTGGAAATAAATTGTTTTTAGAATGAGTCCTAACTAGACAGAAATCACTGAAGAACAGCACACAGTCACCTCCACAAAGAACAATTTTCTGTTGTTAGGGAAGGAAAAATAACTAACTGCCTATTTACCACAGCTATTATGAACAAGTTCAGCAAACATCCAGTGAATCATAAGTTTTCTAAAATATAATGGGGAATAAAATTTCTATAAAACTTTAATTGTCAATTAAATACTTAATGAGAAAAGTGCAGGCAGCTTTACCTTAAAATGCAATTATACCTAATTTGAAGAATTATGTGAAATTTTTATCAAGTTTTTATTTGAAAATGTAAGAAATCCATATAATTTACCTAATGACTAGGGATGGCACTGCAGAAGATTCTTACTCTTAAAATGTTACCCAAAACTATATTTTCATAAAGAAGTTATATTGTGTTGCTATTAAAATGTTAAGAAATGCATAACAAAATTACTACACTTTTGACTAATTTTTAGAAATAGTAAAGCATTCAAGCCTTTGATGGATTACCTAAAAACACGTTTTAACTTGATACATTTCTCATACAATTATGAACATTAGGGATACATTATACGAGTATTAGACAGCTAAAAACCATTTTCAGTCATTGGAGAACAGGGAAGGGAGATAACAGAAGAGAATTTGTGCTTTACATCTAGTTCTAAGAACTGTTATTTTGTTTTAGAAAGTAAAATAATGATTCTTGAAAGACTTATTATCTGCATTTTAAACCAGGGTGTGAGACAACAGAAATTGGGACCAAAAAATTGCTTCACTGAGAATACTAACATGTGTACAAATATTATTCATCAATATTTAATATGATTTATTTTATGCCTATATATTAATGCTTGAAGTAGATTAATACACCACATCTGTGTGGATGCCTATAGAAGTCAAAGTCCATCAAATTCCTGATCTGTAAGTCTTGAGCCTGTACTTACTGGAGTTTGGTAGGTGTCTGATGTGGGTGCAAGGAATTAAATCTAGATTTTCTGAAACATAAAATGTTATTCTAAATCACCAAACCATCTCTGAGGATTTAATAAAATTTTATTAAGAAAAGGTTTTGGTTTTTTTTTTCTTAATTTGAAGAAAATTTTAATCAGGTGTGTGAAAATAAATTCTGGGAAATAATTCAAGAGATTAAAATTGATTGCTAAAACTCAATAAGTCTGTAGTGATTAAAGTCACAATCCATTACATCCATGGCAGGAAAGGTTTCTTTCTTTTTCTTCTGGGCTTGCTGTTTTTGACGTTTTATACTTCTGTTATCTGTTGTTGATCTAAATCGTAATGACTTATAATAGAGTTCATCAAGAACTGTTCTTCGTTTAATAAGAATGTTGAAGACTGGCTCTCTTTCGACTTGTTCTAGTGACCCAATGAAACAACCAATTGAACATTTTGGCATTTCTCACTTCAAGCAAATATTTGACATCATATTGGTAGACTTTTAATCCCTTTGAATTAGTTTTCTTATCTTTAAGATTGCTGTTACCTATATGCCTTCTGAAAAGGTTCTAAGTAATAAAAAAAAATATTGTCTATTGAACTGTTTTGGAACAAGGAAGCATATAGAAGATACTATTAATGACTTTTTATTAATCCTCATACTTCTCTGGGGAATATATCCTTGATATGCGGGTGAAAGAGGATTATATTGCCAGGCAGTGAGCCAGAGTGCTACAATATAGCTTAAAAAAGCATAGAAAGAGTTTCTTCCTGATTAGATACCCATGTTGCCGTGAGTTGTTCTTGTTGAAAATAATGTCTCAAGCAGATTTAAGAAATTTGTAGGACTTTTAGGCGATATTTCTTAATGTAAGCTTAGGAAAGTAAGTTAAAGTGACTCAGTATCGACGTTACAAACTAAGCTCAAACAATATTTATACCATGTTGGCTAAGTGAGATAAAAGTTTTTGTATCTTTAGAAGGGTACTATTATGTATAATATTATGAATATTCATGAAATATTGCAGGTATATATTTCAAATATAAATTTAATATATTGGATACTAGGTATATTGAATATTAATATATGTTTAACAGGTTAATTCTATTTTAAATACAAATGTATTAATAATCTTATATTCAACCAGAATAATGTGTACAAAATTTCTAGATTGTTGAGACAAGAATAAAAGCAGTATAAATCAACAAAGTACTTAAACTTTAGTGGTTTATGAATTTGAACCCTAAACTATTTAAAATCAAGTTGCCATTTATGTTCACAGTTTATTATCCAATATAAAATTTTTAAATGTTAGTTTTGAGCAAGCATCCAAAATATAATGATAAAAATATTTTGACAAGCTCTTACAGAGGTCCAGAGTTCAGCACAGCTGTGGGCCACCTGTAAATTAAGCTTAATTTTAATAGCTTTAAAATTGGTTGTGTCATAAATGACTTCAGCATATTATAGATGTTTTCACTCTAGGTTTTAGTCTCTGAATTGTTTCATAATTTTTATTATATGAGTTACACTGAAGCTCTTGTTCTGTTTATAATAAATATGAAAAACTCATAAAATTTTGATTTGGCCATTGTTACATATGGAATTCAAAAGGAAGTTACAAGTAAATTTTCTTTAGAGGAAGTATAAAATTCTTACTCCAGATGACTGAAGTCTGCGTGTATCAGTTAAGTAGGAGAACCATTCAAGTTCAATTCCTCATATTTCACACCCTTATGCTAAGAGCTAAACTTGCTTAAATTGGCTGATTTTAACCCTTGCTTTGAATTTTTCTGTTTCATTGTGGCCAGGTCCTTAGTATTTTCCAAACATCTTAAAATTTATGTATATGAATGCTTTGCTGAATATATGCATGTGGACTAAGTGTGAGTTGGTGTCCTCAGCGATTAGAATAAGTTGTGATATTCCTGGAAACTGGAATAATACACAGTGTGTACTGCCATGTAGATAATAGGAACTGTACCTAGGTCCTCTGCAACAGCAACTAGTATTCTTAATTGATGAGCTATCTCTTCAAGTGCTAATTATCTAAGCATGCAAATCATGTTTTCACTTCTAATTTTGCATCATATTTTATTTCATATAAAATGGTTTATTGACTCCAGAAAGAAATTTCAGCTAGGGGACTGTGAGCAAATCACCAGAGTTCCAGACCTGATTGGCCTACAAGAGAGGTCCAATCCCAAAGCAAGTAAGCACACAATAGCATCATCATAATCAACAACAAGAAACAAAAGTGAATTGATTAACTAAATTTCAAATATTCTTATAAACAAAGGGTTCCAAAACTATAAATCAGGTGAAAGTGTTGGGATGGCTATGAGTTTCCTGAGTGAGGTCTTAAGTCTAGTGCCAAATACCGAAGAACATGCATGTATTGATGAATGAGTTGTAGGTTTTGCAGAACTGCAGATATTCTAAACTGTTCTTCTCAAAATGTAGTTTAATGCCTTCTGGATCAGACTTTTTAGGAAAGGTGTGTGAGAACGATATCTCAATGGTTAAGAACACTTAATGGTCTGCCAGAAGACCAGAATTCTGTTCCCAAATCCCACACTGCATGTAGCACAAGATGGACTTCAATTTCCCATTTTTCTATCACTGTCTTTCAGGCTCGTACTATATTTCCTGCCTCAAGACACTAGTAGCAATATAAATATACTCAAAAGCCAGGCATTGTGGCTAAAACCTTACATTCTAGTAATTGTCATGTACTGACAGGAGGCTAGCAAGTTGACATATTTCCTTTTTTTATGTAGTAATCTTCAGGCTAGCCTAGGCTGTTTGTTTTAGAAAGTAAGTAAGCAATCAAGCAAACAAATAAACAACAAAAAACCAGAAAAACTGTATTAAGGTTAATCTAGTATTTTTAAACCTACCATAACGACTACAGCTTCTTTTGAATTTTAAATTAACATTGGTACAAAACACATATTTCCACATCCGTTGTATTTTTATTTGCATTTTTTTGGAATTTCAGAGTTATTTTGTTATAGAAACACATCTAAGTTTAGATGCCCTATGACTCTCTCTTCCTCTCTTTCTCTCTCTCTCTCCATATATATATATATATATATACATACACACATAATATCAAGTATATAGGAAAAGTAGGAAATAAGATGTTATAGTCAGAAATTGGTTTTGCAAAAAATATTTTAGAGGTGTATTGAGTGATACATATATCAAGTGATACAATAAAACTGGGGAAAATAAGATCCTTATTCTGAAATTGATTTTGGTCCAAAAAATTTTAAGGATATATCAGTTTCACCAAGTAATATTTTGTCTCGGAAAGGCATGCAAGCACATCAAATCTGTGGAAAATATTCAGTTTGGGGAGGTTTAATGTTCTCGGAAATTTAAAATACACAGATGGCCAAAGTACACATGATCTTTGGGAAGTCTTGTGCCCTGATGCCTTTGGGTATGCTGGCTTTGTTTGTCAGAACGGTCTCAAGTCTGTTAGAACAGCTTGGCTAGTTCTGACTCTATTCCTTCCCAAATTAATGCTAGCCAGATGAAGCTTGCACTTTAATGCGGAAAAGCTGAGTTCCCTGACAAGCTCTCAGGAAACAAGCTATTCATCACCATGCAATAGCATTTCCTTTCTGTTTGAAGGAATAGACTATTTTTCGTTATTCATTTTAAACTTTACTTGTGAATGTTATTTATTTTTCAGTGTGTCATATACAAATAGCAAAACAATGCAACTTAAATTTGACATCTACCGTACTGATGTGCCTGCCATGTAGAAAGCTGCTTTGAATTCTGCTCTGGCATGTATATTCATGGTTAGATTATTATTACACACCAGAGTGTATCTCACCAGTTGAAAAATCTTCCTCAGTTATATAGAAATTATAAAATTATCATCAATACTTCATAGCACAGCTATGTATTATTTACCAATAGTTTAAATATGTCAAAATTAAAATCAAATTGGCACTGAAATAAAGACTCTCAGCGCCAAACTTCACCTCATTTGTGCTTATCGCTAACAGCCGTTGCTTCATATTCTCTGACACAGCTCAGTACAAGGATGATGACTTTTTTTTCAGACAGAGACTTTTAGTTATATTTTGTTAGGATGTGATTCATAATTTCATTGGAACATGTAAGTTATATACTGATCTAGCAAGACCTGGTTCCTTTTTCTATGGGTTTACTGATAATGTGGTTTAAATAGTTCATACTAGACTGATTATTGAGCAAAATAATACAAAATGCTGTTCTAAATAAAGAACCATTATTTTAAAAAATGTGTGAGTCTAAACTGAATTTTGATTCCAAAATGTATGTCTAAGAAATTTGATAACAATAAAAGGGTAAAAAGTAAAATAAACTGATAGGATTTGTTAATGAGATAAGATCAGAACATAACAATGCCAGTCTCTCTCTCTCTCTCTCTCTCTCTCTCTCTCTCTCTCTCTCTGTCTCTCTCTCTCTCTCTCTCTCTCTCTCTCTCTCTCTCTCTCTCTCTCTCTCTCTCTCTCTGTGTGTGTGTGTGTGTGTGTTGTGACCATGTATGGTTTTCTAACATAATCAGTACTTTGTAGTTTTGGAATGGTTAGCAATTCTCTATGTTAAAAACAGCCACCTTTGCAATGAAATTCGTGTATCAGAGAACTGACTTCAACTTTTTCAAAATTTCTATCCATGACACCCTTTTGAAAGGATTTACTCTGTCTGCTTTTTCCATGCAAAAGGACAGGAAAGACTAAACCTGACGAAATAATAAATGAATCAAATGCAACATTACAGCATTATTAGATTTTATACTGTTTCCACAAAACTATTTGAGGAAAAAATGCTTAAAGAAATGAAGAAATGTATTGATTGCTTCTTGCAGTTATAAGCCTGTAGTCTTTCACAGATGGTCCTGAACCTATTGGAGGGTGAGACAACATAGCAACAAAAGCACGTAGTGTAGACTAACAAACACACAATGTAGGAGAGATAAACCAGGTGCACAGGGACGTGATGGCCCACATTAAATAATGTATATACACCATCTAAATCCTATCACTGGGAAGTTTCCACAACCTTTCAAAACAGACTGCCAGTCAAGGACTATGTTATATGATGCCTTTGTGTATTTATTATGGCTTCCAGATTTATGTTTTTATAGGGTTTCTGAATATAGTAACCAGTAGGTTTCATTATCTATATCTGCTTCTTGTGACTTTCTTTGGGATCTTCCTCTTCTATTTGTTTTGTCCTGTTGCTATGTTTTAAATTTGTTTTACTCTATTATAACATTTTCTTATTATCCCATAGAAGCCTCCTTGTTTTTTTCATGAGAGAGAGAAAGAGAATTGTTCCCGAGGGGAGAAGATGTGGAGAGGAAATGGGGACTGTAGAGGGAGGGGAAATGATAATCAGGAAATATAATTTGAGAAAAAAAATCTATTCATACTAAAAGAAAAAGAGATAAGAATGGATTGATTTGCATTCTTCTGCGTGTTGACCTCCAGCTAAACCAGCACCATTTGTTGAAAAGGCTATCTTTTGTGAACTGGTTGGTTTTAGCTCCTTTGGCAAAGATCACGTGACCATAGGAGTGTGGATTCATTTCTGGGTCTTCAATTCTATTCCATTGATATACATGCCTGTCACTGTACCAATCCCATGCAGTTTTTAATACTCTTGCCCTGTAGTACTGCTTGAGGTCCGGGATACTGATTCCGCCAGCAGATCTCAGAATTCCCTCAATGGAGGAATGAATACAGAAAATGTGGTATATTTACACAATGGAATACTACTCAGCAATTAAAAGTAATGAATTAATGAAATTCTTAGGCAAATGGTCAAAACTGGAAAATATCATCCTAAGTGAGGTAACTCAATCACAAAAGAACACACATGGTATGTAGTCACTGATAAGTGGATATTAACCCAGAAGCTTGGAATACCCAAGACACAATTCACATATCAATTGATTCCCAAGAAGAAGGAAGGAGAGGCCCCTGGTCTTGGAAAGACTGGATGCAGCAGTGTAGAATACCAGGACAGAGAAGTGGGAGTGGGGAACAAGGGGAGGGAAGAGGGCTTATGGGACTTTCGAGGAGGGGGGAAATGAGAAAGGGGGAATCATTTGGAATGTAAATAAAGAATATAGAAAAAAATCTAAAATTAAAAGATAAAATAAAAATAAAAAATCAATGAATTGAAAATAAAAGTATGGCCTTTTTGGAATATTTCATATAAAATGGGTTCTTATAGCAAAGACAGTTATATATCTGCATCAATTGGATTGGAATCTCAGAAAGCTCACTGGGTATCTGCCATTCAATGAGAGAAGAACTCCATAGTATAAGGGTTCAGAGCAGAAAATTAAAATAGAGTGCAATTTACACATGTTGATATTCAGAAAATAGGAAAATTATAACTGTGTTTAAAACTATTTGAAGTAATAATATCAGTAAGATAAAGTTTCCATATTCCTCTACCCTTATCTTTATAGCTATATTAGTAATATTTACAAATATTGTTATTTCTAGGTTAATTCTGCATTCCTATATTTATATTTTGGATTCTTATATCTTTGAATTTTTAAGGATTGAAAAGTTAAAATATATATTGGCAGACATGACATTTAAATCTTTATTAGAACTCATGACACTATCACTTTTGAATTGTTATGATAAGACCTTCCTAGGGAATTAAATCAGCAAGAGTCTGATTTTTTTAACTCTATTTTCAGACATAGGGTATTTCTATGCAACATGCATTTTGGGCAAAGCTATATTCTTGGTGTAATATGTTTGGAAATTTTTGGACTTGTGATTAAATAATAAAAAATAAAGCTCTATAATCCAAAATGACTGCAGGTTCTAACACCATTTTGGATTTTTATCTAAGTAGAACATTTTTTAAGCATTGAAAGTGAAATTGTATTTTGGGTACAATTCTATACAAGCTGATACTCTTCTGTGTAAAAAGCATCTTAACATACATATAAGGATATGAGGATTGTGCAACTTCAAGAGTACCTTTACATCTGACAGTGTGATGATGGTGGTGTTCCAGGAAGAAATGAATATCAAAAAAATAAATAGATTTCAAAGCAACAGTACAAAATATTGACATTTTATGACATATGCTAGTATACATTTAACAATACAGACTATTTAATGATATTTAAATTACATTGAATCACTTAGACAATGTAGGCTCAAAGTCTCCAATTCTAAAAACAGACATGCCTAGTATATCTTTTAGTAAAATTACCAAGTCCAATTTAAATGTCCACAAAAATCAATGTTTTATTAATTTCCTCAAAATTCTAAATGTACTAAAATTCTTTAATATTAGCTCAAATTTATAGTAATCTTTTAGCATCAAATAATCATGAGCTGTTTTGCTTTTCAGATTTCCTTTTCATTAATTAGGATATGAGAAATAATAATCAAAACAACTTCACAAAGTACACAATCTTCAGTATTCATAAATTATGGCTATATCAATATCTTTTTAATGAGGTAAAATTTCAAAGTTTAAATATATGCCTCAAATATTAATCATACTATATTTGTCTATAAAAACTAAAGTCATAATATTAATAATTAATCGAACAGGATGTTCTGTCCTTATCCTGAAATTGTTTTGTGATAATTAGAGATTGCCTTTAAATTCATTTCGTGGCAAAATGAGATATCTGAGAAGGCTAGGCAAATGAAATAGTTCATTGATTAATTGAAATTTAATCGAGAGATAAACTCTATTAAAAGTACTAATACCAGTTAATTAATGTACTTCTGTGCTTATTTCCAAAGGAATAAAGGAATCAGTATGTTAAAGAGATATTCACATGCATAATTTTATTGCAGCATTACTGAAAATTTCCAAGACATGCAAAGAAATATCTGCCAAGAAATGAACACAAAAATTGATATGTGTGCTGTACGTGCATACACACACACACATACACACACACACACACACACACACACACACACACACACACACACACACATAGTGCAAAGGCTTCCTTGAAAAGGAAGAAAAAGGCTCACAGATGGTTGTGAGTCACGATGTGGTTCCTGAGTATTAAACTCAGGACCTCTGGAAGAACAGTCAGATCTCTTAAAGGCTGAGTCATTTCTCCAGTTCTCTCCTCTCCTTTCCTTTTTTGTTTTAAGACAGATAAATAGCATGAATTTGCGTAACTAACATTAAGATTGCAGATGTAAGTGGTGTTGAAGGATGGTTAAGAATATTATAAAAATGTACTCTATGAAAACACTTAAAAAATCCATTCTCCATTCTGTAAAAGTAACTTCTACTTGACACTTTCTAAGAAATTTTGCTTAACACATGATTGCTTGCCACCAATAAAGAAATTGAAACAATGAAATGTGATATATATTTTATGTGACCTGAAGGGTGTATTAGTTGTCTTTTGTATGTCAATCAGTTCACACTTATAAATATAACAAAACATGGGATTTTATAATATAAATATATATGACTGTATTTCACTCATAATGAAAATGCAATATTTTCAACATTTAAGAACTTAAGAATCCTAAAAGGAAAAATTGACCTGAAAAAACAGAGAGTGAGGGTAAAAAGGATTATGTTGAGGAAATATAAACATCAAAATAGGGATAGGGTACTTCTGAATCTAGGAAAGAACAGAAAGAGTGTTTTTTTTTTTTTTTTTTAATTTTATTTTATTTTATTTTTTTAATTTACATTCCAAATCACTTCCCCTTTCCCGTTTCCTCCCTCCCCGAAAGTCCCATAAGCCCCCTTCCCTCCCTCTTTTCTCCGTTCAACCCCCTCTCATTACTCTGTCCTGGCGTTCCCCTACATCCAGTCTTTCCAGGACCAGGGGTCTCTCCTTCCATCTTTTTAGAAATCTATTGATATGCTGATTGTGTCTAGGGTATTCTGAGATTCTGGGTCAATATCCCCTTATCAGTGACTTCATACCATGTGTGATCTTTTGTGATTGGGTTACCTCACTAAGGATGATATTTTCAAGTTCTGACCATTTGCCTAGGAATTTCGTGAATTCATTGTTTTTAATTGCAGAGTAGTATTCCATTGTGTAAATATACCACATCTTCTGAATCCATTCCTCCGTTGAGGGACATCTGGGTTCTTTCCAGCTTCTGGCTATTATAAATAAGGCTGCTATGAATATAGTGGAGCATGTGTCCTTATTGCATGCAGGTAAAGTCTCTGGGTATATGCCCAGGAGTGGTATAGCCGGATCCTCCGGAAGTGTCATGCCCAGTTTTCTGAGGAGCCGCCAGACTGCTTTCCAGAGTGGATCTCAGGCCAATCTCTCTTATGAATATCGATGCAAAAATACTCAATAAAATTCTTGCCAACCGAATCCAAGAACACATCAAAACGATCATTCACCACGATCAAGTAGGCTTCATCCCAGGGATGCAGGGATGGTTCAATATAAGGAAATCCATCAATGTAATCCACTACATAAACAATCTCAAAGAAAAAAACCACATGGTCATCTCATTAGATGCTGAGAAAGCATTTGACAAAATTCAGCATCCTTTCATGCTAAAGGTCTTGGAAAGATCAGGAATTCAAGGCCCATATCTAAACATAGTAAAAGCAATTTACAGCAAACCAGTAGCCAGCATCAATCTAAACGGAGAGAAACTTGAAGCAATCCCACTAAAATCAGGGACTAGACAAGGCTGCCCTCTCTCTCCATATCTTTTCAATATAGTACTTGAAGTTCTAGCTAGAGCAATTAGACAAGAAAAAGAGGTCAAAGGGATACAAATTGGAAAGGAAGAAGTCAAACTATCACTATTTGCAGACGATATGATAGTATACAAGAGTGTTTTAAGTATGAGAGGCTGAGCTACCTGACCATCTTTCAAATATAGTTCGTTCCCTATACATAATTTTTCTAAATAAAGTATATGAGCTCTTTATGAAATTTTCACCAAGTCAATGCCATGGAATGTAAAAGACATTAAAGGTACAAGAAAAACCTTTGCGAAAAATCACCATAGTTGGGACCAAAATAGATTGGGGAGTTGAGAAGGAGCCACAGAGATTAGTTCGCAAGGGTGCATTTGCATGGTGTTCCCTTTTTACTTTGTGCTTTTGGATTATAGAATAGATAGCATTTGATAAATTTACTTTAAAATACACACACAAACATACATATGCACATGCATATATATATACATTCATGTTATACTCATAGATTATATATAGTTACTACAGGCTAGATGATAATGTCTTCTCCCCAAGAGTTGTACACTATTTAACAAAACCTCCCTTTGAATTAAATGGTCACAGGGTCACAAAACAATAGAGAATATTGCTGCTTTCCTTCCAGATCTTGAATGTAAGACCTCATTGCTGATAGCACAACATATTTCAGACATAGATACTTGAAGGAATTGAACTTGAGCTTCATTGGGCTTCTCTAGTATTTGAACCTGTTGTTCATGCTGCAAAGCAAGAAAATCATTAAATCTGACTATCCAACTGTTAATCTTATGGGGCACAGCAAAGACCAGCCTAAAAGTGCAATCATGACACTTAATAAAATAGAAGTCTAAATGGATTAAGTGCCTATTCAGAAAGAACAATGATATGCCCGTTATTGTTAAGGTAACTGATCATGAGAGGAGAGTGAAGTTACAGACTCTAGAAGAGGACCTACTACAGTCATTATCACAATACAGTTAGTTCAATTTCCCATGATACCCTAAATATGCTTACATTCAAAGATAACTATTGCTCCCACTTCTCACCAAAGAAGCTTCTTTTGGCTTCAGTGGGGGCCACTACAGATCAATAGTTGATCAAAATATATATAATAAGTGAGCTTGCATTGCTCAGGGGGGAAAAATGACATTTCTTCAATGTTACCTGTCTATCTATAGCGCTCAGAAAGAATTTGCAATTAGGAAGGAGGTAGAAGATTGTAAAATCCAAAAGACTAGGATTCTTATTAAAATACTATGTCACTAAAACAGAACATGGAAGCTGCACACATGTAATCTCAACAACATAGTTGCCTAAATATGATCAGCACAATGACAGTCCCACTTGGCATGCAAATGTGGATGTGGGATGTTTCAGAAGGTCCCATCACTGTATGAAGAGATAATGTAATCAATGACTGCTGGGAGACACAGATGCAGTTCTCCTGGGATGAGTTTCCTGATAATATAGTTCCAAATTATGAGTTGTCAGCCATAAACCCACTAACAAGGGAGAAATAGTAGGAGAACTCAAGTGAGTCTGTGTGTGCCAATTACATAGGAGCAATACTAAATGTACTCACTAGGGTGAGTGTATATGAGTGTGTGTGTGTGTGTGTGTGCGCGCGCGCGTGCGTGTGTGTGTGTGTGTGTGTGTGTAAGCATAACAGTAATTACAGAAAATTATGGAAGAAGTCATGAATTTGAGAAGGTTGGGAGGCATATAAAGTGTCAGAAGAGAGAAAAGAGTGGAAAGAATGTAAATGCAGTATTTCTGTAGCAAAATTCAAGTATCAGTAAAAATAAATACATTAAAAGCAATGGAAATATAAAAAAGAAATAAGTGCTTAATTTGCCAATTCCGCGTGTCACCTAAAGCTGCAGAGTATTGCTAATGTGATTTGGTAAATATAACCATTACTAATATATATTTCTGCTTTGTTTTTTTTCTCAGATATAATTTTGGAAAAGAAAGAAGGAAGGAAAAAGTAAAAAGAAAAAAGAAAGGAAGGAAGGAAGAGAGAGAGAGAGAGAGAGAGAGAGAGAGAGAGAGAGAGAGAGAGAGAGAGAAACAAGGAAAAACCCTTTTGTTTAAGTCCTACTTCATTACGTCAAAGAAGAAATAAAAGCAAATGCACTTTCTTATATGTAATTTTAATGTACAGTGTCCTCTTTCTCCCCTTGTCCCTTGCTTGTATATTTCCATTTCTTTGTCCTTGGTGGAAGTCTTTGGGCAGGGAATGTATTTTGCTGTTAGCTCTTAGCACATTAATGTGAAGCATTTTGCTTGGTTGTCCCCTCTCCTAGGATACTCACCTTGTGTGAGGAACCTGCCCTATTCATTTCGAGTCAGTAATGGGATTCCATGTGTTGTGAACACTACAGTGCTACCTTTATGCACTAATTAACTGAATATGGTAATGAGGGCAAGGCTACAAAGTCAAAGTAGGAGAAACTGAAAAATAAAGCAATTTATCTACCAGAGCAGATGTAGTGAAACTCTACTAACTATCCTCTAACAAGACATTTGTTTTGCAGTTTAATTTAGTAGTTTTTAGTCATCAATCCATTCTCTCATTTAACTTCCTTCTTCTTCCCAAGTCTCTCTCCTATTTCCATGTCTTATTTTTGTATGTGACCCATTAAATTTAATCAGATTTTCTTGCCCAAGTGTTGGGGTAGATTATATACCAAAACAAGTAGAATGTTCACAGCATTATCTTTTACGAATTAGTTGTGTTCAATGTTGAACAGACTGTTCATGAAACATTATTTTTATCTTAAGCTTATCTATATTTAAAAATAGAAAATTTCATAACCTTAGTCATCAATTTGAGCTATGCACCTAATGTAAGTCAAATTATGTGCCTAATCTATTAACTCTTCTT
This sequence comes from Tokudaia tokunoshimensis, assembly GCA_036184795.1. Classification (NCBI taxonomy): domain Eukaryota; kingdom Metazoa; phylum Chordata; class Mammalia; order Rodentia; family Muridae; genus Tokudaia; species Tokudaia tokunoshimensis. Next base: position 55,601,129 of record BTHU01000015.1, read on the forward strand.
CAAAATTACTACATTATTTACTTTTGTATTTTATATAAGTAATACATAGTAGCTCATAAGTTTTATTTGTGAATATTGGTAAAACAAAATGTCAGTATAATTATTTATATCAAAATCTGTGAAAGAGAGTGCGACTTAGACAATTCCACTGTTGTTTTAGAGAGAGTACATGTTATAACTATTGTATTCAGTACCATGACTTTAAGCTAGTTGCCTAATTTCCAAAACAAACAAATGTATCCCTAAAGGAAAATACAAATAATAAATAGTAAATAGTAAATCAAATGTTTTATTTTCTGTAGTTTAGGAAATTATCTTTATTAGTTTCCCAGACCTTATTTAATTAACCTATCCCACAAAGTTATATCAATGGAAATTTAAGTAATAATAAAGAAATCACAAGTATTTTTTTCTTAGCTTGAAGTTCACTGTTATCTTATTTTGCATGTTTTCCATGTGTATTTATCAGTTTCTAATATATATAAACTATATAAGAAAATATGTTTACTTATATATTTATAAAGATGAAGACTCACCAGTAAAGAGACCAGAAAAAAGTGGAATTAATCGAACATCATCACTTGTATTTAAAAGAAATTGCTCGTGTCTTCAAGAAAGTGGTCAGTATAGACAAATTTTGGGCTATTCCCACAATGTTACTGTTGCTATGCTTAAAGAATGTCACTGCAATTCTAAACTTTTTTGGAAAAGTACAGTATCTCATTTCTCAATTTAAAATGATTGAGTGTGGCTACTGTAATTGATTTGTACATATCAATTTAAGATATTTTATCCTTATGGAATAAACATTTAATTTTTGCAGCAAGGTTAGTTATTACAAATATAAAAATAGGAAGGAATGAATAAATGCAGGTGAAATTTTTATCATATCAGGATGACAGCAAGTTTCTAATCTAGAAATATTGTCATTGCAATGGCTCTTCTTGAAAAAATGGAATCATCTGTAATCAACTAAAACACAAGCTACTGGTCACTCCTGTAAGGAATTTTCTTGATCATATTATTTAAAGCATGAGGAATCATTCTAAATGTGGGTGCACACCCTGCTGCAATTCTTCCTAATTTTATAACTAAGGTATGAAAAGAGCAACAGCAATAACAATCAACATTTTTAATCTTCTTCCAATATGACTCTTGATATTAAGAAGAAAAACTATGAGAACAATTTTTGTTTTGAATTATTGTATTAGTACAATATGCCTAAAGTGAATTTTCCAAAAGTATTCTCAGAGCATTAATGTTTGGGAGCAAATCTAGACTCATGGACTGCTGTGAGGCTTCCCGATCTGAAGTAGCAATTCATAAAATGTAATGAGCATCTGATTCATCTCAGGCTGCTTGTTAAGCAGGCAGATTTTTGGATCCTCCTCCACATTCACTGAAGCAGAATTTCTGCCGAGAACATTTTCCATAGCTAAATATGGATTATGATCTGGCAAAAACTTTGCTAGCTCAATGAAACTAGCTAGCCTCTTAAGAAGTGCAGATTTGAATTCCTTCTGTGTTCTTGAAGCTCATCTTAAAATTTTGCAGAGTACAACAAAATTAGCCAGTTTTCTTTTCTATAAAAAGGGAATGAACATTTGTCAAAAAGCTAGAATTTGGAAGACAGGGATTCAAGTGCAGATATGTCTGGCTCCCCGTCTGTGCATTTTCTGGGACAATAAGGACATCAGTGTTGCTCAGAGTTTCTTGCATGAATTTATGAATTACTTCATAATCTGTTGCTGCATAATTATATAGACAAAAAAGCAAAAAAATATAGACATAGATCCTGTCTCTATATTTTAACTGCATTTCTTGAACCAAAATCAGTTTACAGTTTAAAAAAACAATGAAAAATTTACCTTCCAAAACCTCTACAACACATTTTATATTTTAATTTACTTCATATTTTCTTTTATTCTAGTTTTTTGATGTTAGTTGTTCTAAGTGGTTTTTTGCATCCTATTTTCCCTCTCTTGGAAGTACCCTTGAAACTGTTTTGACCATTTGCTGCCTTCATGGACTCTATATAAATAAATAAATAAATATATATATATATATACATATAAATTTAGTGCTAATATCTACAGAGAGAAAAAAAGAGGTGACATGTGTATATCTCAGACTGGGTTACCCCACTCAAAATGATTGTTTTTCCTATTCATCCATTTATCTGTAAATTTCATGATTTCACTTTTCTCTATACCACATGACTTTCATCTAAACCCTGGTGGATAACTGTGAAACCGGAGTTGGAAAGACTTTAAGAGATAAAGGTAAAGAATGAACACAGGGAAACATTAGGAACACAGGGAGGCAGTTCCATATATGTAATGGAAAGCAGTTATGACATTGTACACAAGACCTGTACAAGGTCAGCAGAAACAAAAAACCACTGTCAGCAAAAACAAGGTGACTACAAAGTCTTATACCTAATTAAAGAATTTCTGGCATTCAATTGCTACTCATGTTCATCTAGAATACTGTCTCTGGTAGTTTAGCCATTCCCCCGAGTTAGGACTCATATGAAAACCCAGAATAAATTGGACTTGATAGATAAAAGAAAACAACAACAAAAACACAAATCTGTGTGTGGGATGGATCTGGCAGGGATTTGAGTAAGAAAATGAATCAAAGTACATTCTACAACATACTTAAAGATGTAGTGAAGACATTTCAGAAATAAAAAAGAATGAAAAGAAGAGAGATAGCATTCATGAAACAGATGATGTGGGAGGCAGAGAAGCCAGACAAGCAGTGATAGAGAAACCCCTGAAAAAAAAAAAAAAGAAAAGGGAAAGAAAAGAACGAAAAGAAAAAGGGAAGGGAAGGGAAAAGATTATTGCTTTTTATACACTTCCCAGAGGTGGCAGAGAAATTTGAACCACATATTTTTGATCAACACTCATAAAAGAAATATAGAAGAACAACATATCTCAAGTAAATACCTGTATAAACAACCATAATACACAACACATTTTAAACTCTGCACCAGGAAGAGAGATTCAAAGAGCTTGATCCAGTTTCTTCAAGCTACTGGTTGAGTCTCGAAACTCATCTAAAAAGAGTTCAGCATAAGTTCTAATATTTCAAGTAATACATATAAGTAGAAATTTATAGGGTATTACAAATTCTTAATCCATATATACTGAATTTCTTATTCTGGTTAATATTTTCAAAGAGAAATTTAAACTAATAAATTTATCACAGAATTTCTTTTAAGAGCACATACTTCAAGAAATTTACATTCTTTAAAAACAAAAATGATATAATCATAGGACTGTAGTGACATTTATAAACATATGAGGTTTTAAAATAGTGAAATCAGGGACTAAAAAAGGAAGTGGTTAGCTAGTTAAGTGCTTTCTATGCATGAGAAAATATAGTTTCTCCCCAGAACTTATATTGAAAACAACTCTGCATCATGCTGTACTTACAATCCCACAATTACAGAGTTCGAGGATTATGAATTCTGGGGCCTGCAAATCAGCCAGCCTGGCCTTCTTTGGTGCTGACCATTGTCCAAACCATGAGAGGAAACTTGTGTTCAAAACAAAACAAAACAAAACAAAACAGAAAGGTGACCAGCACCTGAAGGATAGTGTGATCACTACACACATATGCTCACATGGTCAAGTGAATCCACATGACACGCATGTATCACTGAGTGCACATGAGTACCCATACAAAAAAACCTAGCATACAGAAAAAAGAATTCATGCTACAGAAATAATTGTTAAATGATGACAGGATTCTTATTATTTGAGTTTAAATTTGCTGTACAAATATTTCAATATTTTCTACAAATTGAGCTTTGTAAAGGGGAAGACTAGCTTTGCTGCATAAACCTTTTGGAACTGAGTTTGATTAAAGCCTCAAAGAAGAAATCAGATATTGTGCTATGTAGCTCTATCCTCAGTGCTCTGAAGGCAGTGAAATGGATTCCTGCAGTGTGGCTAACTGGTCGGATTATTTTAATCAGCTAATCTCAAGATACAAGGAGAGATCCTGCCTCAAAATACAAGGTGTTTATTTCCTGAGTAAAAGCACAAAAGGTTGAACATCTCATTCCCAAATACAGGAGAATGCCCCTTAATACAATAAGGTACACACACACACACACACACACACACACACACACACACACACACACACACTTAAACAAAAAATACAAAACAAAAACAAAAACAAAAAAACCATGACTGTCTATAAATTAAAAGAAATGTATATACATTACAAAGATAGCTCTCAATGAGTGAAACAGCAAATGATTCTATAAATTGATCTTTAAAAAACATTCATGATTATATATTAAGTTAGTAACACTTTTTTTTCTCTTACTAAGCAAATTGTTTTAAAATTGGCATTATAGGTAGATGCAACTTGATTAATGGTTTTATCTCCAAGAAACACTTTTGGGTTATTTATAGATGCCACTGTTTTGATAACACATTAATGTTGTTTCACTGTTACATGGAAAGTTAAAAGAAATGTTTATTTGCCATAGCCTGAAGAAGTATGTTTTATTTTATGAAGCATAAACATAAAATGCATTGTAAATCATTCCTACAATAAAAACAACTTTGAAGGAAACCTGAGAACTTAGAATTTCCAGCTAACCTAATGACTTGAGTTTGAATCCATGCATTGCATAAAGATAGAATTGCCATCCAACAACTGGAGTCTACTTGTCATACAAAATCACAGCACATACGTGACCATACACTTGAAGACATACATGTATGCAAATCAGTAAGCCTCTCCTCTCTCTCTCTCTCTCTCTCTCTCTCTCTCTCTCTCTCTCTCTCTCTCTCTCTCTCTCTCTCTCTCTCTCTCTATCTCTCTCTCTTTCTCTGTCTCTCCCCTTCTCATTTAAAAAAGGGAAAGCCATAATAAAGTCTCAGCGTCTCAGCATGTTATCTCCAGTGCTTCCTACAAGACAGCTTGAATTCTATCCTGGCAACAAAGGGTTGAAAGGAGAGAAATCGCTTCAAGCTTTCCTCTGACTTCTAAACTTTGCCATGGAAGGTATGTAAGTACATATGTACAGATACATCATAAATGTAACAAGAACAGTGACAAATAACAACCTCTTTACAAGAAAAAATTAAAACTAAAATTTAAAAGCCACTTCTTTCCACTCTCACTAACTTCCACCTATAATATTACTACTAAGATTTTAGTTTATCACACTTGTATTAGAAACTTAAAAAATAAACCCTATTAGTTACTTCAAAAGATTTTCCTAAATTTAGGGACTCATTTTCTACTCTTTGCACTAATCCTGTTATCCTTGTCTCTTAAATGCATTACTCAACTAATCCTTAAAAATAGTTCTCATTTTAATTACAGCTATAATTTAGAGATTATGTAAAATGTGAAATCTCAACTAATTATACTGTGGTTGGGAGGGAACAGAAAACTCTCAATAGTCCACCAAAACGGTATAGAAATAGAATTGTTAACTGACATGGTGATGGGTGTGGGAAGGGATCTCAGAGATAAGAAGTGAAATGGAAAAGAAAATAAAGGGAAAGGCTGAGACCCACACAGCGTTTGAGCTCTTGGCAGGTGCATTAGCATACTGAAAAGCTTAGTTTCAGAAGACAGAGCCTTAAGCAAATACTTATACACTTTGACAGGAAAATATACTAAAGCGATCTTCTTGGATCTGATGCCACGATTTGTTGTAGAGAGGAAACTTTATGAAGTGAAATATATTTTGTAAGTCAGTGTGGACAATTATTTGACACCAATGACTTGCTGACAATTTTCATATAAAATCTAACATAATATGTAAGTGACCTGCAGGACAATGTGACTGATAATATATTAAGAATAATAAATTGGAAAAATGGGCTGTCTCACTTTAGAATGGAAGAATCCCATACTATTAAATAATTAAGACTAAGTTTTAGTGTGCTTGATTAGTGCACTTGTATATTACCATCAATTTATATTATGTATTCAGTTTAACACACACATACATACACACACACTCAAAATAGTTCATTGCAAAAATCCAGATAATGAAAATTTCTAAGGACAAAAGCTAATCTGAAAAAAAAAATGACTTATGTAGAAATTCACAACAGGTTGAAGCTTTTGCTTTTAGATAAATTAAAAAGGTTTAAATTTGTAAAAGATAAAAATAAATAAGAAAAGGGTCTTATGACCTCTATTCCTTCTAAACATTGATTTGTCCTTGGATTTTCAGGCCCTTCCAAGGTATAGAAAATATTGTGGGTTTACTTCAGATTACTCATTATTATACTGTTATCAATAAGAATATTTCCAGGTAAGGCCTGTCTTTAGGATTGGCTACATCTTGAACTCATGTGCAATGTTCTTTGGTTCCTGGTCTGAATCTCTGCTATGTATCCTTTAAAGACCACATGTCTACATATGGCCAATGACCTTTTCTTTGTATTCTAACTCATTGTTTTTAAACTAGTGCTGTAATTTAACATAAAAGACAATGTGTTTTCTTGTTTTTTTTTTTCTAAATTGTAATACAGAAAAGAAGATGTGATTGTCATAATTTCCTACAATTATTGAAATCTAATGACAGGGCTGCAAAAACCAATAAGTGGCTAAAGCACTCTAGTTGTTTCAATAAAAGTGGCCCCTATTGGCCCATTGGAAGGAATATTAGTCAGGGTTCTCTAGAGTCACAGAACGTATGGGTAGTCTCTATATAGTTAGGGAATTTGTTGATGACTTACAGCTTGTAGTCCAACTCCACAACAATGGTCAGCAGCAGTTGTAGATGGAAGTCCAAGGATCTAGCAGTTGATTAGTCCCACGAAGCAAGCAGGAAAGGAAGAGTGAGTGTGTCTTCTTTCTTCCAATGTCCTTATGTAGGTTTCCAGCAGAGGGTGTGTCCCAGGTTAAAGGCGTGTGCCACCATGCCTTTAATCTCAGATGGCCTTGAACTCGGAGATCAGCTTGTCTTAATCTTCTGGAAATCATACTCACTATGTTTCAAGATCTCCATGCCAAGATCCAGGTTAGAAACTTGTATCTCTGAGCCTCCAGATTAGGATCATAGGTGAGTCTTCCAATTATTGATTGTAGTTCCTTCCAGATATAGTCAAGTTGCAAAGCAGGAAGAGCCACTACAGAAGGGGAACTATTTAGATGTGTGGCCTTGTTGAGGTAGGTGTGTCACTGTAGGACAGGCTTTGAGATTTCAGAACCTCAAATTAGTGTACTTTCTGCTGCCTGTCAATCAAGATTAGAACTCTCAGGTCCTTCTCTTGTCCATGTCTGCCAGCATGCTGATATCCAGCCATGTAGATAATGGACTAACCCTCTGAAACTGTACCTAGCCTCATTTAAATGCTTTCAGTTATAAACATTGATGTGGTCATAGTGTCTCTTCACAGTAATGCAAACTTAACTAAGTAAGTCAGGAATTCATCATGCAAACGAGTATATGAGGATGAACTCTGTGTACCACGAAGATCAACACTCCTGGGAGTGGTAATATAAGATAGTTGGTAGGTAAAGGATACTCATAGGAAGCTACTGTACCAGTTGGCTTAGGATTCATAATACATAAAAGAAGATTTGCAACAAACCAACAAACAAGAGAGAAAGTGAGATTCTATTCTGATAGTGTCCTCTGACAGTGTATGTGAGCTGGGCATGGTTATGTATACTCAGATAAACAATTTAGAGCACTCATCTCCTCAGGCTAGACATTATAAGAATGAAATGTTCTTGTGGGCATCGACAATAGTGTCTGGATTTTGTAATTGTATATGGGATGGATCACTAGGTGGGGTATTCTCAGGATAGTCTTTTCCTCAGACTCTAAAATCCAGACACTATTATCTATGCCCACAAGTACTTGCTGACTGGAGCCAGATATAGCTGTCACCAGGGAGGCTCTTCTAGGGCATGACAGATACAGAGGAGGACACTCTCAGCCAGCTATTGAACTGAGCACAGGGTCCCCAATGGGGGAGCTAGAGAAAGGACCCAAAGAGCTGAAGGGGTTTGCAATGCCATAGAAGGAACAACAATATGAGCCACCCAGTACTCACAGAGCTCCCAGGGACAAAACCATCAACCAGAGAGTAAACATGGTGATACCCATGGCTCCAGACACAAAGGCAGCACAGGATGGCCTTGTTGAACATCAAAGGGAGGAGAGGCCCTTGGTCCTGGAAAGTCTTGATGCTGCAGTGTAGGGGAATACCAGGACAGAGAAATGGGAGAGGGTTTATTGGGGAATAGGGGAAGGGGAGATGGCTTATGGGATTTTCAAGGGGGAGGGGACCAGGAAAGTGGAAGTCATTTGAAATGTAAATAAATAATATATCTAATAATAATAAAAAATATAAAAAAGAAAAAAAAAGAGTTGAGAAGGCCTTGAAGACCAGAAAAAAAAAAAAAGAATGAAATGTTCTATGTTCACTACTAAAATAGAAAAGTACTCATCAAATATAGGAAACTCAGCTTAGAGTAAGCATTAGAGAAACCAGTTTTGTTAACCAAAAAGACCATCTTTCTTTCTTTTTTGACCATATACCACATACTCTGACCTGAGACAGCTCAGGTCATATATATATATATGCCAGATAAGGCAATCCTATGCTATATATGCAGCTGGAGCCATGGGTTCCTCCATGTACAATCTTTGGTTGGTGTTTTAGTCCCTGGGAACGCTGGGGTGTCTGTTTAGTTGATATTGTACTTCCTGTGGGGTTACAACCCCCTTCAACTCCTTCAGTCCTTCTCCTAGCTCTTCCATTAGGGTCCTATGCTCAGTCTGATGGTTGGCTGAAAGCATCCTCATCTCTATTGTTCACACGCTGGCAGTTCCTCTCAGTGGACAGCTATGTCAGGCTCCTGTCAGCAAGCACTTCTTGGCATCAGCAGTAGTATCTGGGTTTGGTGTCTGCAGACGAGATTGATCCCTAGGTAGGAAGGCCTCTGGTAGCCACTAGAAAGTCCCAGATGCTAGGGAAGTAAGAGATCCCCAGGACCCAACAGGGCTGAAAGTAGCCAAATACCCAACAAAGGGGAGAGAGAACCCGGAGAGACTACTTCCAGTGGATAGGCACAACCCCTGGTTGAGGGATGGGACCACCCGCCACTCTCAAAATTTTTAGCTCAGAATTGTTCCTGTCTAAAGGATATGTAGGGACAAAGAGTGGAGCAGAGGCTGAAGGCCATCTTACTTTAAAGGAAAGAAAATATGCCTGGTCACCTAGAGTTGGGAGTAGTGCATAGGGTGTGTGACTAGAACCAAGTCTGAGGGCTCTGACTAGTAAGGATGGCAATAAATAGCTTGGTCATGTCCATAACACATTTGATCCATGTTATGTTTGGAAACTGAAGGGAATGCCAGTGGACTAGTATGTAGAGAACTCATCAGACTGGAGTGAAACACAAGATATGTGACATGGTCTAGGTTTGGAAGTATGATATGACAGGTCCACTCTCTAGATTGAGTTGGCACAAGGTTTGAGAACCATGTCCAAGACCAGAAGTTTAAAGGATTTTATAATTACTGAGATATAAATGGATAATTGTTTTATTTTGGGAAATACTTTTTGGAGAATGGCTAGAAAATGTTCTATGAATTGACATTTTGTTAAGTTTATCTTAATAACTTCTATACATAAGAACATTATACTTCTAAATCATAATTTATCCTGTCTCAATGCTCTTTGAATATGATAATTTATAAGTTTTTATAATCAACCATAAAGTGAGAGTGAAAATAGACTATCATGATTTTGGTTTGAGTTAATTTGACGAATTTGTTGTTAAAGAAATGAGAAATTTCAGAAAGTAAAAGTATAAACAATATGAAATACAGCTATTTTTCTAATTTATTGGGTAAATTGATTACGACATTTTTTATTAAAAACTTTATAATCCATGATAAATCCTTGAAATTTTACTTCTGGTTACTGTTGAAGGTTTCTATTAATGTATTTATGAGTGACTTCAGGAGTAAATTTTTTAGTAGCTTGATGTTAAAATCAGGCAAATATAGATGGTTCTGCCCAAAAAACAGTTTATATAACTTGGTGCTGTACTAACAAGGAAGACAGAACAACTATATAAATAGAATAAAAAGGATTTTAAAAAGGAATTTTTACTTCCCCTACAATGAAAATCTAACTATAAGGATCTGACAATTTATGCTATGGAAACTTTAGGGCCATTTTCTCTAAAACTAAAGTTGTTTTTAATTGAAAAGATCTCTAAAGGCAGAAATAAAATAAATTTTAACCCAAATTATACCATTATGGCACAAGTTATTTTATTTACTTTGCTAAAAGTGTATAGTATACAAATAAAGCAATTTTTATCAACAATGATCAGTTTAACAGTATTGTTAAATTTCAATCCCTGGACAAGCTGTCAAAGTGTTCTTTAACATATCAAACTGTACCTGCCCTCCAGGTTTTCCTAGAATCCCTCAATCCCTACCTGTGACAAATATGACTAGAATACCCTTACCCCCAGGCCAGACCCTACCTGAACGTTCGAGTCCAGAGGATGGGCTGCCATTTCCCCCAGCTTTGTACAGAAGTCTCTGTGTCTCTCTCTGTCTCTGTCTCTGTCTTTGTCTCTGTCTCTGTCTCTCTCTCTCTCTCTCTCTCTCTCTCTCTCTCTCTCTCTCTCCTCTCTCTCTACTTCTCTCTCTCTGCCTTCTCTCTGCCTCTCTATCTGTATGGCAACTTCCTAGGCCTTTTGAACCTAGTGAACTCACCTGGAAGCTATTATCAAATAAGACTGCCTTTTATACTTTTAATTCATCTTGAATTGGCTTATGATCTTAGTGAAGAAGCTTATCAATTATCTCTTTCGGTGCCATATTTCCATCAATTAAAAATTCAAGTCTTTGAGAATTAAGTTCATAAAATTTATTTTATTTTTTTTAGTTACCCAATATTTAATGCTTTTATTTTTTAATGAAAAAGGAAGTAAAAACATTTTATGATAAAAGTAAAGATTTACATGAAAAATATTTCTGACAAAATTGAAGAAGTTTATAGAAAAACATTATGATTGACAATTCTCATGTAAAATTAGAGAGTAAAATGGTAGACATAAAAAACATTACTAAATTAATTGAAAAAGGAGGTAGAATCATTTTATGATTTCTGAACTGAAGATTAACATGGGAAATATTTCTAATAAAAATGTAGAAAAATATAAGATAACATTAAAATTGAAGATTATCATGGAAAGTTACAGATAAAATGGTAGGCATAAAAATATTTCTAAGTTGATTGAAACTGGAATTATAAAAATTTTCTGATAAAATTGAAGATCTACAAGGAAAATATTTCTGACAAAATTCAAGAAATATATAGAAAAACATTAAAATTGACTATATCATGGAAAATTACACAAATAAATTGGTAAGAGTAAAAATAATCCTAAATTGATTGAAAGTAGAATTATAAACATTTTCTGATAAAATTGAAGATTATCATAGAAAATTATACAGATATAATGGTAGGCATAAAAATATTTCTAAGTTGATTGAAAGTGGAATTATGAACATTTTCTGATAAAATTGAAGATTTCCGTGGAAAATATCTCTAATAAAATTGAAGAAATATATAGAAAACATGTTAAGATTGACTATTACATGGAAAAATTATACAGATAAAATGGTAGGCATAAAAATATTCCTAAGTTGTTTCAAAATGGAATTATAAATATTTTCTGATAAAACTGAAGATCTACAAGGAAAATATTTCTAATAAAATTCAAGAAATATATAGAAAACGTTAAAACTGACTATTTCATGGAAAATTATACAGATAAAATGGTAGGTAAAAAAAGGTTCCTAAGTTGATTGAAAGCAAAATTATAGATATTGTATGACAAAATAGAAGATTTACATGGAAAATATTTCTGATAAAATTGAAGAAAAAAATAGAAAAACATTAAAATTGAAGATTATCATGGAAAATTATACCGATAAAATGGTAGGCATAAAAATTTTCCTAAGTTGATTGAAAGCAAAATTATAAATATTTTCTAATAAAATTGAAGTTTTACATGGAAAATATTTCTGATAAAATTGAAGATATATATAGAAAAATGTTAAAATTAAATATTATCATGAAAAATGCTACAGTTAAAATGGTAAACATGGAAAACATTACTAAATTGAAAGAGGAATCACAAACATTTTCTGTTAAAATTGAAGATTTACATGAAAATATTTCTGTTAGACTATGTTTTTTGTTGGGGAATTGAGTCCACTGATGTTATATGATATTAAGGTATAGTGATAGTTGCTTCCTCCTATTTTTGATGTTATTTTTGTTTGTATGGTTACTTTCTTTTGGGCTTGTTGGAAAAAGATTACTTTCTTGCTTTTTTTAGGATGTAGTTTACCACCTCGTGTTAGTGTTTTCCATCTATTATCCTTTGTAGGGCTGGATTTGTGGAAAGATATTGTGTAAATTCGGTTTCATCTTGGAATATATTGTTTTCTCCATCTATAGTAATTGAGAGTTTTGCTGGGTTTGTTTGGGCTGGCATTTGTGTTCTCTTAGGGTCTGTATGAGATCTGCCCAGAATCTTCTACCTTCCAGCCACCATGTGCAGCAGGGAACCAGGCAGTTCCAAAGCCTTCTGTGCTTAGCCCAGCAGGAGAGAGTGATCTCACAGCAGCAATTTCACTTCTGAGTGTGGAGGTGAATTCTCCAACTTCTCTCTGGAGGGGTAAAGGAAGGAGCACACAAGACATAGGATCAGTGGAGCAGCTGGGACAGGAGTCTTCCCTTTCGGCTATCATCTGCAGCAGGGAACAAGACAGCTCCAAAGCCTTCTGTGCACAGACCCTGCCAGAAGAGAGTTGGTCTCCCAGGAGTATAGACACAGGCTTACAGGCCCGTAGGAGAGACAAGCTCCAGCCAGAGACAGCAAGACTAACTAACACCAGAGTTAACCAGATGGCAAAAGGCAAGCACAAGAACCCTACCAACAGAAACCCAGGCTACTTGGCAACATCAGAGCCATCTCCCACCACAACATGTCCCGGATATCCCAACACACAGGAAAAGCAAGAGTTGGATTTAAAGTGTCATCTTACTACGCTATTAAAGGACATCACAAAGGACATAAATAATACCCTTAAAGAAATACAGGAGAACATGAGTCATATGGTAAAAGCCCTTAAAGAGGAAACACAAAAGTCCCTCAAAGAAGTACAGGTGAACATGGGTGAACAGGTAGAGGCCCTTAAAGAGGAAACACAAAAATCCCTTAAGGAATTATGGGAAAACACAAACAAACAAGTGAAGGAACTGAACAAAGCCCTCCAGGATCTAAAAATGGAAGTAGAAACAATAAAGAAATCACAAAGTGAGACATCTCTGGAGATAGAAAATCTTGGAAAGAATTCAGGAGTCATAGATGCAATTATCAACAGCAGAATACAAGAGATAGAAGAAAGAATCTCAGGGGCTAAAGATACCATAGAAAACATTGACTCAACAGTTAAAGAAAATGCAAAATGCAAAAAACTCCTGAGCCAAAACACTCAGGAAATCCAGGACACAATGAGAAGACCATACCTAAGGATTATAGGTATAGAAGAGAGTGAAGATGTACAACTTAAAGGGCCTGTAAATATTGTCAACAAAATTTTAGAAGAAAACTTCCCTAACCTAAAGAAAGAGATGTCCATGAATATACAAGAAGCCTACAGAACTCCAAACAGACTGGACCAGACCAGAAAGTCCTCCCGTTACATAATAATCAAAACACCAAATGCACTAAACAAAGAAAGAATATTAAAAGCAGTAAGGGAAAAAGGTCAAGTAGCCTATAAAGGCAGGCTTATCAGAATTACACCAGACTTTTCTCTTGAGACAATTTACTTTTAATATATTCAAATCCACTTTTCATAGTCTATCCTGATTCATCTTACTTTCCTTCCCCAATTATTTGTGTTCTCTCTGAGCTGTCAAAATAGTTCTGTTTCAGGACTTGTCCTAGAGAAGGGGTAACTTTCAGAAGCTATTCCCTTGAAGAAAACTGACACAGAGGCAGCCTTTAGAATAGGACAAATCTTTACCATCTTATATCTGACAAAGGCTTTCTGTCTAGGACATACAAATAACTCCAAAAAGAAAAGAGAAACAATGCAAACAAACCAATTGAAATTGGATTAAGTAATTAGAGTTCTCAAAAGATGGTTGAGAAGTATTTTTAATATTCTATATCTTTAGTAATTAGAAAGATGAAATTAAAGCTATTTTAAACTTCCATCTTAGCCACATCACAATGGGAAAATACAGCATAAAAGAAAGAAAAACCCCACCAAATGTTGGCAAAAATCGCTAGAGAGGAAAACACACAATCACTGCTGATCAAAATGCAAATTGGTGCAGCTAGCTACTCTGGAAATCAGTGTTGTAGATACTGATTTCCAAGAGCCAGAAAGAAATTTTTCACATAATCCAGTAGTAACATTCTCTGTTATACACCATATACTACAGAGATACTTGTGTTTACCTCATTATGTTCATTGCTGTAATATTTATAATAATCCAGGATATGTAAACATTTAGATATCCATTAAATGATAAAAGTACTGTAAATGTGGTACATTTTTATAGTAGAATATTGCTCAGCTGTGAAGAAAAATATTGTGAAATTTACAGGAAATTGACGAGACTGAAAACAATGTTCCTGAGTAAGGTAACCCATAACCACAAAGAAATACAAAGTATTGCTTTCCTAGGTATATGGTAGCTTTACCTTTTCAGATGTGTGTTTCATTCAAAATATCTATTGAGGTTAGGGAAACGGGGAAAAGGTAATTTGTGTGTGTGTCTGTGTGTGTGTGTCTGTGTGTGTGTGTTTGTGTATACATATATATGTATGTGTATAATATACATATATATACATATATATATATACATATATATATATATATATATATTATATATATATATATATATATATATATATGGCGGTAGGTTGAATATATCAAGAGGTGGAAGATAAAATTGAGAGTTGTTTTATAATTTTCTTCAGAAAAAGAAATCTGTCCCTCAACGGAGGAATGGATTCAGAAGATGTGGTATATCTACACAATGGAATACTACTCTGCAATTAAAAACAATGAATTCACGAAATTCCTAGGCAAATGGTCAGAACTTGAAAATATCATCCTTAGTGAGGTAACCCAATCACAAAAGAACACACATGGTATGCAGTCACTGATAAGGGGATATTTACCCAGAATCTCGGAATACCCTAGACAAAATTCGCATATCAATAGATTTCCAAGAAGATGGAAGGAGAGACCCCTGGTTCTGGAAAGACTGGATGTAGGGGAACGCCAGGACAGAGAAACGAGAGGGGGTTGAATGGAGAAAAGAGGGAGGAAAGGGGGCTTATGGGACTTTCGGGGAGGGAGAAAACGGGAAAGGGGAAATGATTTGGAATGTAAATTAAAAAAAATATTTTGTGATAAAATCAGAGATTTACATTGAAAAAATTTCTGATTAAATAAAAGAAATATATAGAAAAACAACAAAAAAAAGAAATCTAAAAGTAACCTAAAACTAAAAATTTTATAAATATAATTTATATTTATAATATAAATAGTATATGGATATTTTTAGTGTTTGCTTCACCAAATATTAAATAAAAATATATTTATAACTTTCTAAAATATTCCAACATATTTTGAGTGTAAATTATATTTTAATCTTTTTATTTGAATGCCATATTAAAAATAGTGGGTGAAATAATGTTCATATCATCAGAACAAAATTTTCACAGGAACAATGAATATGAATAATCTCTGCTACACAAAGATTGGTGTGCTTATATAGTAATATTAGCATAATTACTTATTAGCACAGCACCAATTAACCTTCTTTACCTTCATTAAAATTAAGGACTCTTGTTACTTTAGTTCAAGTAATAGAAAATAATAAATAAAACACTAATTGACAAGAGATTTAAAAATAATTATTAAAAAGCAGTATTTCTAGCCTTTGATCTATTTTTCTAAACTAATAAATGGAACACTAGAAAACACTTAAATTATAATATCATGAAAATTAATTATGAAAAAGTCAAGTAAGCAAAATTTAAAATGTGTATGTATATTGAAATATTGTTTGTAAAACTAAATAATTCTAGGTAAACATAATGTCCACTTGTCTTAACAAAATGGTAAATATTTAGCAGATAATTTACCCATGAGGGAGAAAATTTTTGCTTAACCAGATCATAAAACAAGGAATAGTAAAATAAAAAGCTTCACATCACCTTTTTTCAGTATGGTGTCATACTTTAGAGATAGTATGTCTTATGAAGTAGCGTAGGATGGTCTAAATCTCAAAGTCAGCCTGTCTCAGCATCTGGAATAGGTGGAATTCCAGACATTCCTCATTGTAATTTGTTTGTGTTAGTTTTCTTGCCACAAACTTAGATAAATGTTCAATGAATTTTTATTAACTACATAGTTTGTTCAATGATTTATATTTTTACAAAGAACATAGAAATTTTATATTTTAAAATATACTTTAATAAAAGCATAACTTGAAAAAATACTAGAAATATTTATACACTATATTCTAATCATGGTTTTCCATCCTTCAACTCTTACCTCTATATCCTCTCATCCATCCAACTTTCTTCTCTCTCTCTCTCTCTCTCTCTCTCTCTCTCTCTCTCTCTCTCTCTCTCTCTCTCTCTCTCATAAACAGGCAAACAAGGAAAGCCATCAAAGATGTCCAAGCCACTTCAGTCAGTCAACAGAGTCTCAAGGGAGGGAGTGAGGATTACTGAAAAGAAAGAAAGAAAGAATAAAAGAAAGAAAGAAAGAGAGACGACATTATAGTATGACTCCAGCAAATGATAAAGTGGGTTCAATTTGCTCCAGTCTGCTTTTATATCATTCTAGGTACGTGCAAAGAATAGGATGGGTTCTAAGGCATAAACAAAGTCAAGGAATGAACAAGACATGAAGAAAAGTACCCGGGCTGGAGAGATGGCTTAGCGGTTAAGAGCACTAACTGTTCTTCCAGAGGACCTGAGTTCAATTCCCAGCAACCACATGGTGACTCACAAACATCTATAATGGTTTGATGCTCTCTTCTAGTGTGTCTGAAGACAGTGACAGTGTACTCACATATATAAAATAAATAAATCTTTAGAAAAAAAAAGAAAAGTAACCAAGGTCACTGTTTCTAGGGACTTATCAATATGATCAAGATAAAATAAATAAATTTCTTGGCTGTATTTTTTTTTTTGCTTACTTCTTTGCTCTAGCCCAATGTCAAATATTCTTGTCAGTTTCCTAGAAGTGGAATCAAAGGCTCTCCACACAAAGCAGAATGAAAGAAAGAAAGAAAAAGAAAGAAAGAAAGAAAGAAAGAAAGAAAGAAAGAAAGAAAGAAAAAAGAGAGAAGAAAGAAAGAAAGAATGAAGGAAAGAAGGAAAGAAGGAAAGAAAGAACACAAAACACATAGACACACACCTACACAAAAATTGGCGAAGTAAGAGCCTATGAATTTGAATGAGAGTAGGATATGTTGTATGGTATTTAAGAGGGTTTGTAGGGAAGAAAAGAAAGGGATAAATGTAATTATATTATAATTCAACAACAACAACAATGGTCCATGAAGATCACTAGCTATAGAATGCAAGATCATACATGGAACACATGCAGGGTTTTTTTGCTTGTTTGTTTTTATTTGTTTGTTTTATTCATCATTATATGCTAAGAACACAATTAAGAACTGAAAGGTAAATCACAGTATGGTTTAGGCTTGTAGTCTTAACACTCAGAGACTGAGGCTGAGGCTGAGGCTGAGGCAGAGACAGGAGGATTATAACCTCTAGGCTAGCACAAACCACACAGTGACTACACTCAAAAACACAGATACTTATAATGATAAACACTAGAAAACATAGATATTCATTCAGACTGAGTCATGTAGAGATATACATTTTTATTATCAGTCATGCATGGGAAAATGCCATTTTCATATCCACTATAGAGTTGTCATTTCATGTAAATGAATTCCACATGGGCAGGGATTTAATCAACTGTAGTTCTAAACAAAGGAAAACACAGAGATCAATTTTATTTGTACTGAACATGCACATAATTTTGCCAACATTCCTTAAGTGGTGTGGTATACCACAATTTATAGAATATTTGCATTTTATTTTTAAATATTGTATTTGAAAAATCCTGTTATGATATGAGTCTGAGAGTCTTTTAAAAAAAGGGTATTGTTGGCATTGCAGATGTCAAGAAGTGTTTGCTGACAGGAGCCTGTTATGTGTATTTGTATTTTATAGGATATGTGTAAAAGTGATTTTCGTTTGAAGTATAGAGTAGAAGACTCATACTTATATTCAAATGCAGCCCAAATTTTATTGAATAATTTATCATATTTGCAATGGATTTATATGTGAGGATAGAATGCCTCCATTACAGAAAGAAAGAGATGACTGCATTTTATTTTGTCTTAATATATGATATTATATATTTTTAAGTTTACTCCTTTAAAATTGGTCAGTTGAAAGGTGACTTCATCTTTTCTCATCTGTAATTTAGGATCTGTTAATTCTTATAATAACACAAAATATTATGTTCTAATTGATATAATTAATACAGTTAACATATTCTACAATATATAATAAAATTTATGTAATTGATTATGTTATGTCATCATAGAAAATCTTGTAATGGTTTTGATTCTGAGAGCCTCTTAAAAAAGGGGAATTCTTGGCACTGCAGATGCCAAGAAGTGCTTGCTGATAGGAGCCTGTTATAGATGTCTCCTAAGAGGCTCTGCCAGAACCTGACAAATACTGAGGCAGATGCTCATAGTCAACCATTGGACTGAGCATGGTGACTCCAATGGGGGAGTTAGAGAAAGAACTGAAGGAGTTGAAGGGATTTGCAACCCCATAGGAAGAACAACAATATCAACCAACCAGACCCTCAAGAGCTCTTAGGGACTAAACCATCAATCAAAGAGTACACATGGAGGGACCCATGGCTCCATTCGCATATGTAGCAGATTGCCTGGCATCAATAGGAGAAGAGGTCCTTGGTCCTGAGAAGGCTTGCTGCCCCACTGTAGGGGAATACCACATGATTTAAAAGCATTGCAGACTTTATTTTCAATAACAGACTGAACACTTACCGCATATAACATGAAATGGTGATATGAATAAGACAAAAAGTATCAAGTATACTTTTCACCAAATCATGTGCATGTGGTTATAGACTAGAGATAGCTAGACAGACTACAGTTTTGTTGACAGAGTTTCATACATGTATGTGACAATTATAAAAGTTCTTTGTCTTGACAGATTTACAGATATCCAGTGAATATTTTAAATCAATTCATAAGTATGCAACATCAATAGCCCTTTGTTTATATCATTTTAGCTCATATATTTTATGCATCTGATGTAAAATTTTAATTAGATTTTCTTAGCTATTTTAGGCTTTATTTATACTATTTCTTAGTAGAAATTTGAATATTTTTTATCTTGTTTGGGGAATTTGCTATATGTCTTTAATAATTGTATATCATTTAATTATAAAATCATGCTGGTTGTAATGATAGCATAGTGATTCTTTTTTAAATGCAATTTTTCTTCTTAGTTTACAAGATTCAAGATACTTCTAACTTGAATATAAATAATAACATGGAACCTGCTTTTTGATGAACTCAGGGAAAACACTAAATACTTCACAAATAAGTTGGTGTAGATGATAATGTTCATATCTATACTGCTTATTGAATGGGTACCATTTCCTTACAAGACACTTTCACATTAACAATAACTTTCAGTATTTCCAGTACTCATTTTGTACAGACATATTTTTTCTAATTCTACCAGGAAATAGAAACAAATAATAGGGATATTTCTGATGTCTTAAAACTTAACTAATTACGACCCCTAAGGTGGTGTGTCGATTGTCGATTGAATCTGTAAATAACTTGTGATGTATTAGGATAGCCAGGACTATTTCTTTCCTCCCTACATTCTGTTCTGCATGTTTAGAGACCAGAACTGATTGACAGTTGTGCCAGTATGCTTACCAATGCTGGGTTCTTTGTAGATTAGGTTTTTGCAAACCAGGAGGTATGACTATGCAAACACACGCAGATGGTTATGTAAATGTACATGCCATTGTTCTGCTGAAGGTTGACATAGTGATACATTCAATTAATTTTAAACATATGAATGTTTTACTAGAAAAAAAATGCGTTAAGAAATATTTTGGAGACTTTTCATCCATTACAGAATTCTTCTAACCTGTTGTTTGCCCTAATAGGCATTCTAAAATCTTGGAAGAACATTTTATAGTTGAAAGATTTCAATCTCTGAGAGTATTACATGGCAGATGGCAATGTAAAGGAACCACTCAACTATTTGAGTGCAATGTCTCCAAAGCCATCTGCTGGGTATTCACTCCCCTGGGCTTCTCAACTTCTAGAAGCTGGAACACACAGTCACACAGACTCAAAGTTTTTGACAGTACAAAATAAAGGACATACACCCACAAACACATACATACATGAATATATGAAAAATTAAACTATTTAATTTATACTTTTTCTAATTTTAAATTATTTCACAGGATGTTTTGCTGAATACTTTAAATGTATAATCTTAATTCTCTTTTACTGTTTTAACTGTAAAACAAGCTAAAATCCAACAATATGTAATCTTATTCTAGTTAATTTTCCTATTATTTGTTTAAAGTAATATTTTGATAAATGGTACTTAGAAATATATGTTTTATTCCAAATATTTAGCAAGTAAATCTGTTTCTATAATACAGTAATGAAAATATTAGAAAAAAAAATAATCCCCAATGTATCATAACTGAATTATTACCCTTTTGATTGTATTTATTATATTTATTTTAGTTCATTCTCATATAGGCTTTTTATAACTATTCATATTTAGATACTAATTATTCTTAGGGATTTCACATTATTAATTTGAAAAATAATTTTCAGGTATACAAATGTTGGGAAATAAAATCATTTCTTGTTGAAAGCTGTCTTTTATATTAAACTGATGCTTAAAATAACTGTGCTGACTTTGAAGTTATACAAAGTATCATTTATGATAACTAAATTAGGGCTTTTGTTATTGCTGTAGATATATATACATACACATATACATAAACATACATATATACATATATATACATATATATGTATACTTATATACATTTTTAAATAATCAGTTTTTATTATATCAACAAAACAGAACTTGTTTCTGTGCTATGTCACGTATTTTGAGACAGGCAATTTTTCAACAGTAAACATCTATAACAACTAAATTCTCAAAAAATAAGAGCCTATTTTTGTGAAGTTTATGATGCTAAGTACATGGTGTCAATTACATGGTCCTGGGAGTCAATTTAATTTTGAAAATTAGTTACATGTAGATGGTTTTAAAAATGTGAACATTTATAATGAATTACACAGAAGGTATAATTTGTATGTTTTAGAGTAGCCTGCCTGTCTTAGTTTGGGTATGCATTTCTGTAAAGAGACATCATGGCCAAGGCAATTCTTATAGAGGAAAACATTTTATTGGGCCTGGCTTACAGTTTCACATGAATCTACAGGGGGCAAAATTAATCATGCTACCACACTGCTCCTCTGGAGATGTAGTTTAATCATCTCACCTAAGAACATTTAAATTTGCAGCATTTTGTGCTAAAATTTTGTCACATGGATTATTGGTAAAGTGTCCTTGGTTATGTAAGCAAATTGAGAAGCTGAGACTGGAGGAAAAATTACACCACATCTGTACTTCAGACCTAAGCATGTGTATGCCCAATGTATCCCAAACACTCTTGTCCTGTCATGCTCATCCCGTGACTCTGAAACAGTGAGAAAAGCAGTCATCCAAGGATGTTATAACCTTAGTGCCCTTAGTAACAGCTAGACAATGAACTGTTTCCAATAAAGTTTAGTTATGACTGTTTATCTCATGATATAAAAAGGACCTCAGTGGGAAAGAGAAGCAGGAAGCCCATCCATAAAGGAATGCTCTGTTTTGTCTGAGACTCTGAATATCCATTTCAGCAGGAGTTCTCTAGTTAGTTTGTGCTGGATGCTTGAAGATGTTTGCCTTTCTACTACTACTCATTCTTTGTAAGTATCACTCTTCAGGACACTCTACTCCATCTGAGGCTCACTCCATCGTGGACTCCAGCTGGTTGTTTAAATGCAGCCTCCAGGTCAATTTCTGAAACATTGCTATAGGTTGATATTCTTATGTTTTATTGTCATTTTCATTCTTGCTGCTGGTGCTGCTGTTTCCGTTGCTTCTGTTGCCATTGTTTAACTTTCTCAATCAGACTAATCCAGTTGCCTTGGCTGAATTTTTTGAACACTAAGTTTGATGATATTTTTCTACTCTTGTACAATCTGTCTCTTTCTGCTAATTGTCCCCTATTTGTTCAACTTTTCCTTACTAAACACTTGGTAAACTCACTTCTTCAAAAGCAGGAGTATAACTGTCAGAGATCTATCCATGAAGAGAGTACAGAATACAGTTATTTATATAAGTCATATCTTCTAGGGCAATTATCTGATAGAAAGCACTTGGGGTGATATCACCTATTTATTATTAGGGTCCTTTTTCTGATTCCAAAGCTATAATTTAATTGTTGAGATCAAATAATTCTTTCCTGATCTTTGCGATAAATTAGGTCTGTTTAATAACCTGGAGCTTCTAAAATAAATGTCTTAATATTTTGCTGTCTGCTCTTGTAAAACATTGCTGTTTGGGGAAATATTCCTTTCTATGCACTATGCTTTGAAGTGGGTTAGAAGAAACACATTAACAAACTCATAACATTTCATCCAGTTTATATTTTTAAAACAAAATCATCTAGGATTTAATATTATCATCTTTGAAGTAAGTAGTACTCAGTGTTTTGTGGAGTTTGAAAATTTTCTCATCTTATAGACTTTTAAAATTTAGGTTTCAAATGACATTTTACCAACACATACACACACACACACACACACACACACACACACACACACACACATATAACTTGTAAGACATTAATTCTTCTACTAAGGAAGTGGTATGATATACTAGTAATATTTAGTCTTAGCTGCATTCTTTAAATTATCTCTAAGTAAATGCATATTTAAAAATAAGTATCACAAAGATATATTTATATATAATTATCTAGAATACCTCTGAATAAAAATTTAAACAACAACATAGTAGATGCTGTTTTGATTTTGTTTTTCTATTTATTTGGTTTATATTTCAGTTTAATTATCTTTAGAATTCTACATTATGTTTTTTTATTCTCAAGTTCTATCTAAATCTAATACTGTATACTTTTGTCACTTATCATCAGTGTTTATATTGCAATATTGCTCTTTGTTTTCAGAAAAATTACCCTTGACTATAATAAAACTTCAATGAATGAGTTCTCTTAAACTGAAGTGTCATCTGAAATACAATATAACTCTATATATGTTTAGGTTGAACTGAATTATTGAAAAAAATAAGTATTGCATGTTATGTTTATTCACATTTTCCAAAACAATAAAAATTTTCAAAATTATTTGAGCAGTTTGATCAAAGAAATATCAATGACAAATATGCCATTGTAACAGTACTGGTTTTACTATCCCTTATATTATTAAGATATACATAAGATATCCTAAATATTGCAGGCATTGTCATAAGAATTCATTGACTTAGAAATTGCTTAGCCAGAAATAATTTCTTCTATTACTTTATCAAATATTAAAATACATAGGCACTATGTTGAAATCTTGTATTATATATATCAATTGGTTTGATTTTATGGAGTGCCATGAGGTAAAATATAATTGTGGATACTCACTAATAATTCCTATTCTTGAATGGTTGATACATAAATATTCATGCTGGATGCCAGCACAGATTAATAACAAAACCCTTTTCAGTATTACCTCTGTTTCTCAAGACTCAGAAGAGCAATGGGCACAAATGGTCAAAATGAATCAACTAGGAGTGATGGCTCAGAGTTTAAGAGCACTGACTGCTCTTCCAGAGGTCCTTAGTTCAATTCCCAGCAACCACATGGTGACTCACAATCATGTGTAAAGGAATGTGATGCCCTCTTCTGGTGTGTTTGTACTTACCTAAAACAAATAAATAGATTTTAAAAAGAATGCAAAATGAATCAACAAGTTGCGTAAGATTCTGACTCAAAATTAAAACAGTAATAATATTTTGAAATAAAAATTACAAGCATAAAATTGAAAATAATTTTCTAACAATGTCATATTCAAATAGCTTTATGTTAAGTTATATACATATTTTATAGAAATTTGTATGATGTGGAAAATTATACATATTTTGAATGATTACTGAGCAACATTCTCTATTCACACTTATTCAAAGGTATTATTATTTATAAGCATATACAGTAGTATATGTCTTGTATGATTAATTTAAAAAGCAAAAATGTTTATTATTCTATTATGCAGATTTCATCATGACCTATTTCCCCTGCGTAGATATCTCCTACCACAGATAATTAAACCTAACGCCGATATTTGACATTTTCATTTCCAAGATGATATAACCTTTATCCTTTCTACTGAGGCAGGTTGAAGGTGATCTATATGACAGGCTTGCTGCTTATCTGAGATAATAAGAAAGCACAGACTCAATTTCAAGATGACCATGTTAAGGGATATTAAACTCAGTGAGGAGAAGAATACAATTAAGTTATTAAATATTATATAAATATACATAATATTTGTATTTTTCCTTGAAATAGCATGCATATCTTAACAAAGAAACTTTACTAAAAGGGGGGTTTAAAAATAAATTTTAATCACTGATGAACTCAATTGCAATTTAAAAGAAGTTTCACACATTAGAAAAATATCATGATTTTTGGAGTGTGATGGATTCCAGATTTTAAAAAAGCCTAATACATAAATTATAAGATTTACTACATATGTGACTGGTCTGAAGTGAGATAATGTAGTACATGTAAATTATTTAGTTCTTAAATGACAGGTGATACTACTCATCTCAAAAATTCAAAGGATTAGTATTGCAAGATTTTTACATATTATATTAAACATTATTTGACATGCCAGTTTAGTAAAAGAAAGAAAGATTATGTAGGATTTTTCATATTATACTTGATCAGTAAATATTTTAAATTATGGATAAATTATACCTATTTTTTTCCTCACTAATATTTCACTCTCATCTTAATTATGTTTCTACTGCTATGAGGAACCACCACTACCAAAAGTCACTTTTTATTTCCAATTTTATTCTGTGAGGGAAGTTAGGGCAGAAACTCAAGACAGAAACCTGGATGTAGGAATTGAAACAGAGTTATGGCTTGTTCCCCTTAGTTTGCTTTACTGTACAGAAAAGACCACTTGCCATGAGTGGTACCATCTCTAATTATCTGGTCTTTATCACAAACATTAATCAATAAATGCCTTAAAGACTAGCTTATGAGTCAAACTTATTGGGGTATGTCTTTTTTACAATTAAGATTTCTTATTCCTATGTATGTCAAGGTTTATGTAGGGTTGACATAAAACTTAACCAAACAACTGACTCCTTGCCAATTTTACACACAAATCTATCATTATTGACCCATAACCCTTTCTTTCTCATATCGCCTTATAATCTTGTATTAGTATCTTGTATTTATATTGTATTATCACAATATAAAGCACATCAACTTTCAAAAGTGCCAGTCATTAAATTCTAAAACAGCTTAAAAATTCAATCTATTGGTGGCTCCTCCTAGGATATTGGCTGTTCAAAATGAAGCTGAGTATCACCTGACCAGGCAATGGCTGTCAGAAACTCATTAAAATAGAAAATAAATAAAAACTTCATAATTTTATAGAAGACACACAACAAAAGAACTTGGTATTTATACTGTGTGTGAAGAAAGTAAGTAGAACGTGACCAACTTGACTATGGTAAAGTGTGCCTGTGGTTAGCTAAGGGACATTCTTGTTATAGACCAAGGCAAATTGTAAAGAAAATTTAAAAAATCTGTTCAGGGGTGTATTATGAATACAAATCTGAGTTTTTCTAACTTAGATATTATGGAAAAAAAACTAACAATACAAAGGATATTCCTAGACTGACAGATACTACTATGCTTCAATGATTGGGGCTCAAATAAATAGATAGATGATAGATAGATAGATAGATAGATAGATAGATAGATAGATAGATAGATAGATAGATAGATAGATAGATAGATAGATAAACAAAAGTAAAACAAAAAAGAGCAGAGTCTGCAGACTGCAATTTTACTAAATCATATATTGTCCCCCAACCTGTTGTCAGAAACCTCTTAAAGAATGTCAGAACCTTATCACCAAAGGACCCAATGCTCAGTGTCTCCTTACTTAACATCTGCATCAAAATTGTCAAAATATTTCTTTGAAGAAGCAGCAGGCTAAACAAATTAAGAGAGTAAAGAAAGTCGACAAAAAAAAATCCAAGAACAAATTGCCTTGATATGTAGGTTGTCCTTCTTCAACTGATTCTATTTCTGAATCTGAGTCTAATTAAAAAAAACAAAAGGTGATGATGATGATGATGATGGCGACAACGATGACGATTTTGTGGTCAGTTAATTCAGAGCATGGATCTGAGCACTGGTGATAGTTGAGCTGATCAGCCCACCACACTCCCATATTCTCACCTACAGGGTAAACTCTCCAGCCCTGTCAGGCTAGAACACCCAATGCTGCCATTGGCATCAGGCAGAGTCAGCTTTCCTGCTCTCATCCCCCCCTGGGTGGCTCACCCAATCCCACACCTCCAGTGCCAGGTCCACTGTGCTGTGCAGTCAAGGTGTGGGGGCCACTCTCCCAAGTGTTAGAGCCTATGGGGGATTGGGACCGCTCTCCCACTCTCATACCCTCTGAGTTGGTTCAGTTGTGTCTTTACCATCTATCAGGTCAGCTCCTGTGTGTTTCCAAGGCAAGGTTACAGAGTCTACTCTCCTAACTGCTACAATGAGGCAGCAGGATGGCTCTTTGGTTCTCATGAGCCCATTGGGGTCAGCTCTCCAGGTGACTACAGGTGGCAAAGGGGAGCGGGAGGGCATAAGCCCAGCACCTGTACCACCTCAGAGCAGACTAGTGGTGGAGCCAACTCTCCTGTGCTCTAGCCCTTTCCTTGGTTCACCCCTAGCCCTGTCACCCATAACCATGTCACCCGTAGCAGCTCTACTATACTACCTGAGTGAGACACAGGACCTGTTTTCACAAGTGCTGCTGCTGGTGACCGATGGAGCCAACTCTCCAGGGCTCCTTGGCATTCATGTGGTCCCTGGAGGATGCCTTGACCAGGGACATCTCCCTCTTTTCTAATGGTACTGTGAGCCATTGACATCAACACTGACTCCTGCCACTGTCTAGCCGTGCACTCAGACATGTCTTTCAACAGCAGATTCGCCTGAGTCCTCACCATGGACCCAGGTGGTGGGACTGGCCCATCCCAACAGTTGATTCTCCAGTTCCATCTCTCTTCACAAGGCTCAAGCTGCCCTACTCTCTTTCTCTCCTATCTGACTACCATATACTCATACATTGTGGTAGCTCCCGCTGTAGACTGGCCACATGGCCGGCAAGTCCCTGGGTGACATCGTCTTTTTGTGTTGGTGGTGTGGCTGCAATAGGGTGTTTATAGCCTGACTCTGCTTTCTGTTGAAGGGCAGTTAGGCGGGTGGTAACTATGCTCCACCTTTCTCTGTCTGTCTTTCTCCTCTTATGCTGTGCTACCTGGATTTGACTTGATTTTTTTTTTTTTTATGAATCATAGACGTAATAGAGCTTAGGCCACAGAGCCAGGCATCAAACTAGGTTGAGCAAAGGATGAGCTCTGCCCCTGACAAATAAAAAGAACAGTGCCACCAAGCTGATTCTTTATCCATTGCCAGGGATTTGGTGTAGTATTCTTATGTCCCTACTTTTTTGCTTGTGTGCATATCAAGGTCTTGAGAATATGTTTAGCCTTTGGAAGGTAAGAAACGAAAAGTTCAGGATTCAATTGCTACAGTTGTCCAGATCATTTGTAAAATGTTGATACACATGCAACCAGGTATGTGAACAATCCTCAGTGATGACACAACCATTCTAGCTAAACTTATACTGCCTGGTACTTTGTGCTATAAATGTTGCTATGCTTTTGTAGCATTCATCAATATGCATACCAAAGTAGTTGCAAAAGTCAGTCATGATGCTATCTTATTTACAAGCTGTCTTCTCTTGCCAGATATTCTCTAACACTGCTTTTTTAAAGAATTGGCCCAGCGTATTTCTAAACTTGGACGTGATTAATATAAGCATGTTAAACTCTATTAAAATATATGACAATGAAAGAGTGGCAACCAGAGATCTGGTGAGGTCCGCTTTGTGTTCAGATAGTGAGCATAGCTTGCCCTCATCAGCTATGCTATTGATGTCCCCGATAATTTCCCTGGGGTCCATTCCCTATGGACTGTTCTCCATTTTGTTCTCTGTGGACTTTAAAAATTCATTAGCAGTGATTAGGGAGAAAAAATTCAATTTTTCCTTGTGGTGCATGCTTTAATCCTACTAATTCATGTCCTTAAAAAGTTTAAATGAATTACAATTTATTTGCATTCTTTGTCTGAAAATATCCAATATGAAAAAATTGTCTTGAAACTGTATATTGGATTATCATTGTCTTCTCATAAAATGTGTGTATGGATTTCTGTCAATTTTTAATTGAATTTTAATATCAAAATTATGTCTGTTGTATTTCTGTAAGAGTCAGATTGAATAAGATGGTCAATAATGTAATAAAAGTGAATCATGGATGATTTTCATTTCTATTATATAGGAAAATATGAATTTATATACATACATGTATTCATATCTATTATAACCATTTTATATATTGTAGTTTATAATGTACATGGGCATATATCTATGGTAGCTTGAAAATAAACATCTTTGAATTAAATGTGTACATCTCAAATTATCTCAAATAAATCATTGACAGAAGAGAGTCTTTAAAAGTATAGAAAAGTTAAGGATAAGAAGAAGGAAAATTATCACATCACTTATCAGATTGTTATAGTCACCATGGCCATAACAATAAGTATTCAAGAGAATTTAGAATCAGAGGACAGGATTATTAATGTTAAAAATAGATGGTCTGATTCACTTTGAAGAAATATGACCATTAAAAACTAAAATAAATAAATAAATACATGAAAATTCTCATTGACCAATATACTTCATGATTAAGGCTTCTAGAAGAAATAAAAGTTAGTAACACACAAGTTTAATGAATGAAGTGCCATGTAGCAATCTTTATTCCAGAGAGTTTAAACAACAAATAAATTTGTGTTGATTTTGTGTTACAGTGGAAGAAATTAATATTTTCATCTTCTGATTTTTATCTACCACCAGCAAAATAATATTTAATATTTTTCTATGCTAAATAAAACACTTTTGTGGACCTTCAAGTTTTCTGCACAAACTTATGTAAATTCAAGAAAATGTGTTCTTGTCATTTTTGTTTTGAACTCATACATGCAATTCTAAGTCTCCTCACATTGCTGTGTTCCAGGGTTGCAAATCTGAATCAAGTCTAAACATATTATTAAATCTCCATATACTAGTGATTAGAGGTTTTCATGAAAAGGAGTGAGAGAACTTCTTTATCATCCTGTTCTGCACAGTAACTTCTGTGTTTAGATTGTAACAGATCATTTTACTTTGAAATCACTGACTTCGTGATTCTTTTCTTCCCAATGATTACCACTCAATACAAGTCTATTATTTTTTCATTTTTCATAAATATGTCATTTGTAGGAATGTTCTATATGTTACAAGAGCCATCACTTCTTATATTTACCGTTGAATTACCTTAACATTTTTCAAAGCTTTCTTCCAGTTGTTCTGCTTGACCACATTATGCAATTTTACCTAGTGTCACATATTTTATGCAGTTTGACTGTCCTCTTATTTTTATTTCTTTATTTTAAGCATTATTTAACCAAACTCTTAAGCAAATGTCTTACCTCACACTTACATAATTCTTTGGATATTACAATTTTTCTCGATTGGTGATATTTCTCTAGTGAGTAGAATAATTTTATGCCAAACTATAAATTAGAAAAAAAATATGGCCTTGCAGTTTTCATAGTTTAAAATAAAATCTGTTTTCTTTCTAAATAGATGATGATCTTCACCCATTTGAAAACTTTCTTTCCCTCATTCCAGAAGGATGTTTATATGGTAACTTTTAGCAAGATGTGAGTTGATGTTTGTGAGCCAGTCATGGTGGTGAGCACCTATAATACTAGAACTTAGGGTCAGCTGCATAAGCATTGCCAGTTTGAAACTATTCAGTCCAAAAAATTATTCCCTGTCTTAAAAACAAGAAATGAAAAAAAATCACAGCTAATCATATATATTAAAAAGATTAACATTAGTACTATAAGTATTTATTAATTAACAAGAGCAGAGATCTTTATTAATCTTCATTAGATAATCTCTATTATTCCTAATAATAACAAAATTGGACTACATATATTACAATATTGCTTCTAATAATATACTATTCTGTTTTCTGATATGGGACTAACACTATGTCAAAAGTTTCTTGGGAAATCTGTCTTGATATATTTAAGATTTTCAAACAAAATGCTATACCTTTCATTGTGGGAATTTCCAATATCCAAATATTAGTCTAAAATATGAACATTAATCCATAACAAAATGTATGTATAGATAGTTGACATTCATTGAAACTTGGAGTTTTCCCTTACATGCACCAAAACTAAATAATTTCTTACTTACAACTACCAGGTCATAACTTGTAAAACATGTCATCAGATAAAGTGTTTACTTTTTTACAGTTTAATAGTTTGGAGCAAATACATTTGTAATATAAAAACATTTAAAAACATAAAAATGAAAAATTAAATCATATGTAAAGGAACCATCTAGCTTCTCTTATCATTAGTTGCTATGACTATTATTAAGGAATTCTCAAAATTCTTAGGCAAATGGTCAGAACTGGAAAATATCATCCTTAGTGAGGTGACCCAAGCACAAAAGAACACACATGGTATGCAGTCACTGATAAGGGGATATTAACCCAGAATCTCAGAATACCCAAGACACAATTCACATATCAATAGATTTCCAAGAAGATGGAAGGAGAGACTCCTGGTCCTGGAAAGACTGGATGTAGGGGAATGTCAGGTCAGAGAAGCGAGAGGGGGTTGAATGGGGAACAGGGAGAGAGAAGAGGGCTTATAGGACTTTTGGGGAGGGAGGAACCAGGAAAGGGGAAATCATTGGGAATGTAAATAAAAAAAATATAGAAAAAAAGTGTCAATTTGACTCAAGAAGGAGAAAGAGAAATTCATGACAAAAAATAAAATTAAAATAAAACCACCCCTTGATACAGTTATTTTCTGCTCCATTTGAATGAGTTTGCTGAAATGTTGTAACAATTTATCTCCATTTTGGAGCTGGAAAAATAGAATAATGATAAAGAGCACTTACCGTCCTTTCATAGAATATGGCATGCCTCTCGTTCCCCACATGGTGGCTTACCATATCCTATAAATACAGCTCTAGTGTTTAACACATGTACTTTAGACCTTTGTGAGCTCCTACACACCCTTGTACATATACATGCTCTCTCTCATATATGCACATAAAACAAAATTAAGCAAAAGCAAAAGAGTAAAAATCTCCTTGTTTAATGTAGGTGATATAATTCTGTAGAAAAATGACATCAGTCATAGCAAGAGTATGTTAACGAAGTGTATATGATAGATATAGATTCTTTAGGAGAAAACTAAAAGTGATTTTGAACCTTTAAGACATTATGGTTGAGACAATAAGATGTCCTGAGTATACTTTTACTTATTATTTATAATTTACTACTAATCAGTGAGTCATTTTGAACTGATCACCAGCTTTGTTACCTTATTTCACAAGCAGGTCTGGGACTTCTTAGAGTTTGAGTCTTTGTACTTCAGTCTCATGGGTGCTAGCTAGTAAAATGTGCCATCATTTCAGTGTCTGATATGGTGGTATACACATTTTGATAACTTATGAATAATAGAGCTTAACCAATGTGGATTCATCAGGGTGTCTTCACTTGTTAATTAATAACACTCTTAAACACATAAAATATAACTATGAAAACTTTATATAATAATAATGGAATGATAAGACCTAACATGGTTATAAATTTATTATTTTAGATATCCTTTCTTAATTGGATACATGGTCTTTTAGATAACCATATACAGAAGACCCTTTACAAGATGTCATATACACAGTGTATTTCCTATTTCCAAACTGTTAACAGTAAAAAGATATAAAGTAGATTTAAAACATTCTTATTAGGAAAAATTATACACATATGCTCACGCACATACGCCCACTGTAGTGGCTATTCCTGGTTGTCAACTTGACTAAATCTGGAATAAACTAATCAAGAATTGGAAGGCTCACCTATAATCCTAATCTGGAGGCTCAGAGATACAAGTTTCTGACCTGGATCTTGGCTTGGAGATCTTGAAGCATAGTGACTATGAATTCCAGAAGATTAAGATAAGGAGATCTCTGAGCTCAAGGTCATCTGGGATTAAAGGCACAGTGGCACACACCTTTAATCTGGGCCAAACCCTCTGCTGGAGACCTATATAAGGACATTGGAAGAAGGAAGATTCACTCTGGCTTTTCCTAGCCTGCCTCGTGCAACTGAGCAACTGCTAGATCCTTGGACTTCCATCCACAAGTACTGCTGACAATTGTTGTGGAGTTGGACTACAAGCTGTAAGCCATCGACAAATTCCCTAACTATATAGAGACTACCCATATGTTCTATGACTCTAGAGAACCCTGACTAATACACCCACAAACCTACTATTAGTCTCCTAAGAAGAGTTTGTATTTAATGATCCATTAATGTATGTATATAGATAAACACACACACACACACACACACACACACACACACACAGAATTTTGCATCTCTCAACAATCTTAATTTTGCAATAGCTTACTATTAATAAAGAAATTCAGTTAGTAAATGTATAGCCAATAAGAGACTGTGGAATATTCTGCCCTAAATGAGCCACTTATATAACATTCCTTATCCACAAGGATCAGGAAATGCCACAGAAGAGAAAGTGGAAAGATTACAAGATTTAAGGGTAGTATATTTTTGTAGCAAAACACTATATTTAAGATATGATAGAACTGTTTCTCACATAAACTCAAAGCTATGTCTGAATGCACAAGGCATTTGAAAGATCAAGCCAGACAAAATACCAACATGGAGATCAAAATGTCTCATGAAACTTCAGACCAACTTGAGGAATTATTGGCAATTGATGTTAGCTGAGGGAAGAAAGAATATATATATATATATTTTCTGGGAGATGAGTCCCTGAAAAGCTACCCTTGTTTAATTGTTAAGTTTTATAGTAAAATACATTCAGGTAGGACTAAATAGACTTAATGATTGTTTGTTGGCTTATTTTCTTGTTTTGTTTTATAGACCACCTAAAGTCGGGAAAGGAAAAGGTGAGGTGATATGGGAAAAGTTGGTGAGGATTGAATGAGTAGTATATTTTACCAGAATACATTAGAAGCGTTTATGTAATTTTCCATTATATGTTTTATATCTTAAAAATAAAATAAAACACAGCAGAGAATTCAAAACAAGGCAATTTAAAATTTAAGAGAAAGAATATTAGATAGGAGAAAAAGACAGAAAACTGAAATTATTGATATTAAATGTGGGTACTCAGCAACAAAAATTAATAATATAAATTACTTTATAAAATATATTTATGTAAAAGTGGGTCATTTATCATACTTTATGATTTTTTGATGTTGAATTTATAAATTATATGGAAAACAATATTAATATGGCAATTACAAGTAAAAAAATAACACATTTATCAAAAAGAAGTATGTAAGAACCAATTAAATTTGTTGGCCAGAGAAAAATGGCAATCATTTTTAAGTGTTTCTGGAAGCTATTGTACTGAATGTAATGGGGAGACAAAGTCCTAGTCAGATATCACTTGCCACCAAATAAAACTGCCAATATTAGGTTGTTGGCCAAAGGGGATCCATAGAAACTAACAAATAACCAAGGCTATTGCCCTCCACAAACTGAGGGGAAAGTCAATTGCTGAAACCTACACTTTCATAATGCATTGAAGAGGAAGTCCTTGAGCTGGAACCAACTAAAGCCTTCATACATGCTGAACAATGATTTTGGTACTAGAAGGTAATCTGCATACTACTAAATGAGAAATATAAACACCAACCCACTAAAACACTTTACTCTACAACGGAGCAGATAGGGAAAAAAAAAGTTTTGAAAGTAAGCAACCATAATGTAATTGGATTTACTTTTTTTTTTAAATTTTATTTTCTAAGTTTTTTTTTATTTACATTCCAAATCATTTCCCCTTTCCCGTTTCCTCCCTCCCCGAAAGTCCCATAAGCCCCCTTCCCTCCCTCTTTTCCCCATTCAACCCCCTCTCGTTTCTCTGTCCTGGCGTTCCCCTACATCCAGTCTTTCCAGGACCAGGGGTCTCTCCTTCCATCTTCTTAGAAATCTATTGATAAGCGAAATGTGTCTAGGGTATTCTGAGATTCTGGGTTAATATCCCCTTATCAGTGACTGCATACCATGTGTGTTCTTTTGTGATTGGGTTACTTCACTAAGGATGATATTTTCAAGTTCTGACCATTTGCCTAGGAATTTCGTGAATTCATTGTTTTTAATTGCAGAGCAGTATTCCATTGTGTAAATATACCACATCTTCTGAATCCATTCCTCCCTTGAGGGACATCTGGGTTCTTTCCAGCTTCTGGCTATTATAAATAAGGCTGCTATGAACATAGTGGAGCATGTGTCCTTATTGCATGCAGGTAAAGCCTCTGGGTATATGCCTAGGAGTAGTATAGCCGGATCCTCCGGGAGTGTCATGCCCAGTTTTCTGAGGAACTGCCAGACTGCTTTCCAGAGTGGTTGTACCAGCTTGCAATTCCACCAGCAGTGGAGGAGTGTTCCTCTTTCTCCACATCCTTGCCAACAACTGCTATCTCCTGTGTTTTTGATCTTAGCCATTCTGACTGGTGTGAGATGGAATCTCAGGGTTGTTTTGATTTGCATTTCCCTAATGACTAAGGATGATGAACATCTCTTTAGGTGCTTCTCAGCCATTAGATATTCTTCAGGTGAGAACTCTTTGTTTAGCTCTGTACCCCATTTTTTAATAGGGTTACTTGCCTCTCTGGAGTTTAACTTCTTGAGTTCTTTGTATATATTGGATATTAGCTCTCTGTCGGATGTAGGATTGGTAAAGATCATTTCCCAGTTAGTTGGTTGCCGCTTTGTCTTTTTGACAGTGTCTTTTGCCTTGCAAAAACTTTGTAATTTAATGAGGTCCCATTTGTCTATTCTTGATCTTAGAGCATATAAAATCAACTCAAGCAAGTCAGTAGCCTTCCTATACTCAAAGGATAAGCAGGCTGAAAAAGAAGTAAGAGAAATGATACCCTACACGATACCACAAACCATATAAAATATCTTGGCGTGACTCTAACCAAAGAAGTGATAGATCTATATGACAAGAACTTCAAGTCTCTGAAGAAAGAAATTGAAGAAGACCTCAGAAGATGGAAAAATCTGCCATGCTCATGGACTGGCAGGATTAATATAGTAAAAATGACCATCTTACCAAAAGTAATATACAGATTCAATGCAATCTCCATCAAAATCCCAACTCAATTCTTCATAGAGTTAGAAAGAGCAATTCAAAAATTCATCTGGAATTACAGAAAACCCAGAATAGCTAAAACTATTCTCAAGAGTAAAAGAACCTCTGGTGGAATCAGTATCCCGGACCTCAAGCTGTACTACAGAGCAATAGTGTTAACAACCGCATGGTATTGGTACAGTGACAGGCATGTAGATCAATGGAACAGAATTGAAGACCCAGAAATGAATCCACACTCCTATGGTCACTTGATCTTTGACAAAGGAGCTAAAACCATTCAGTGGAAAAAGATAGCCTTTTCAACAAATGGTGCTGGCTCAACTGGAGGTCAACATGCAGAAGAATGCAAATTGACCCATTCTTATCTCCTTGCACTAAGCTCAATTCCAAGTGGATCAAGGACCTCCACATAAAACCAGACACACTGAAACTAATAGAAAGGAAACTAGGGAAGAACCTTGAACATATAGGCACAGGGGAGAATTTCCTGAACAGAACTCCAATAGCTTATGTAATTGGATTTAATGTCCATACCATGAGATAAAATCCATGCCTGAAACTGCTCAGGTGACATTTATATTTGTTTCTTGTTTCTTTTCTGTGGATGTTTTTGTAGTTATTCATTTGTTGTTTGCTTTGTCCTATTCATGTTTTAATTTCACTTTGTTATTATTTTTTCTTTCTATTTTTACTTTTTTTGTTAGATACCTGATTGTTGTCTAATGAGAGGGACCAGGAAAAGGTATTGATTTTGGGTTTATGGGCAGCTAGGGAGGATCTTGGAGGATTTGGTAGAGGATAAGCTGTAATCAGAATATATTCTTTGAAAAGAAATCAATTTTCAATAAAAAATGTCAGAGTGGATATTTAAAAATTATTATCTTCTGAGGAATCCGGGTTAGTTGACACTGTTGTTCTTCCTATAGGGTTGCAATCCCCTTCACCTCATTTAGTCCTTCCTCTAACTCTTCCATATTGGTCCCCGACCTCAATTAAATTGTTGGATAAAATACCGACCCCTCAGCGGCTGCGAGCCTCAGCCATTGGACTGAGCACTGGGTCCCCATGGAAGAGTTAAGAAAAAGGACTGAAGGAGCTGAAGGGGTTTGCAACCCTGTAGGAATAACAACAATATCAACTAAACAGACACCCCAGAGTTCCCAGGGACTAAACCACCAACCAAAGAGTACACATGGAGGGACCCATGGCTCCAGCTGAGCAGACGATGGCCTTGTCAGGCATCAATTGGTCTGTGAAGGTTCCATGCCCCAGTGTAGGAGAATTCGAGGACTGGTGAGGAGGCAGGAGTGGGAGGGTGGGTGGGGAAGCACCCCATAGAAGCAGGGGGGGGTGAGATAGTGGGTTTCTGAGGGGGAGGGAATAACATTTGAAATGTAAATAAAGAAAATATTTTTAAAAAAGGCCCCTCAGAGGACCAAGGGAATAAGTAAAAAACCAAGGAGCATACATGGGTTGGTTGCTGGCCCAGGGCACATGTGTGGCCTTGTATGGCCTCAGTTGAAGATAATGTGTTTAATCCTGTAGAAAATTGATGCTCCAGGGAAGTGGGATGCTGGTGTGTGTGTGTATGTGGGGGGGGGGGTGAAGTTGGGAGAGGTTGGCTGATGGGGAGCAACCTCTCAGAGGTGGGGAGAAAGGAAGATGGGGTGAAGAACTCAGGGAGGGGGACCGAGAATTGGGTATCTTTTGTAATGTAAAAAAATGGAGTAATTTAATAAAGATCTTTAAGTAAAACCTAAAAATAGGAAAGAAAGGCAGACAGACAGACAGACAGACAGACAGACAGACAGACAGACAGACAGAACATTTGATTTGTCTCTTCATCTGGACATTCTGCACTACAGATAGCATATTTATATCTCATTAAGCTGAAAATATTTTTTACCCCAGAGAAGAAGTCAAAAGAGCTAAGTGTGAAGACAGTTTATTTATTAGAAAATGAACTATTTTCTAGCGTATTTCTCATCATAAATCATACATTCAGATATATGAAATCATATCATTATTAGTCAATAAATGGAAGATTTATTACCTTTTCTTATAATATTAATGTGTTGAGTGTGGGTAATAAGAAATTATACAACATGATCTGACATAGCTCAGAGACTAAGACCACAGGCTAATAAATATAAATGAACAACTGTTTGTTATAAGACTAAGAATATACTTCAGACAATATTACTTCAATATTTTTTTCTATTTAGAACTACCCTAAGATTGGTATTATGCTTTTAATTTTCTTCAAAACTTATTTTGAAATTGAATCATTATTGTAACCATATTGGCTTGTGTGGCTTTCAATAGGAAATTAACCCATGAGCATTTTTCTCTCATGAGTGAATTAATGCCATTATCACTCAAGGGTTCTTCTGATTAAGAAACAGAAACAGAAAAAGTTCTTTTCTCTCTGTTTTGAGCATGCTTACTCTTCTTCTACCATATTTTTATATAGAATAATGAGCCTTTACCAGAGGTCACTGACTAATACCTGAATGTCACAGTATTTATAAAAGTGAGTTAGATAAAAAGGGTAACCTATAAATTACTCAGTCAACTGTTGCATCATTGGAAACAATAGGCTATAAACTATCTTAACAAATGGTTTACATTTTAGTTTTAGAGGAATAATTTGTATTCCATATTTTAATTTGATATTCAGTAATTTAGAAGGAGATGAATATGAATCAGTCTATTTCTTTTAGTGAAACAGCATGTTGAGGTTTCAGGTTTATAACATAACTATTAAATAATTTTGAAATAATGGGAAATATCCAATTCATAGGGTTCAGGAAAAAATTCTCATTAAAAGTCATCAATTTGCAAACGCACAAACTGTGTTTAAAAGTTATAAGTGAAATCATATGAATATAATGAAATCTCAAAATAAATGGAAATGTGTCATGTATAATAACTACAATGTCCTTAGAATAATTTAAATTTAATTTTTATTTGTTTTCTTTTATATTGTAATTTATTCCTAATATCCATATGTTAATAGAGGCTTTATATTTTATTTAATGGTGGCTAAATTTGTGGTTTAATAAAATTTTAGGGATCTCTTATTTACTATGCAAAATATTTTTATCACTGTTCTTTCAGCACTTCAAAAAATAATGTGAACTTATAATGTCTCCTAACTAAATTCTTATATATCCACAAGAAAAAAATACTGTTTAATTGTCTGATTTATAATTTAGAGAAAAGATATAATGTAGTTTGATGAAAATTGACTCGCTAATGTTTGAAAGTATTTGTGTCTACCCAGGCATCCATATTACACTCAATATGTAGGTGAATATACTCTTAAGTACATGTAACTATACCTACAGAGTGTGATTATTTTGCTACAAAAACCATTATGTAGATTACAATTATTCTGACAGCCACTTGCGAAGAATATATGGCTATTTTTCTGAAAACTCGTAAGAATTATCCCACGTCAACTTTCATATTGTGCTTGAGAAACACAAGATAAACAGGAGAAGCTCAAAAAATAATTTCTCATGAAAAGATTTACAATAAGCTAGATATTTTGACTTTTAGTAAGTTTTTCAGATGGCTTCATTAATAATTTGATATTATTTTTAAGACTTCTGCAGGGATTGACTCAACCGTTTGCTTACTTTGTGGAAGTTTCATGGACTCTTCCTCAGTTATGTACATAAACAACTGATTTCATTATTTATAAAAGAGCAAGTTTACTGACTGATGGATAATGAGGGTACTAATTCTTCTCTGGAATTCTTAGTTTCAAGAATTTTTGAGGGGTTCACATGAATATTTTGATTCCTCAGAATCACATTTGTCTGTTATTTAACATTTTTTAGGATTGTTACAAAGTATTTTAATCAATTTACATTTTTTTATGAATAGAAGACTTCATGCATTTATTGTACACTTACTTCTGTGTGGTGGTTCTGTACTTTATCTTTTTGTGTGTGATATTATCAAATTGATATTCCTTGCACACTCATTAAAGCCATTTATCACATTATGTCATTCTTAGTTATTCTTAGATATTTTAGAGGAATTCCCGTTTTGTATCCTATGCATCTATCTTCCTGTTTACTGACTTCCCCATGACATGACATGGTCCATTATAAATCAGGCTATAGAAATCAAGCAGTTATATGAAACTTGTCTGATGAAGTTCTGAACTGAATGGTGAATCAACTATCTTCCTAATTTTAACATTTTGTTGATGGCATTAAATTTTCCTTCAGATAAGACTTAAATTCTATTGCCCATGGCTATTTTTATTCTCATTATTCCTCACGGGAAATTGAAAGTGTCTTTGAGTGGGATCCCTGAGGGAAAAGAATTTGTTTGAGAGAGTTGAAGATATGGTATAATATGGAGGTGGCAGAGACAAATGAAAGGAATCTGAATATTTTATGACAGATTTGTTAGGAGGTTTTTGAATAAAGGAAAATGACAGTAAGGATAAAAATTTAAATTGAGCTAATGGATTGATGGACTTGACACCAGCTGATATTGAAAAAAAAATTCATGGGTTCTTAACACATTGTATTTAAAATGATGTATTTATTGTAAATAGTTGGGAAAAGAGGTATTTTGGTAGGGTTATGTTTTCTACAATTACTGACATTAGTCTAGAAAGGATGGAAATAAAAATGTGCTTAGTATCCTCTAACTAGATGGATTATGACATGATTGAGAATATACTGAAAGCAGGAGTAAGGTTGAAACCCAGGGTCCATCTTAATATACATCATGTACACTTGCTACAATTTTTCATTCCATGCATGTTGCTTTTAGTCAAGGCATGCCCATAACTCCTTGTTTAAAAATTTATCTTCTTTCTTACCAGTTATCTTCTCCAATTCTCTTAGACATCTTCAAATAAAGCTTGAATAATTACATGCAATATTTTTTTAATGTTAGCAAAAACATACCTAGAAGAAAAATACAAAGGTTTTACTTTTCTGTATATGTTTTAACTCGTGTCTATAGCTACTTTGGAGCAGTTTTGAGTGGATTATTTTTTAATGTAAAGACATAAAATAAATATAAGCATGCTTATTCCTTATAAATAGCAGTTATGCTTAACTAAAGGGAATTTAAATCTACTGTTCTTCCAACATAAGAAACTAGACATATCATATCACCAAAGTACAGATAAGAATCTGCTTAGGATGTAAATGCAATTTGTAGTACTCCTGCAGTTTCTCCTCTTTTATTTGCAAAGACTTCATAAACTTGGGACTCTCTTCCAGTACAGAGATCAGAAAAGAGCAGCTAATCCATTTCACTGGCATGCCAGGACTGGCAGGAGGCTCTGTGGGTTGTAGGGTAAGGATATGAATAAAGAGACGGCAATACAGGATTGAGTGGATACTAAACCATGCACTAGTACTTAGTGCTTAGGTGAAAATATATTTTAAAAACCTTTGCTCTTTTTTGGAGGATGACTGTGGTTCCCTATCCAGCATAAGAATATGCTTGCAGTTTCCAAGGGACAACACGGGAAAAAAAAAAAAAAGGAATGAGCATTAGAACTAACTGGCTAATTAATGCATTTCAGTAAACAGATTCGACTTAAGGCTCCTTATACTAGGACTGCTAAATATTATAAAGGAGAAAATTGACAACAAATCTAAAGGTTTTTTTTTTTGTTTGTTTGTTTTGTTTTTTTAGTTTTATAGCTAACATTCTGGGCTGTAATGTTTTCCTTGCAAGCTGTTGTTAATTGGAAAGAGCTTCATAGGTAGGGACTAGAGGTCTTAACTAGTTCCCCATCTAACCTGTAGGACCCCATCCTGTTTTGATCTGTGCAGGCCCTATGGCTTTTGCCACAGTATGTGTCGATATGTGTCAGTCCTTCAGTTCATTTTTGTGAAGCCTCATGCCTTTATTCTGTTATTACCTCTTGGAATTACTCATCCCAGATTTCACTGTATCCATGTCTTTGATTTTGCTTTTCCTCTGGAGGAAATCAAAACCAAGGTTGTACATTTCTAATTCTTATATGCTTTGAATATGCCAACTTGTGTAGGGCATATTCCATGTTGACTAAATAAAGGACGCAGAAATAGAGATTATCTGCTGAATCTATGGGATTAATCTAAGGACAGCAAAATTAAAAGTGAACACTTCAGACAAATTTCATTTGGCAAAGTTTGTTTGAGCAAAGAAGAATTTATTAAGTGGGAAGTACTTTATTCTGAACTGTGACATTTAACATTCATAAACCAGATAAGAAAAAAAAAAAAAAAACAGAAAGTTTACTCCATTGCCTATATTCAGAAATCAGTGTTATTTGACCTTGGAATGACATATGAAATTTCTATAACTCATTGCATCATGGTGATTAGTAATGGCTGAAATTCACCTATGTAAGTTTAATTCATAGGAGTTCATGAAATGGAAGTAGTTTTACATTTCATTTACACTGATATGCATTAAAAACAGATGGAGCTTCCGGTTTCTGTCTGCGGCTGGAGACTATCTTCTGCCAAAGGGCTCCATTCCCAGGTGGCTCAGGGAGATAGCTAGCCTCCCAGGAGTGCAGACAGGCCTTTGAGAGCAGATAGGACCACCCCTGCTGCTCAGAGGAACCCACCCAGAATCATAAGACATAGGAAACCAGGGACAAGTGCCTTCTAGTTTCTGTCTGCAACTGGAGATCATCCTCTGCCATAGGGCTCCATACCCAGGTGACTCAGGGAGATAGCTAGCCTCCAAGGCATGCAAACAGGTGTATGAGAGCAGGTAAGATAACCCTGCTCCTCAGAGGAACCCGCCCAGAACCCTCAAGACACAAGAACATAGTAGCTGCCTAGGACAGTAGTCTTCCAATTTCCATCTGTGACCAGAGCTGATCATGGGCCACAGAAGTACATACAAAATACTGTCAGGAGAGAGTTGGTCTCCCAGGAATACCTACAAACCTGTGAGCACAGGTAAAACTATCACATCTCTTCAATTTCCTGGCCCAAGAGGGACCCGCTCAGAGCCATCAGGACACAGCAACCAAGGATCACTTAGGGACAGGATCCTTCTGGTTTCTGTCTGCACCTAAATTCTGTCCATACCTAATTTACTCCCATAGAGAACTGGTCTTCCAGGAGTAGTGACACAGAGGTTTGCATGAGGGACAAGCCACAGTCACAGACAGCAAGATCACCTAATTCCAGAGATAGACAGATGGAGAAAGGCAATAGCAAGAACATTACCAACAGAAACCAGGCTACTTGGCATCATCAGAACCCAGTTCTCCCACCATAGCGAACCCTGGTTACCCCAACACACCAGAAAAGCAAGACTCTGATTTAAAATCACATCTCATAATGATAATAGAAGACTTTAAGAAGGACATAAATCACTCCCTTAAAGAAATACATGAGAGCACAGGTAAACAGTTAGAAGATCTTAAAGAGGAAACACAAAAGTCCTTTAAAGAATTACAGGGAAACACAACCAGATTAAGGAACTGAACAAAACAATCCAGGTTCTAAAAATGGAAATAGAAACAATAAAGAACTAACAAAGCGAGACAACACTGGAGACAGAAAACTTAGGAATGAGATCAGGAGGGATATATCCAAGCATCAACAACAGAATATACGAGATAGAAGAGAAAACCGCAGAGGCAGAAGATACCATAGAAAACTTTTACACAACAGTCAAAGAAAATGCAAAATGAAAAAAAACCTCCTAATCCAAAACATCCAGGAAATCCAGAACACAATGAGAAGACCAAACCTTAGGATAACAGGTATAGAAGAAAGTAAAGATTACCAAATAAAAGGGCCAGTAAACATCTTTAACAAAATTATAGAAGAAAACTTCCCTAACCTAAAGAAAAGAATGCCCATGATCGTACAAGAAGCCTACAGAACTCCAAATAGATCGGACCAGAAAAGAAATTCCTCCCATCGCATAATAATCAAAATACCAAATGTAGTTAACAAAGAAAGAATATTGAAAGCAGTAAGGGAAAAAGGTCAAGTAACATATAAAGGCAGGCATATCAGAATTATACCATACTTCTCACCAGAGACTATGAAAGCTAGAAGATCCTATGCAGATCTTATACAGATCCTAAGAGAGTACAAATGCCAGCCCAGACTACTATACCCAGCAAAACTCTCAATTACCATAGATGTAGAAACCAAGATATTCCATGGCAAAACCAAATTTATACAATCTTTCCACAAGCCCAGCTCAAAAAAGGATAATGGAAAATGCCAACACAAGGTAGGAAACTACAAACTAGAAAAAACAAGAAAGTAATCTTCTTTAAAAAAACCCAAAAGAAGATAACCAAACAAACATAAAAATAACATCGAAAATAACAGGAAGCAACAATCACTATTCCTTAATATCTCTTAACATCAATGGACTCAATTCTCCAATAAGAATATAAAGACTAAGAGACTGGACATGTAAACAGGACCCATCATTTTGCTGCATACAGGAAATTCACCTTAAAGCAATTAGACAACTAAAGAAAGTCAAAAGGATACAAATTGAAAAGGAAGACAAACTATCATTATCTGCAGATGATATGATAGTATACTTAAGTGACCACAAAAATCCACTAGAGAACTCCTACAGCTGATAAAAAAACTTAAACAAAGTGGCTGGATATAAAATTAACTCAAACAAATCTGTAGCCTTCCTATACTCAAAGGATAAACAGACTGAGAAAGAAATAGGGAATTGACACCCTTCATAATAGTCACAAACTATGTAATGTATCTTGGTGTGACT
This sequence comes from Tokudaia tokunoshimensis, assembly GCA_036184795.1. Classification (NCBI taxonomy): domain Eukaryota; kingdom Metazoa; phylum Chordata; class Mammalia; order Rodentia; family Muridae; genus Tokudaia; species Tokudaia tokunoshimensis. The sequence goes on from BTHU01000015.1 coordinate 55,645,734, forward strand.
CTGACTAAATAAGTGAAAGATCTGTATGACAAGAACTTCAAGTCTCTGAAGAAAGAAATCAAAGAAGACCTCAGAAAATGGCGAGATCTCCCATGCTCGTGGATTGGCAGGATTAATATAGTAAAAATGGACATCTTGCCAAAAGCAATATACAGATTCAATGCAATACTCATGAAAATTCCAATCATTTCTTCATAGAGTAAGGAAGAATAATTCTCAACTTCATCTGGAATAACAACAACAACAAAAAAAAAAAAAAAACAAACCCAGAATTGTTCTCAACAATAGAAGAAATTCTGGGAAAATCAGCATCCCAGACCTCTAGCTGTACCACAGAGCAATAATGATAAAAACTGCATGCTAATTGGTACAGTGACAGTCAGGTAGATCAATGGAATAGAATAGAACACCCAGAAATGCGCCCACATACTTACAATCACTTGATATTTGACAAAGGAGATAAAAGATAAAATAAATAAAAGATAGCCTTTTCAACAAATGGTGCTGTTTCAACTGGAAGTTAACAGGCAGAAGAATGTAAATCTACCCATTCTTATCTCCTTGTACAAAGCTCAAGCCCAAATTGATTAAGAATCTCCATAGAAAACCAGATATACTGAATCGAATAGAAAAGAAAGTGGGGAAGATCCTCAAGCACATGAGCACAAGGGAAATTTTCCTGAACAGATCACCAATAACTTAAGCTCTAAAATCAAGAATTTACAAATGGGACCTCAAAAATGCAAAGCTTCTCTAAGGCAAAAGACACTGTCAATAGGACAAAATGGCAACCAACAAATTGACAAAAGATATTTACCAAAACTACATCCGAAGAGAGTTAATATGGAATACATACAAAGAATTCAAGAAGTTAGACTCCAGAAAACAAAATAACCCTATTAAAAATGGAGTACAGAGCTAAACTGAGAATTCTCACCTGAGTAAAACTGAATGTCTGAGAAGCACTTAAAGAAATGTTCAACATCTTTAGTCATCAGGGAAATACAAATCAAAACAAGCCTGAGATTCCACCTCACACCAGTCAGAATGGCTAAGCTCAAAACTCAAGTGACAGCAGGTGCTCTTAAAGATGTGGAGAAAGAGGAACATTCCTCCCCTGGTGGTGGGATTAAAAGCTGGTACAACCACTATGGAAATCAGTTTGGCAGGTTTTCAGAGAATTAGACATAGTAGTACCAGAGGACTCAGCTATACCACTCCTGGGCTTATACCCAGAAGATTCTTCAACATTTAATAAGGACACATGCTCCACTATGTTTGTAGCAGCCTTATTTATAATAGCCAGAGGCTGGAAAGAACCCAGATGTTCCTCAACAGAGGAATGGATACAGAAAATGTAGTAAATGTACACAATGAAATACTACTCAGCTATTAAAAACAATGTATTCAAAAAATTCTTAGGCAAATGGAGGGAACTATAAAATATCATCCTGAGTGATGTATCCCAATCACAAGAGAACACACATGGTATGCTCTCATTGATAAGTGGATATTAGCCCAGAATCTCAGAATACCCAAGATACCATTCACAGACCAAACAAAGCTCAAGAAGAAGGAAGACCAATATATGGATACTTTGGCCCTTCTTATAAGGGAGAACAAATTGTTTCACAGCCTTTTAACTAAGATCAAGTGTAGAAGGGAGTACAAAATACCCATGGGAAGAGATATAGAAACAAATTGTAGAGCAAAGACTGAATGAAAGAACATCCAGAGACTAATGTACCTGGGGATCCATCCCATATACAGTCACCAAACCCATATACTATTGTGGATACCAACAAGCACTTGCTGAAAGGAGCCTGATATAGCTGTCTCCTGAGAGGCTCTGCAAGTACCTGACAAATACACAGTTGCATGTTCCCAGCAAACCATTGAACTGAGCACAATGTCCCCAATGGAGGAGCTAGAAAAAGGACATTAGGAGCTGAAGGATCTTGAAGCCCCATAGGGAGAACAGCAATATGAAACAACCAATACCCCCAGAGCTCCCAGGGACTAAACCACCAACCAAAGAGTACACATGGAGGGACCCATGGTTCCAACTGCATATGTAGCAGCGGATGGCCTTGTTTGTCATTAAAGGGAGGAGAGGCCCTTGGTCCTGAGAAGGCTGGATGCCCCAGTAGAGGGGAATGCCAGGACAGGGATGCGGGAGTGGGTGGGTTGGTGAATAGGGGGAGGGTTGATGGAATAGGCAGTTTTTGGAGGGGAAACCAGGAAATGGGATGACATTTGAAATATAAATAAAGAAAATATCTAATTTTAAAAACCATAATTGTATACTCTATGATAAAATTAAGAAGAGGAGAGTACAATATGGAAAATAGAAATGAGTAAAAATTATTATAGGAAAGGCACCCTTACTTGTAGTCACAATTCAAGAAGGATGCAGGCACAAATAAAATCTCAGAGAAAATTATAGCTCATTGATCTTATGTTGGCTACATGAGTAATTTATTTAATTTCTTTTCTTGTCTGTGGTTTTTGCCATCCAGATAATTCAAACTGTGTATTTCTAAGAATGATTATTGTGGACACTTATAAATTTAGTCATAATTGCTTTCAGTAATGGACTCTGGTTTTATTCAGACTGGAAATAGAAGGGTTTAGTGAATGATTAGTTCAAGTGATATGTCATAAAATATAGTGATTATCCAAATACAATTCTTACCTATAAAATTAATTAATCTGAACTAAGTTGCCTTGTAAACATTTGAGTCATAAAGCAGAATTGACTTACAGAATTAAAGCAGATGGCATTGTACGTTTCCTAATAGCCTTTTAGTGGAATGATTTATTAGTATACTTTTATGAAATACAACTTCAACAACAACTTCTTATATTTAGAAAAAGTAATATGAAATTGGGATGAACTGGTTTAGCAAAATAGGTCTTCTTCTGTTTAAAAATATTATGAAACCATGAGTATATTGCCCCTTAAGATAGTTAAATGTTATATAGACAAAGAGTTGATTATGTTTTTAACTGATGTTATATGTTCAGTGTCTTTATAAGATATATACTTTTATCATGTAGGAAAGTTAACAGATACAAATATGGAAATCATATATATATATATATTTCCTAATGGAATAGGAATCTCCACCTTCACATAGAGTTTATTCAGAATCACCTGGCATTATTTTGGCATGGTAGTCAAACAATGCTAATATTGACTTACTTCATAAATGAAAGCATATTTTATGGCTGTTTCCTCTTCTTGCTTTTGTTTCTAGAAATCACATCTTATTTTTATCTTTATGTTAATAGTTCTAAAACTAGTTTCCAAATTAATAAATCAGAACTTCCAAATTGGTCCAGTTCACTCTAACAGTGATCAATGTTAATTTCCTTTCTGTTCAGTGGCATTATTTGCTTTTTGTATTGGAAGTTCAATTATTTCCAATTAGAGTTTCAGTATATTAAGATAAATGTGATATAGCATCTAAATTGTAACTTACAGAAGCTCAATGTTTGTTATTTGGTGCACTGGAGTTTGTTCACAACATAATGTTTGGAAATATATAAAAGTGTTGTTAATTTGAATATTTGTGTGTTTTGTGTAGAAATTCTTTATGCATAATACGTCCCTGAAGTGTATACATTTTTAAAGCAAGAAAAACTACCCCAAAAATATCAGAGCATCTCGAAATTATTGAAGTGATTTTAATATCACGAATATAATTCACATAAATATTCTCAACTCCATGTCAAATTTCATAATATTTTTAAAGCTGATAAAAAAAAACTGTAATAGTATTCACGTGTTATTTTCTTTAATTAAACAAAATTTAATCGGTGAACATTCTATATATAACTTAAAAACAAAGTTCATCTTTTCCTTTTATTTCACAAGTCAAATCCATCTGCAATCTTGTTTGTAGCAGGTGGTTTTACAAAACATGACAGTACATCAAAGAAGAAATAATTTTTTATTTATCAAAATTATCAAAATTTTAAAATGGTTTACATTTTACCATTTAGCCATTGCTGATAGTTTCTCTTCCTTTTTTTCCCTGCAGTTTCTTCCAGGACTCTTCCTTCAGTCTTTCCCATGCCTCTCAGGTCTTCACTTGATACACTCCTATCATTATTATTATTATTATTATTATTATTATTATTATTAATCTTTACTCTATCTCTTTTTCTCTTGCTTTCTGTGTCTCTGTGTTTGGAATATCAGTGCTCCTATTTTCTTTTTAGCATGCTGGGGTAGTATGATTTAAATATGTTTTTAAATCACTTTTTATGTTTTGAGACTACAATTCCACCATTACCCCCTTCAATTTCCTCTCTCTAAGGTCTCCCATATGATCCTCTGTGTATTCTTTCAAATCTGTGGCTAATTTTTTCATTAATTCTTGTCACACACATGTACATAAATACTGGAAAAGAACCTACATGCACAAATTTGCCAAGTCAGCATAACTCCTGAATGTATTCTAAATGTTTGTCCTTATACTCACATACATATTTATAAGTATAATATATAGTACTTATTAGGAACAATAGTTCCTGAATATTTAATAAATGTAATAGAAAAAGTTGATATATGTGCTTTCCTGGAAATAATATGCTTGGTATATCTTTCAAGATAAATATATGCATATATTTAATGGATATTTAATAATAAATATATTTATTTGAGTGTATTTTTATTAGTCTAATAAAATAATACACAAAGTACAAATATAGTTTGCTTTCTTAGGATAGTTTAAGTTACTTTCCAGTGCAATTACACTATATATTTTATGTCTCAAAAGAAAATATTAGATTTCATTGGGATTTAAATAATGTTATGATTTATTTTATTTTATATCTATGAGTATTTTGTTTGCATGGATATATGTGTATCATGTGCATGTTTGGTGCATGCAGGATGACAAAAGAGGGCATTATTCCCTCAGTCTGCCATTATCGATGATCGTGCTTCCTTTTCTTCCCTGAAGTCTCTTCTAGGACTCTTCCATCTTTTACATACCTCTAAGGTCTTCAATTGATACACTCCTATTATTATTATTATTATTATTATTATTATTATTAATCATTATTCTCTTTTCCTCTTGCTTTCTGTGTTTTAGTATACCTGGGGTTATTTCTTTTTCACTATTTGAAATGGGATTTCTGTATGGTATTCAGGCAGAACTATAAATCCATATCTCAGATTCTGGGAAATGAAATTACCATACTTAACAACCATAATTGGCTAAATGAAACTATTTTAAAATGCAATAATTGAATACAAGAAATGGAGTGATTTATTCAAAGGAGAGACTCCTCACATTAACAGATTGTGGGAAGGTAAATATGGAAAGATTCTCCTTTTCAAATGAGGGAATTCGTGCAGAAGACACAACACACACACACACACACACACAGAAAAAGAGAGAGAGAGAGAGAGAGAGAGAGAGAGAGAGAGAGAGAGAGAGAGAAATTTATCTCAACACCTGATTAACTTACTCCTATTGTAATGTCCTTGATCTACTAATGAGATCAGAGCCCCTATTATCTATTTTAAAGGACTCACCTCGAAACATTTATGGTAAGATTAAATTGTCAGCACATAGACTCTACTGGAAATTCTTAAACCATAGGAGTGATTAGGGTGTTTATTAATCCTAGTATTTTGTGCACGCAGAAAAAGTTCTTTGTTGTATTATAAGAGATATTTAAAAATCTGTAGGCATCTTATAAGCACTCTACTTAAAAATCAGCTCATATTATTTTGAAGTAAATCTCCATTAATAATTACCTGAGAGATTATGATTATACTTAAAAACATTCAGCAAGATTGCAGGATGTAAATAAAGTGAAGTATAAATGAAGAATGCCCACAGTTAATTAAATTGCATTTCTTGACAAAACTAAATGTATGCCAATCAGATAGCAAGCTTTTATTCTATCTTGATAAGCATTTAAGGTTCAGAAAAAAAAAGGAATGCATAGGGATTGGCACTATTATAGATGTGCACCACATCACGAGTAGATAATTGCATATTATTTTCTGGAATGACAATGAGGACATTCACCTTAAGAAGCTCCGACTGGTGTGATATTTAAAATCGCAAGTTTAGACTGTGTTGGGAATAAAGCAAAACTGCAGGTGGTGCTTTGGTTCTCAAGTCCCTAACACTTTCAGTACGGAGTGCATTAACAGGTGAAAAAGAGGAGCTGTACGGAGTCTAGAAGAAAGTGTTCCAATATTTAATTATCCTATTTAGATCTTATTACCAATAAAAACAAAATACTACGTATCACAATAGCAAGCAAGGTTAACATAATTAGTAGTTAGTGAACAATTATCATTTGTCTGCTTTTATTTGAATTTTTTTTAGAGCAATTTACCAGGGAACAAAAAAAAAAGAAAAAAAAGAAAAAAAGTATTTGCTTTAACTACTGTTTATCACACTTCCTTTGGACTGCATTAAAAAAAAAGTGAACTCATCAACCTTTCCCTCTAGAATAAAATTTGACAATAAAAAAGGATTTTGTGTTTCTTTATCCTCACTGACTGGGCATAATGAAACTGTACAGTAAGAACAGCTGAGGCACCAATGATTTCCACACAAGGGCCTCAGGGTCCCTTACCTGTGAATTGTCACAGGGGTGATTGGCACTGGGAAGTCAAAGAATCATAGCAGAATTGCAGCAGGGGACCAAACAGTAGTGTGAGCTCACTAATGATGTATAAAAATTACTAAACAAACATCACTGTGATGTGATTATCCATCAAGGACCAGCCTGGGCATGTGAGGAGTTCCGGGAGAAGGGGTATCTGGGAGCGGTGAAAAGAAAGTCTCAAAGTCAAATCATGGGTTCAAGCTGAGAACCTGTGTTCTGCTTGATAAAGTTTTACCAATCTGCTTCTCTCTATGTTCTGCTTACTCTCTGGAGATTTCTCCCTCTGTATTCTGCTTGCTTGCTATTCTGAGAGATCTCTGTGTCCATGTCCTGCTTGCTAGTGTGTGTGTGTGTGTGTGTGTGTGTGTGTGTGTGTGTGTGTGTGTGTGTGTGTGTATGTGTGTGTGTGTATGTGAGTTCTGCTAGCAGTTCTCTCTTTTTATCCTAAAAAAAAATTATTTGGATAGCTCATATCCTGCAAAACGCAAGTCCAATCTTTTATTATACATATCACTGCAGTCGTTTACACTAGGTTTTCCTTCTGATTATCTTATGAATCTGCATCCCATGACCCCAGCTTTTTAATTCTTAGAAATCAGCAAGCATACTTTTTTTTTCTAAACACTGAAAAAGCAAACCTGATCTCAGTCTGCCTCTGTTAAGCACAGACAATAAGAAATTTTGGGTGGGACCATACCCTGAAATTACCTTTTCCACCATGACCACCTAACCTTGCTCTGTTTTAGGATGACCATGAACTCAGGTATCTATCTGCCTTTGTAATCTTAAAACAAAAACTAAAACTAAGCTGGACGGAATGTCTTCTGATCACCGTGCCCTAAATCATTTTATCTCCTTCCTTAGTAATTTTTTAACAAGTTGTCTCACAGTGTAGCTGCTTTTGCTCATTTACATTCATAAAGCCCTCATTTAATTTATATTGCATCTTTATTTTTTGCATAGTTGAGAAATTAAATATATTTGAACTCATATATTTAGAACTCTTTCCCATAGCCTTAAGTGCTGTCCTGAAGGTCCCAATGTTTACCATTTTGCATAGACAAAGCCATACTTTTGACTCCTGGACATGTGCTATATCTTATTATCATGATATTATTAACAGGGAGGCTATTCCTTGGAAGGAAAGAGTCCTCCACTACTAGTAGGTTTAGAAAATATGTACATTATATTATACGAACAAGCCTTATTCCCAAAGCAGCTATCAACATTCATGGGGGCTCACACCAGAACCTGTCCCAGGGGCTGGAACCATGTAGCTCTGTCACCACCTTGGCCACTCTGGGCTTTGCAATTGTTTTGAGTACAGGGAACAGTGGATTTTCTGTAGTTATATATTTTTGAGATGACAACAAGGAATAGTCTCCATTTAGAAGAACCAATATTAAAACCCAGGATCTACAAACCAAATCCAAGAACACATCAAAATGATCATCCATCAGGATCAAGTAGGCTTCATCTCAGAGATGCAGGGATGGTTCATTATATGAAAATCCATCAATGTAATCCAAGACATAAACAAACTAAAAGAAAAGAAAATCACACGATCATTTACATTAGATGCTGAAAAAGCATTTGACAAAATTCAAAACATATTTATGATAAAAGTATTGGAAAATCAGGAATTCAAGGCCCTATCTAAACATAGTAAAAGCAACATACAGCAAACCAGTAGTCAATATCAAACTAAATGGAGAGAAACTTAAAGCAATCCCACTAAAATCAGGGACTAAACAATACTGTCCACTCTATCCCTACCTAGTCCAAATAGTACTCTAAGCCCAAGTCAGAGCAATTAGACAACAAAAGGAGTTCAAAGGGATATAAACTGGAAAGGAACAAGTCAAAACATCACTATTTGCAGATGATATGATAGTACACATAAGTGATTCCAAAAATTACACCAGAGAACTCCTAAACCTGATAAATAACTTCAGCAAAGTGGCTAGATATAAAATTAACTCAAACAAATAAGTAACCTTCCTATACTCAAAGGATAAACAGGCTGAGAAAGAAATTAAGGAAATGACACCCTTCAAGATAGTCATAAACAATATAATGTACCCTGGTGTGACTCTAACGAAAAAGTGAGAGATGTGTATGACAAGTCTCTGAAGTAAGCAATCAAAGAAGATCTCAGAAGATGGAAAATATCCTATGCTCATAGATTGGCAGGATTAATATAGTAAAAAGGGCCATCATGCTTAAAGCAATCTACAAATTCAATGTAATTCCTATCAAAATTCCAACTCATTTCTTCATAGAGTTAGAAAGGGCAATTTGCAAATTCATTTGGAGCAACAAAAACTAGGAATAGCAAAAACTATTCTCAACAATAAAAGAACTTCTGGGAGACTCTCCATCCATGACCACAAGCTGTATTACAGAGCAATAGTGATTAAAATTCCATGGTATGGGTACATAGATAGACATGTTGATCAATGGAGTAGAGTTGAAGACCCAGAATTGAAGCCACACACATATGGTCACTTGATCTTTGACAAAGGAGCTAAACTATCCAGTGGAAAAAAAAGACAGCATTTTCAACAAATGGTCCTGGTTCAACTGGCTGTCATCATTTAGACGAATGCAGATCAACCTATTTTTTATCCTCGTACAAAGCTCAAGTCCAATCAAGGACCTCCACGTAAAACCAGATATACTGAAACTAATAGAAAAGAAAGTGGGTTTTGCAACTGTATATGGGATGGATCCCTAGGAGGGGCAGTCTCTGTATGGTCTTTCCCTCAGTTTCTGCTCCATACTTTGTCTCTTTATCTCCTCCTGTGGGTATTTCTTTCTCCTTTTTAAGAAGGATCAGAGTATCTATACATTATTCTTCCTTCTTCTTGGGCTTCATTTGGTCTATGAATTGTATCTTGGGTATTCCAAACTTCTGGGCTAATATCCACTTATCAGTGAGTGCATACCATGTGTGTTCTTTTGTGATTGGGTTACCTCACTCAGGATAATATTTTCTAGTTCTATCCATTTGCTAAGAATTTCATGAATTCAAGTGCTTGCTGACAGGACCCTGATATAGCTGTCACCCAGGGGAGGTTCTGACAGGGCATGACAAATACAGAAGGGGACACTCTCAGCTAACCATTGAACTGAGCACAGGATCCTTAATGGAGGGGCTAAAGAAAGGACCCAAGGAGCTGAAGAGGGTTGCAGCACCATAGAGGAACAAAAATTTGAACCACCCAGTACCCTCAGAGCTCCCAGGCACTAAGTCACCAATCAAAGAGTACACATGGAGGAACCCATGGCTCCAGATGCATATACAGCAAAAGATAGCCTTGTTGCACATCAAAGGGAGGAGAAGCCGTTGGTTCTGAGAAGGCTATATGCCCCAGTATAGGGAAATGCCAGGACAGGGAAGTGGAAGTTTGTGGATTGTTGATCAGGGGAGGAGGGATTGGTTAGGGGCTTTTCGTGGGGGGTGCAGGAAAGGGTCCAACATTTGAAATGTAAATACAGAATATATCCAATATAAAAAAGTGGGGAAGAGCCTCGAACACATGGGCACAGGGGAACAGTTCCTGAACAGAATACCAGTGGCTTATGCTCAAAGATCAAGTATTGAAAAATGAGACCTCATAAAATTTCAAAGCTTCTGTAAGGCAAAGGACACTGTCAAAAGGACAAAATGGCAACTAACAGATTGGGAAAAGATCTTTACCAACCCTACATCTGATAGAGGGCTAATATATAATATATACAAAGAACTCAGGAAGTCAGACTCCAGAGAACCAAATAACCCTATTAAAAATGGGGTACAGAGCTAAACAAAGAATTCTCACCTGAGGAATACTGAATGGCTGAAAAGCACCTAAAGAATTGTTCTTAAAGAAACATCCTTAGTCATCAGGGAAATGAGAATTGGAATTTTCAAAATACCATTCTACACAAGAGATATCATTGGTATGTAATTTGATGTGTTTTTAAAATTATTCTAATCTGAGGACCCGAAAGACTGGGGCAGAGTACAGTGTAATGTTATAGACCATTTTAATTCAGTTTTAGTGTACTTTTTAGACATAGATGCAATAAAAAAGCAATGGTCCAAATAAGGTTGTTTGATATCAGAAAAAAATAGGATCATAAACACCAGTAAGTACATACTAACATTACCAGAGAAGCCTTTTCCCAGAACTTTCTCTGGACTGAGCAATGGAAACACAAGTGCCTGGCACTTACTATAGATTATATAAGGGGAATCATTAAAGCAAGGAAGAATGCCATATGCAGACTCAGGGAACACTAAACAGATTGATTTCTATAGATATGTTCTGACACCCCACAAAAAATATACAAAATGAATGTAAATGATTGTTACAAGAGGCACAAAATCTAAGAGTAAGCTAGGAAAGAAGATGAATTTGAGGAAAAAGGTCCTGTGCCCTTTTTGCTGGTGCTTTTCCCTCAATTCCCCAAGGCATTGTTCACCATGAGTCATTCCTTTGATCATGTTCTGACAAGAGCCAGAGCAGAAATTAAACAGAGTGATGGGTAAAGTTAGAGATTTGAACGATTGGTCCAATAGCTAACTTAGTTTTTTTTTTTTCTAAGTGGTTTAATTTCAACCCACGTTTTAGTTTGAAAGCATTGATTTCTTATAGAATATGAAGTGTTGTAAACTAATCTGATTTTTACAAGAGGGAATAATTTGGATTCAGTTTCTACCTTCTAGAGACTTAAATGTAAGCAACATATTAGAATGTTACTAACCTGTACATATAAAAAGAAATCAGAGCTAGAGTCTCTATTTGACATATGTTCCCATGCTTTTTAATCTCATGATACTAGGAAATAATATAGGAAAAGTGACTTTTACATCCCTCTTTTCACTGAGATTAATTTTTCTTATCTTCAGATTAATCAAATTTTAGAATTGTTTTGTTCATAAGACTAAGATACAAAAAAATCTCATTAAAGGATTTCTACTCTTCAAGTGTGAAACTGTCACACACACTCACACACAGACACTTCAAGGATATTGCCAAGAATATTTACATTGGGCTAGGACAAGGAAGTAGGTTCAAAACAATTACAGCTGAGGAATATATTCCTTGAATTTTGATCATCTTTATAATGACTAGAATAGTAACCATGAGACTTTGTTTATTGCCTTGTTTGTTCCTTGACTATTTTGTTAATGCCTGTTTTGTTCCTTGATCTAAAAGTGACCCCATTCTTTGCATGTTCTTGGAATGGTATAAAACCATCTTGGGAAAAAATAAAGTTGCTTCAGCACTTGCTGGAGTCATGTTGTCTGACTGAGCAGGCTTAGTCATATGTGTGTGTCTGCATGTGTGTGTGTGTGTGTGTGTACATATATCTTATCTTTATATAATTGTGTCAGTTTTAGATACGATGGTTAATCTCTTACTTGTCTCATTATTGTGATGGAATAAGAGACAGAAGCAGCTTTAAGCAAAGAAAGATTTATTTTGGCTCACAGTTTCCATAATTTTATTTCATGATGTCAGGGAAAGATTGGGGATAGGTATGCTTCAATTCATTTCATTAGGATTGTGAGACAACTGCATAGTGTAATAGGTCAACCAGGAAGCAGATGACTGGACAAGACCAGTAGAACCAGGCTTCAAAACTCAAAAAGGCCTTCCTTTAGTAAACATCTGTATCTACCAAGACACATAACAGTCCCAAAAAGGGCCAAAATTTGCAAATGCAGGCCTGGAAAAGATACTTCATATCCAAGTTATAACAGGGAGCTTGAGTATTGAACATCATATCTGTTTAGTAGACACTAAAAATGTTTGCCTGGGAAAGCTAGGATTTGAACTGATTGAACAACAGTCTCCTTCATTTTACTTAAATATTTTATTTTAACTAATATGGCAGGATATAAATGAAACAAATGACATAATACTAATAATATTTTCAATGTGTCTCATGGTTTCGTGGTTTAGTTAGTTGTGAAAGTATCAGAGCATGAATATTTATGAGTTGCTATTTTGAGGTAGACTAGTTAAGGCACTGATTTTTCTATTAAGACCTTATACTCATTCAAATTTCTCACATGCTGTTTCTATTTACTAAATGTTATCCTGGCCTTGAAAGTTCTAATGAATTTTTAATTGTGAAATGCTGATGCGGCTTTCTGTTAATATTTAAATGCTGTCCGTTATCACACATTTTACTAAGCAATCTCCCTTAGCTGCTGAATACTGGAAGCTTTCTTAGTCCTTTGACAACATATAATCTGACTTGTTAGACATAACACAAGAAATATGTTCTTTTATTTTGTAGTCTGTCCTTACTCAGGTTACTTATATTGCAATTTTACATTTGCCTATAGGGACAGTTTAACTGGCTTGTTATCTAAGTTTCTACCAGAAAAAAAAAAACATTTTGCATATAAAACTGCATTTGAGACTCATCCAAGTTAATCCTGTTTATTTGTAAACATCTATTACTATTCATTGAAACACTGCCTGTTATTTTTTCATTTTCTCATTTTTAAGCTATAGGTGCCTTTGAAAATATTCTAAATATATTTAAAGTTCTATTGCTTCCCCAGTTAAAATATTCTGTTAGCATATTCAAAAGATGCTGTATGATTACTGATGAACATTTTCTTTCAGCTATATTTTTGTAGATGTTTCTTCATAAAGGAGAATATATAGATCTGAAATCTACCTTGGAGATCAGAGAACACATGGGCAAAATAACTGAGGTCAAAGTTTTCATTTTGGTAGTGTAGAATTTTTGTTTTTTGTTTTTTTTAATTTTATTTTCTAAGTTATTTTTTTTATTTATATTCCAAATCATTTCCCCTTTCCCGTTTCCTCCCTCCCCGAAAGTCCCATAAGCCCCCTTCCCTCCCTCTTTTCCCCATTCAACCCCCTCTCGTTTCTCTGTCCTGGTGTTCCCCTACATCCAGTCTTTCCAGGACCAGGGGTCTCTCCTTTCATCTTCTTAGAAACCTATTGATATGCGAAATGTGTCTAGGGTATTCCAAGATTCTGGGTTAATATCCCCTTATCAGTGACTGCATACCATGTGTGTTCTTTTGTGATTGGGTTACCTCACTAAGATGATATTTTCAAGTTCTGACCATTTGCCTAGGAATTTCGTGAATTCATTGTTTTTAATTGCAGAGTAGTATTCCATTGTGTAAATATACCACATTTTCTGAATCCATTCCTCCATTGAGGAACATCTGGGTTCTTTCCAGCTTCTGGCTATTATAAATAAGGCTGTTATGAACATAGTGGAGCATGTGTCCTTACTGCATGCAGGTAAAGCCCCTGGGTATATGCCCAGGAGTGGTATAGCCAGATCCTCCGGGAGTGTCATGGCCAGTTTTCTGAGGAACCGCCAGACTGCTTTCCAGAGTGGTTGTACCAGCTTGCAATTCCACCAGCAGTGGAGGAGTGTTCCTCTTTCTCCACATCCTCGCCAACAACTGCTGTCTCCTGTGTTTTTGATCTTAGCCATTCTGACTGGTGTGAGATGGAATCTCAGGGTTGTTTTGATTTGCATTTCCCTAATGATTAAGGATGATGAACATCTCTTTAGGTGCTTCTCAGCCATTAGATATTCTTCAGGTGAGAACTCTTTGTTTAGCTCTGTACCCCATTGTTTGATAGGGTTAAGCAATAGTGTTAAAAACCGCATGGTATTGGTACAGTGACAGGCATGTAGATCAATGGAACAGAATTGAAGTCCCAGAAATGAATCCACACTCCTATGGTCACTTGATCTTTGACAAAGGAGCTAAAACCATCCAGTGGAAAAAAAATAGCCTTTTCAACAAATGGTGCTGGCTCAACTGGAGGTCAACATGCAGAAGAATGCAAATTGACCCATTCTTATCTCCTTGCACTAAGCTCAATTCCAAGTGGATCAAGGACCTCCACATAAAACCAGACACACTGAAACTAATTGAAAGGAAACTAGGGAAGAACCTTGAACATATGGGCACAGGGGAGAATTTCCTGAACAGAACTCCAATAGCTTATGCTCTAAGATCAAGAATAGACAAATGGGACCTCATTAAATTACAAAGTTTTTGCAAGGCAAAAGACACTGTCAAAAAGACAAAGCAGCAACCAACTAACTGGGAAATGATCTTTACCAACCCTACATCCGACAGAGGACTAATATCCAATATATACAAAGAACTCAAGAAGTGTAGAATTTTTGAATCATGTGACTTTCAGATTTTGATTTAAATTAGTATAGGAAAGCAAAAGAGGTTAATTTAATAACAGACAAAAATATAAAAGATTTAGTGGAATGTTTTCAGATCATTGAAAGGGAAATAAGTAGAGACTCATAAATCAGTTCATTTTTCTGCTTCCTGGGGTTTGATAATATAGATCTTTAATATATTACATGATTAATTTTTACTCTTCCTTAGAAATAATTCATTAAAATACATATGATGTGTTTTGTTATTTTAGATTTTCTTTTTGAGAATTTCATAAATGAATACAGCATTTACCTTAATATCCCTCTCCTTTTCCCCTGTGGATTCTGATCACATCCACTCCACTCTTTATTATTATTTATTATTTATAGCTTCTTATGTTTTTGAAAATTTTTTATTGATTATTTTATTTATTTACATTTCAAACATTATTCCCCATTCCCGGTTTCCCCTCTGCAAAGCCCTATCCTCTCTCTACCTCCCCCATTTCCATGAGGGTGCTCTCCCACCCACTCACCCACTTTTGCCTTCTGGCCCTGTCAATCCCCTATGCTGGGTCATCTAGCCTTCACAGGACTAAGAGCCTCCCCTCCATTTGATGCCAGATATCTAATTTATTTTACAATTAAAATCATTGAACATGTTTACACATAAATTTGTAGAATAACCAATTGATTTTTATACCACCCGACTAGCTTAAAAATAAGTGAGACTCAGACTATGATTATTATATTTAGCTTTGAGAATTTGTCTGGGATAACTTCTACGTACTTTTCTAACTGCTGGCCTGGCTACCTCCCCAGCAGTGTACCCCAAATACTGACTGATTCCCCTGGCCACAGGCTCATGGTACCTTTCCTCTCCTGTCACCTTCTCCTTTCTAACTCTCATTCTCTGATTTTTTTCTCCTTCTGCCCTGCTTAACAACATAACTCAAAAAAGAACTGCCTTCATTTATTCCCTCCAGTAATTGGATGTAGCCATTTTTATTTAACCACTAGTTAGTTTCAAATTAAGGAACAAGGTTTGCAAAACAAAACTGGTAAGCATGAGAATTCACTCATAGTCCTAGACCTTCATGTACAGAGTTCAGCATTACAATACAACTAAAAATTAATTGCCCCTTGTTTTTCTTTGAGGGGTAAAGCCCTGTGAGAATTCCCGCTTTCCCATTCCGATTATTATTGTTATTTTAAAGTCTTGTTTAGGCCGTTATGTTGTTGATATGTCTTGCATAAAGCTAAACCTTGCTCCACCTCACTGCCTGGGAATGGTGAGAACATGGGCCCTAGAAGAGAACTGAATATTGCCTCTTCACTAAACTATATGAAGTTTCTTTTTTTTAAAAGTTAATATACTAGCAATATATATTTAGAAGAAAATGCATAGACAGAAATGAATAGATTAAAAAAACTATAAATTCAAAATAGACTGTGATAATTTTATGGTGTGTGTCATAATCAAAAAACCACCAAATTTAATGCAAAGGGGATAGCTTAGGGGAATAGCAATGGGGTGACCAAATGAAGTTATTTTTTGTTTTGGTTTGGATTGGTTTTTCCTTTTTTCCCATATTTTTTTTTCTTATTGGTTATGTTTCCAGCCATAGGATGGTATTGTCTGGTATCAATAGGAGGAGAAGCCCTTGGTCCTGTGAAGGTCAATACCCCAGTGTAGGGAAATGCCAGGGTGGTGAGTTATGAGTGGGTGGGTAAGCAGGGGAGCTTCCTCATAGTTGGAGGGAGGGGAGCATGGGAGAGGGCAGTTCTGGAGGGGAAACCAGGCAAGGGGATAAAATTTGAATTGTAAATAACTAAAATATCCAATAAAAAAATGAATTTCGTGAACTGGAAAATATCATCCTTAGTGAGGTAACCCAATCACAAAAGAACACACATGGTATGCAGTCACTGATAAGGGATATTAACCCAGAATCTCAGAATACCCAGGACACAATTCACATAACAATAGATTTCCAAGAAGATGGAAGGAGAGATCCCTGGTCCTGGAAAGACTGGATGTAGGGGAATGCCAGGTTAGAGAAGTGATAGGAGGTTGAATGGGGAACAGAGGGAAGGAAGGGGACTTATGGGACTTTCGGGGAGGGAGGAAACAGGAAAGGGGAAATCATTTGGAATGTAAATAAAAAAACTTAGAAAATAAAAAAGAAGAAATATGAATTAATAATATAACCAGTATGAAATTTCCAACCATATCAAATGTTTTCTTCATAAGCAAACACAGCATTTGCTGTTCATAAACAAAAGCTTGTTTTTTGGGACTTTTGTTTATGTTTTTGGTTCATTTTTTTGCAACAGTCAAACTTTAGTAAAATTCTTTACTTATAGTTATACTGTATTTCAAATGTATATGTGACTCTATTTATAGGTTATACAGATATATTCATCTCTTACATTAGCTGTGGTATTTACGTAGTAGCTGGAAATAGGAAATAGTTTACAGAATAATAAATAGGAGGATAAGGAGATATGAAATATCCAGTTTCAGTCCTCTTAGTTTTACTTTTATTTTTTCCCAGTTCTTAGTATCTATATTTGGGGTAGATACATTATTGGACAGTATAATCCTTAATCAATATTTTTCAGAGTGCTGTAGGTCTCTGGGTGATTTCCTCCTGAATAGTTCCTCTAGATTTCAGACAATGATATATGTTTGAAAGATCTTTTACAACCTACAGATCAAAACTGGACTTCTAATAAATTAGCTTCCTAGTCTATTATGTTTCTCCTTCATGCCAAAGGGCTAGAATTAGGAACAATTTATCAGTGTTTCTCTAGGCTAGTGCCCTGCACGTTATTAAAAGCAAGTGAAGTCATGTTAGTCAGTAGCTTCATTGCCAGTTTTGGTTGCTTGAGTTCAAATGCCTATGTATTTGTTTGATTCATAGTCATTTGGAAAGGTATTATTAAAGAAGGTAAACCTCATGACATACTACTAACTACTGTAGCATTAAAATGAGCCACCTGTCAAAGGTATAGATATGAAAAAGAGATCTGATAGTTTTTCCAAGTGCTGGAAAAAAGATGGGATAAATTTGGGAGGTGGTAATAATTTAAAAAATATATGATAAATATGTTTGAAATATAGACTACATTTAATATACAAATGAATCATAAAATAAGAAAGACACTTATTAACGGATTTGAAGATATTTTACTTGTATGCACATTAGCCTTCATGTGTGTACACATGCACCCTTGTAAACTTATAGAGATCAGAGACTATCAGATGTCCAAGTGGAGTTACTATTGTTTATGAACCAACATATTACTTTTGGTAACTGAACCAAGGCCTCTGTAAGAGCAGAAAGAGCTTTAATCTTTGTGCCATTTCTGCAGACCCCAGACTTAAAAAAAATAAAAATAAAAACCTTTAACAGTGGGACACTATAGAAAGCCCAGAAATAAATCCACTTGTTTATGATAAGCTGATTTTTAACACAAGTCAAGCTTTAGTAGTGTTTCTTTTATACACATGGGTGCATTTATGGTTGGGTTATAAAAGTCAGTGGCAGGTTGTGTGTTGGTTGAACCTATGCATTTCTTGCAAATGTCAGTTCCCTTGGGTTCATAGGCATATCATTTTTGTGGTTTTCTAAAAGATGCTTTTTACTTGGACTTATCTACCACCTACATCTCTTTCAATCTTTCTTCTTTCTCTTGAGCATAGATACCTGAGACTTGAGGGGGTGTTGAAAAAGATTGGATATTGAATCTTGAGTGCTTCTAATTTCCTAACTCAGAGCACATTACCCAGTTTTGTGTATCTCTGGTAATTTCCATCTACTACAAGATACACACCATGGAACACATGTTTTTTGAGGAAGGAAGTCATAGTAGCCATTAGTCTTTCTAATGACCCCATTGGGAACTTTGATGATTACAAGAGAATTACCTGAGTGAAAAAGACAGCTTTGGAAAAGAAAGAAAAACATTTCTTAAGAATGATGAGTGTGACAGCAACTGAACATATCCTTATATCAGGAACTCACTCCAGCAAAAACTAACCAAATTAAATTACCAGATACTAGAAAATAATGATAAATGAATGATTTCCTTTCCAATTTCAAGAAAGAAAGTAATATGTAAGGCTTAATTTTCTAGTCTTTTTAGAGGGAGAGTTATAAGCAGTTATTATTACCTTATGTGTATGTGTGTATACATATGTATGCAAATAAAATTACACAGCATACAAATAATGTGCTGACTAAAAGTTTTTCACACTAGAAACAGGAAGGATAATAAATAAAGTGTTTTATTGTTAAAGTAAAACACGGTTGATTACTGATAAATTCAATACATTAGTCTACTTAATGGTATAAGTACAAAATACATTTTTTTGTATCTTCATGATTTACAAAAATATGACAAATACAAAGAAATAAAATAAATATTAAATAGCATTATCATTGAAAAAATTCAAATGTGTACTAAATATAAGTACAGGAGAGAAATCCAAAATAAAAGCAAAAAAAAGATTAGAAATAAACACAGATCATATATAAGTCAAGCATGTGTTAATATACATAAAAGAAAGTCATGGACTTATCTCAGAACAAAGGGAGTTTCTCAAATTTGAGTACATAGAAAAATAATGAAAATAAGTTTGCATTCTCAAAATTTTCCAAATATTTTTGAGACTTTAATCTTCTTTTCATACTTTATCATCCTCCTATGTTTTAAATACTCAATGTTTAAATCACTGAATCTCTGTACATGTTCTTCAAGATTTCTCTATCATTTTTTTGTTTCCTCAGGAAAATTCTCATGTGATAGTGTGATTTGTTTTTTCCTTAGCTATTTTACACAGATATAGTGAAAGTCACGTCGCTTCGAATAGTAAGAATAAGATGAATTTCTTTTTGAAAACTATGATCAACATTACTCTAGAAGTTAAGTGTCATTTAGAAACTGGACAGGAGCAGAATCAAAGAGATTGTAGAAACTCCAAAGAGTAAGAGATCAGTTAGAGTTACAGTAAAACCACCTCAGCACCACAATGTATGTAGTTGGTAGTGGGTGGTGTTGGGGAAATAGCACTCATCTTGAAATTCCTGGTCCTATCTCATATTCACAATATAAGAATCAAATTGAATTCTGTAACATTACCTCTGGTTGCTTCCAAGAATATGAAGTTAAGATTCTGTTGCTGCAGATGCTACACATTTCAGATGCAAAGCTTGGAGGAATGGAAGTAGAAAAGACTTAGAAACTTTTTCCCTAAGGATTATACTTTATATTATCCTAACGTGCTTTGTAAGCAGCAAGTGGGAGAAGGGAGCCCAGAATTAATATTCCAACCTACCTGAAAAATCTACAAACCACAGTAATAGTAAGCATTGCAAAATATCCCCTGGGGTTCAATAATTACTGAAATGTAAATCTTAAAATTAACCAAAAACCATCTAATTGAAATTAAGGCTATCCTAATATTAGGAAATTCATCATAGGCTGATAAGTTAATGTAGAGGAAAACCAACTACTGATGCTTTCCCAAAACAGTATACACTTTGACTGTGTTCATAATACTAGTAATTAAAAATAAGTGTTTTTTTGCCCCTCAGAAAAAGAAGTTTCTCTTTGAAACAGATGGAAAGCATCTCAAATTATAACTGGTCAAAATACAAAGAACAAATCACAACAGGCTTATAATTCTCTATTGATATATCAACAATAAACACCCCATGCTAAGGTTTACAAACTAACACAGACATAATGCCTGAATGTTGTAGGAGATAATGAACTAGTTAAACTACTACATGATAAATTCTTCTACGTATATGACAGGAAATGCACTCAAATCTCAGATATGTGGCTGCCTAAACAAGACATTCAAAATGACAACACTAGTTGCCATGCTGAAGGGATTAATCAGTTATGTAGAATCAGTATTCTTCTGGTATACGTGATGGTTTCTCTTGTCCCAAGGAGTGAGTCCTAAACAGTAATTAAAGAAGAGCTCATATATTATAGAGATAATTCAGGGTGCATAGGAGGAGTTGCAGCTGGGAGACAGTAGGATGAAAGAATAAATGCAGTACTCTTGTATGTTCGATCAAAACATAATAAAATAAATGAAAAAGAATAAAATACAGCCATACAAAAAATGATATTCCTGACCAACCTTATACAAAAAAAGTGGCATCTCCATGCCCTTGAGTAGTGAGACACTGCTAATGGGAGCTTTTGATACAGCATTTCTGATTTGTTGCCACAAACAAAATTTGTGCTGTCTTCCATAATTGTTCATTGAGTCACATTCATGATTATTTATTTCTCCCCATGCCTTTGAGTTCCTGTGTTATGTTCTTTTATCCCATCTGGTCTCTTTATTTAGACAAGGATAATGATACAAAATATTCCTTAATGGTCCTTACTTTACAAGAAATTCAACCTACAGAGTGCAATTGTCTATTGCAAAGTCAAGCTCGAAGATAGAAGGCTGCACAAGCTCAGCCCATGAGTTCATCTGTGATCTTTTTAGATCCCTAAATATCTTGACACTTCATACTAGTACCAAAAAGAATGGGTGGTGAGCCTGTCCTTTGTACATTGCTCAGTCCATCCTCTAATGGACAGTTGTCTGCTTACACCAATGAGCTGGTCAAAGACTTGAGAGAATGCTATAATTAATACATAATATATAATTATTATTATATTACTAATATATAATATATTAGTAATTATTTAATATAATTATATAATGCATAATGCCATATCATTATGCATACCGATAAAAAAAGATACCCATGGTAGGAAGATCTGCATCCTGATGAAAAAGATGCACAGGATAGGAAGAGCTAGCCCATGTGTAGAACAATCCCTGGGCTCATACAGAAGAAATCACATTTTCCTATACCAGATGTCAAACCTCTTCCAACTATGCCAGGCCACAATGAGACTGAAGAAAAGACTTAAAGGGATGAACAAGGGATATTAGACGCTTGTTCATCTGAAACAAACCGTTGCTGATTTTTACAAAGTCACACACCAGCCTTTACTTTCATATTAAGCTAAGATCTGCATCACTCTAATATGCTTCTTGAAAAATACACCTTTTTATTTATCTGCACTCCATTAAGTACCCTTTCATGTTGACTTTCTTCCTTCCTTCTTTCCTTCCTTCCTTCCTTCCTTTCGTTCTTTCTTTTTCCCTTTCTTTTCTTTCTTTCCTTTCTTTTCTTTCTTTCTTTCTTTCTTTCTTTCTTTCTTTCTTTCTTTCTTTCTTTCTTTCTTTCTTTCTTTCTTTCTTCCTTTCTTTCTTTCTTTCCTCCAAATTTGTCTCATTACACTGTTCTTAGTTGGTCAGGAATGTCAGAGAACACCATGAGGTTGAAACTAGACCTATGAAAGGAATTATTTTCTCTCATCTTTCTCTGTGGTCCTTTTCCTTCTCTGATGCAGATGAAGGAAG
The DNA here is from genome assembly GCA_036184795.1 of Tokudaia tokunoshimensis. Lineage (NCBI taxonomy): Eukaryota > Metazoa > Chordata > Mammalia > Rodentia > Muridae > Tokudaia > Tokudaia tokunoshimensis. Next base: position 55,668,016 of record BTHU01000015.1, read on the forward strand.
TTAAATGTATTTTTCTGGTTGTTCTAATTCTTCTCAGTAAGATTGTGTTACTCTTACCTACCCAGAATGTTGGGAGCCATTTTGCCTGCTTCTGTGAAAGACTGCTTGTCAGGCAGTCAAGGCAGGTCAGGGTCTGCTGGCAGATTTCCTGGCCTGCTGACTCATGGAATGATAAGAGGAGCTACACTTGAAGCTCAAGTCGAGGGGCTGAATGTTCTGTCAATCTTGGTGGGAGGAACGGGGAGGCCTCCATATGGAAACTGGTATCCAATGTATGGTTTCTGCTAACTTGTGACTTTGTTTTCCATGACACTGTAAAGCATATGACGCCTAAGAGAATTAATCTCAGAACTACAACAGTATTCACCACACAGCCCTCCCGATTTCTAATATTTGTTTCTGAGTCTTCTTTCCATCTTTCTTATAATCGCCCTTCCTCCCTGCTCAGAGAACCATTCAACTTCCTTCCAGCAGACCAAGTGCCCCAGGCCCGTTGTAATAGAAATAGAATATACACTTCAGTTGTCCATTGTTGTAAGCATTTTGCTATCTCAAGAATCAATTTTTAAGAATTTTCACTTGCTAGGTATTTTGCATAGCTTCAAAGAAAACAAGATTCAAGGATTTTATGTCATCTCTGGTTCGAAAATCTTAAAATCATGTATAACTTGATTCTCAAAAAGGATTTTTCAATCAAATTTTTATTTTTTATTCCTAAGTAAAGAAAAAGAGTCCCCAAGACTTTAATGCATTAAAATGCAGTATTCACCCTTAAACAGTGGGGCAAAATTAGGGGCTTTAAAAAACTGTAACATATAAAACTCTGAAAAGGCTAGGATGTAAAACAGCAACATTAAAAATATTGAAATATTATTATAACTATATTTGGTATACTCATGATAATCACACAGATTTTGTGTTATGCAAAAAATGTTGGTATAAATAAATATAGGTAGTTTCAAAATAGTGCAGTATAAAATTGTACTCATTATGAGTATTATCAAAAAAATCTAAGTGATTATCCAGAACAATGCATTCCATTAATGAAATGATATGTGAATATTTTAGAGTTATTTTAAACACACAATTAATAAAAAATGATAAATGTAATTTTTATTCTAAAATGCACAACTAAAATAATGTTGTAAACAATTTAAATAATTTGTTTTTATAAATATTCAAATGTACTTAGGGGTTTTTGCAATCATTTATGGTATTGTTATACTTACCTAAGTAAAATAAATATTGTAAGTGAATATATTTATTTATATAACAGTGTGTAAGTGTTTTTTCCTTTATTCCAAAAACTCATGTTTGAGTAAGACTGACTTAGCATTATTTAAATTACTTGGGGTTTTTTGTTGTTTTTTTGTTTGTAGATTTGTTATTATGTCATATGACTTTTTCCACAACACTTTAAAATCTACTTTAATGGAGAATATAGTCATTCTGCCAGTTGGAATATCATATTGAGCACAACTAGATTTGTATAATTATTTAAAATTTGAGCAACCCAGTCCACAGATCCTGTTGTATAACAAAATATTTTTACATGTGGATTATTTTTCAAATTTTACTGTTTAATTCATTAGCATACTGTTTTGTATTGCATACAATTATTTATGTACGCATGTAAGGTATAATTTTTATATTAATAAATGAAATAAGTGATGATAGAAATTTGCACTGTAATGAAGCCATACAGTTTTAAAGACATTTGTTATAAATTTCATGACTGGCAACTTGTAAAACATTTGATTCATGGATTTAAACACAACAGAAAATTTCAATTCTTTCTTTCCTTAATTATTTTTGGTTTAGAACTAATTTGTAATCTTCCCTTAGCTTTTGAAAATATTCTTTCAATGTCAATAAATTTCATTATGTGAAAAATATCTAGGAGCCCATTTAATGACACTTAAATATGTGCTATATTTTTTCCTTTACTAATCATCTTAGAAACAGTAGTTCTTATAATATCCTTTTTTCCTTTTTCAAGAACTTTATACTCTGATAAATGTCTCTGAAACCAGAAACCAACAAAAGACTGATTTCCTAATTTCTTCAGACGAATTAAGTGAAATTTGTACGTTGTACTTTTTGATATAGCTTCTCTGCTTTCTCTGCCTCTATGCTAGTATAAAAATGTGTTTGTTAAAGTGATCACATATTTTAGGTCCCTAGTAACTTTTCTCATTTTGATGTCCATAATATTCTGTTGAAATAAAATCAACAACTCAAGATAGTCCATTAGCATAACCAGAACAATAAGAAGCCACATTTATATAAGCTACATTACACTAGATTCAGCCATGTGGTGAAATAACTTCGCTAAGATGGGGTTTTAACTAATTGCTCTCCATAATTAATGAAGTTAGCTAAGCTTCACTTCTTCAATTTAAGTCATGTTTCAATTATACTGTCTTGAAAACATGGTTATTCTATAATCAAGTTCTGTTATTTTTTTTTTTAAACTGAAAAACCTAAGGCATCTCTGAAAGAAGTGTTTGTGGACAAGAACATTGGGAATTACATCTGGTCCATAGGCAATCTTTGTAGCTCCATGAGAGAAATTCTTCAGCACTGAACTTGTGAGGTGAATAATTCAGGGAAGAATTGACATTGCTGGAGGCCAAATTGCTGAAATATTTCTCCATTAGAATTATATGAACATGAGAGATTTTTGGAGAGAGAATAAAGGTCATTTGGTCCATCAAGGCATATCCTTTTCTGTACTCCATTTCCCCAAGGATGGCATCTAATTGTTTCTTGAATGACATTCCTGCTTTTTGCCTCAACAACTTTGCCCGCAGGCTCTTCTTAGCATTTATTATTCTCCACATGAAAAGGTACTTTCTGAAATATGTGCTGAATTTATTTTTTAATTTCCATTTATGTCTTCTTGTCTTATAATCTGTGCTGAAATGGAAAGAATAATTTAAGTTGACATTATCTGTGGCAGTTAAGACTTTATATGCTTCACATCAGACAGCTCCAAAACTGTCCTTAATATTATATGCCTGGATTTACACTTGGGACCACCTGACCTGCATAGCAAACATTGACAAAGGTTTCAGTTACAAGAGTGACTTCTGTTCAATAAAACTAACTGGAAATTTATTGAATTTAATCCAGGATGTTCCTGTCACTTACTAAGAGACATAAGCCTGTATGGGCGCTGTATGTACATATGTGTGTTTGAACAGATTTCCACAGAGAATGCAAGTTACATCCTAACAATGCCCTTTCCTGTCTTCTTTCCATGAAAACATGATTTGGTCTCCATGATCGCTTCAACGCTGAAGCTCTCATGATGCAAAAATCAATTAAATGTTAGCTTTTACACATTAGCAAGTTCATTTTCTTTCTTTCTTTGTTTTAAAAAAAAGATTTATTTATTTATTATATATGTAAGTACACTGTAGCTGTCTTCAGATACTCCAGATGAGGGAATCAGATCTCGTTACAGATGGTTGTGATTCACCATATGGTTGCTGAACTTTGAACTCAGGACCTTCGGAAGAACAGTCGGTGCTCTTAAGCACTAAGTCATCTCTCCAGTCTACATTATCAAGTTCAGCTGCCAGCTTTACACCTAGTGTTTACCCCATCTGAAATGATATTCTGTACTTAGATTTGGGGGCTTTTTTTTTTTTTGAGTGATAATTGCTGGTTGAGGACTCATCCAATAGTGCTCATTGCAAATCTTGGGCTGCTAGTCTAAACTTGGGTTGTACTAAAAAAAAAAAAGACTGGGCATAGTAGTGCTTTAATCCAAGCACTTTGGCAGAAGGAACTCTGTGAATTTCAGGCCATCATGGTCTACATAGAGAGCTCCAGGATCACCAGGATTAGAAAGCAAGATCCTGTACTAAAAGTGAAACAAAAGCATCAGGGAAAGAAAGTCAGTAAGCAATGATCCTCCTTGATCAAGACTTTCTTTGCTTCCTGTAGTTTTCAGCACTGAGTTTCTGTCCTGATTTTCTTCCATGATTGACCATACATTATGAATAGTCTGTCTCCAAGTTGCTTTGTTTATGGTGTTTTATCTCACTAGTAGAATTTAAACTACTCATAGGGATTTTATTTTTAATAAAATAAAATATGCTATTGATTTCAGCTAATAAACAAATTATATTCAGTTGTCCTCAAGCCCCAATACTGTGCCATCCATATAATTCATTCTATGGGAAAAAAATCTATGCAGTTTTTAATTGGCTTATTACAATTTTGATTTTGGGAATGTTTCACTTAATTGTTTCTTCTGTTGGTGGTACTAATAGGTTGGTGGAGGTATGTGTTATATCCTCCTTCTTAATATTGATAAAATGTCTAATGTTTGGGCTTTCTCCCTTCTCTTATTCAGGTATTTGGCCCACTAGTGAAGGGCCATTAGAATGACATTTTTGTTAAATTTTTCTTAAATGTAGAATACAAAATAATACAGGTGAATGAATCAGTAAAATACAGTTGTCTGCCTTTACATAGGAAACAATGATTATTTGATTGTCATACCTAAAGGAAAGATTTGTTTACTGCTCTAGGGTCAGGAAGACCTGGGGGATTGGCACTGACAAAGGAGGTCTACTAAGTCACATGCAACAGCTAACTTCATACAAAGTATCACATAATTTATACTTCCAGGGTTAAGAAGATACTCATACATAAAGTGTACAATCACAAGGAGCATCTGCACAGGGCAAAAATATTTTCTATAGAGGCATATAAACAAACAACAATAGTCAGTTCTAATGAATAATCTGGAGTAAACTTACTACCACTGCCATACCTGGGAAGGACATGAAAACATAATCCAAGAATAATTACATGCTTTTGAAGAAATCGAGATCATAAAACTCCTGTCTTGGTTTCCTGTAGTTTTGTCAGAAGCACAAGGAAAACTCATAGGACTCCATTCTGACACAGAATTGTTCTCACTTGTGACAATGAATAATTTGTAGCTCTCCATGTATGAGACAAGAAATATGTCACTCTCTCAAAGGAGTTCAAGACATAGCTCAAGCAACATGAGTAAGGTAGTGTCTATGTCTCTAAATGGTTATAATCTTACTTTCAAAATTTGGATATTATACCAATGACAACTTGATACTTTTTAAAAAACTTTAATTTGGATTTCATTTATTACAAATCAGTTTACATTTAAGTCAATTTAAATATTATATTTAGATTAATTTTTAACTCAGGCTAATTTTTAAACCAAATACAATTGATTCAGTATCAAACATTTACTTTAAAAAGCTTCATCCATGTTATTTAAGACTAACACCTATTTAAGACTTTCTTTCAGACTAAAATAGTATACCAGTTACATGTTATACAAAAATCATGTAGGAGGAGTAAGCTTTCTTATTATCAGGGTCATTGTCATTAGTTTGATTGTTACAACTCTAGGTGAGACCTTCTTATAATCACCAGAGAATCTTTAATAACAAAGGAAAAAGTTCTGAAAAAAGAAACTTTTTCTATTCTTTTTATCATGAAAGCAGTGGGATATTTTTTTCTTTATGACAAGCAAAGTGAATCGCTCTTACTTTCTGTCCTTTTGAAACAATTTTTGGAATAAGAGGGTCACAAAGTTTTAGTAAAAAAGAGACTATCACTCAGGGAATATTTAGAGTTTCTTGGGCCTTTTTGTAAGTTGGAAAACTAGCTGAAGCTTTTGGTTACATTCTTAGCTGTATAAGTTCCAATCCACAAACCCCCACTAGTAAAGTGATTAAGGGTATTATGAACATAAGGTCATGATCTTTATCATAAGATCACAATGGTCCTTTCTTGATTGCTTAAGTTCTGCAGAATGTTTTTATAGGACATTTATAGGAGATGAGACATTCCATCTTAAGGAAGTGTTACATATAGTAGAGAAATGCAGCAGTGCAGAGGAAGTGGAGAAGGTATAGTCAACAGTTACTACTCTCAAAGGATAAAGTTGAATTTATTTTCTGGATGATAAGTCATATTATGTGTATTATGTACACTATTCAAAGTCCAATGTCATTTGATTTTTGAATACAAATATTAAACTGACTCAATAAAACATATGCCCTACATATTAATGGAAATTCATGTTATACACACACATATATTTATTAATATTTAAGTCAAGCTAAGAATATGTCTACTTCTTCATACCTCCTCATTTATCACTTGTGTTGGTAAATGAATTTAAAGTCTTTGCATCTAGTGGTACAACTCATCATCTTATCATCTATTTATCATCATTGTACAACACATACTTTTACTAATCACTGTCCTTCACAATTGCAAGCCTGAACTTTGGCCCCTTCTGTCAAAGAAGTTAATTAGTTACCTTTCCCTTATTGACTCCCTGTACCTATATCGTGTTTTATTGCTATCAAATATCACTTATTTTTGTTCACATTATAAGTTTCTCAAAAGAAATGAGATGAGTTTATTGTCAAGTACATATGAACCATGTTTTATGCTATTTCATACTTATGGTATCATGAAAAATTTGAAATGCAGGAATTTAACATCATGACTATTATGTAACAACATTAATACCTTGACCTTCTACTATAAAATATTTCAAAATGAATTTCTGCTCAAGAATTACATTATGGAGCAACTACACAAATTTATTACTAGTGCATATACTCTCCATTTAATTTTTAGTAGTTCATAATTTCAAATAGGCTAGCACCTGATAGGCACTTTATAATATGTTTAGTATAATAAATATGATTAGAAGCATATATGAAAGCCTATCTTTAATAACTAAATCTAAACTGTCAGATTATATTATTTGAAGCAAATGAAGATGCATTTGCCTTTTAGGTGTTAATTTATAATTGGCACAATTATAAATTTGTGATAAGTGATGAAACAAAACACTGCCTGCTATAGCCTGAAGTTCATCTCCACTATATACCTCTGTTATTCTAATAAATGACAACTGATTTCTAATGCAAATTATTATCGTGGGTAAACTGCATGTTGGCGTGACATTGCCTCCCATAGAAGCTGGCATGGATCTCACCAATCCCTTTCTTCTCCCTAGTCTATCCCTTTCAACAAACACTTTAACAGCTGTGAATGCAAACAAGGCACATTTGGCAAAAGTAGAAACCAGATGCCGAAGTCTGAATGTATGTTCTATTCAAAGCTTCAGAGTCTACTGCTCACACCTCACTGTCACCATGCTTGGCTCCCGTTTTAGACTATCTTCTGGCAGAACACAGTCTCATATTGAGGTCCTGCAGTGTGGTCTGGTTCTGATTATCTTAGCTGACTACAGCTCTATTTTGTTTCATTTATTTTGTCTAAGAATATTTAGAGAAAATAATATATTTATACCATACATATGTGTGAAAATTGTTTTGAGGAATATAGAAGAATTTTAATCCAGCAACATGCTTGCTCTGGAAAGGGATAATATCCAAAGGCCTTTCTAGATCTGTGTTATCTGGCTGAAATACAGACATACCTTTATCCCAGAGAAAGGAGCAAGCAGATATCTGAGTTTAAGGATAGCCTGCTATAGAACAAGTGTCAGGAGAAGAAAAGCTTTGGTCTAGGAGTAGTTTATTTCCCATAATTCCAGTACTCAGGAAACAGAGACATGAAGATCTTTGAGTTCTAATCAGTTTTGTTGAGTCAGTCGAGTACAGTTCATTTAGTCAATGCAGTGAGTACAGTACAGTGTAGTTGAGTTTGTTTTTGAGTTCACACAATGCAATGCAGGTAAAAGTTGAAGCCAGAGAATAGAAGCCAGAAGATTAAAAGAAATTTCTAGAGTTAATTTGAGGCCAAGTAGAACAGTTCAGTCAGAAGCTGAGAAAAACCAGTTTTGGATCAATCAGATTGGAGAGGAGTTTGAGCTGGAACAGGTGAGTTGAACCTGCCAGTCAGATTTCAGAAAGAAGTAAGAACAGGTGAGCTTCCTAAGCAGTAAGCCTCCAAGAGAACAAATGCATAAGGCAAATAAAAGTTACATTTACAGAAGTATATATTAAAGTTTATTGATATTAAAGTCAACATTTTGGGAATTAAAATTTTAACAAAAGCACAATTGTTACGTATATAAAATAACTAAAACATACAACTAAGTCATAGACCTTCCAAAGAATGAACTCCATAAATTCATGCTAGATGCTGCACTGGTGTTTATTTATTACATCCCTAAAGAATTATGAGCTATTCTCAAGTTGGATTATTTTTTGTTCTGTTTTTGTTTGTTTGTTTGTTTGATTGTATGTCTATTGGTTCATTTGAGATAGTCTCACTCTCTAGTCCAGCCTGGTGAGTAACTCACTATGTATCCAAGGTTGCCCTTAAATTCATAGTGATACTTTCCTCTCAGTCTCCATATTATAACTGTGAGCATCACAACAAGCTTAGATACTTATTTAGTTTTTGAATGAAATAGATTTAATCACATTCCCTGTTCCACTTACTTCTCTCAAGCATCTCCCCAATACCATTGATTATATTCCCTAGGCCTGCTTGTTCTCAAGTGAATAACCTCTTTTGCATTGATTATTAATTCCAAATTCATGGACAGAAAGACACAGACAGACATAGACAGACAGATAGACAGACAGACAGACAGATAGAAAGACAGACACACACACATATACACACACATAAACACACTCACATGCCCACATAAATACACACACAGAAACACACACACATACACACACATAAACACACACACACACATTTTTGTTGTTTTGAGATTTAGTCCAACGAAGCAGAAGATCTCTAGATACTAGGAGGTAATAAAACAGACAAGTAAGTTTTCCATTAGTATTACTTTCACATTGCTACAATAGAATATTGGACAAGAGGCAATTTAGGGGTAGAAAAGATTAATTAATTTAACTTCTAAATTGAGACAATACAGTCCACCATGTCAGAGAAAATCTTAAACAGGGAGGACATTAATTATTTTTCAGAAATCAGTAACTGACCTAAAGTAGAGTCAGACAGTGAATGCCACTATCTGTCTCTAAAACCACTTCCTTCATCATAGTTCCTGACCTAATGCTTCCATAATCACCAGAAGCAGCAATATGAGCTGGTAACTAAGCACTCAAATGCAAAAGCTTGGGTGATGTTTCATATACAAAGGTTAATTTGTTCTGGGCAAAATAAAGTTTTGCTGCACCATTTTGAAATATTTTGAGAGGTTCAAAACAGAAGAAGTGAATGAAGAGAGGTATTGGCTTTTGTGTCCTGGTACTCATGAGATTTCCACATCCTTTCATTCTATCAAACAAGGGAAGGTATGATTTTGAGTTATATAGGTTTAGAAGAAGGCTTGCTCAAACTAAACCTGAAGAAAAGAACACAGTATGATTCTTGACTACAGAGATAAACTTGCAATACCTAAAGACTAAATACACACATTATTAAAACAGCAGCAGCAGCAGCAGCAGCAGCAGCAGCAAAAGTGTTTCTCATAATCTTTTGAAAAAGCACATGAGCAGAAATCACAGGAAAGTGAGAAAATGACAATAATGTACCTCTAAACATTTCCTCTGTACGAAAGCAAATCTCCATGATTTATATTTCTTAAATAGTATGTGTGGACCCTTTAAAAGTTGTTTATATATTGTGTTCGTCAAGTTTCTCTAGAGTCACAGAACTTATGGAAGGTCTTTATATATTAAGGGAACTTATTGTGATGACTTTCAGTCATCAAACTAACCCAACAATGTGCAGATCTGGATGGAGATTCCAAGAATCTAGTAGCTGTTCAGTCCCATGAGGCTAGTTGTTTCAGCTGGTCTTCTGTAGAAGTAGATTCCAACAGATGTGCTGGCAAGTAAATGCAATCAGGTGAAAGGCATGAAGCTTCCTTCTTCCAATGTATTTATGTAAGTCTCCAGCAGAAGGTGTAGCCCAGATTAAAGTTGTGTACCACCATACCAGAATCTGGGACTTACTATGAGACTTTGAATTCAGAGATCTATTTGCCTCAGACTCCTGGGATTAAAGGTATACACTACCTTGCCTGGAACTAAGCTTTGCATGGTCACTATGCCTCAAGATCTCCATGCCAAGATCCAGGTTAGAAACTTGTGTCTTCCAGCTTCAAGATCTGGATGACAGATGAGCCCTCCACTGCTGGATTGTAGTTCATTCCAAATTGTGTGTGTGTGTGTGTGTGTGTGTGTGTGTGTGTGTAGGCTTAGATTTTCCAAAAACAACTTTAATAAGAGTTCATAAATGCTTCAAAAATTCCTTCTAGCCCACTTACCAAAGGTAAGGGAAAGAAAGGTTAAAAGGAAACAGGGAATGTTAACCTGTTTAGAAGTAGTATTTTTTTTTGGGGGGGGGGGTGATTTCAATCTTCGTTATCAGAATATTAACAGTCCAGTCCAAAACAACAAACACAAATCATTAGCAGAGGCACAATCCAAAAGAAACTGAGAGGTTCCACCAAAGCAGCATAAGTCTTGGAAACAGCAAGAAGCAGACAGAATATCATATAAATTTCTCTGGCACATTTCTCTCTATGAAGTCTTGGCGAGTGAAGATCAGTGAAGACCAGCAAAGCATTTCAAGTTGAACCAATGAAAGAGCATCGTTCATTGTCTGTTGGGTTATAATTATAATCTCTCTAAACATCACAGGTACTCTCAAGTGCCTCAGCAAAATATCCTCTCAGACATCTTCCAAAAAAAAAAAAATCACATGATACAATTGAGTCCTCAAAGAAACCAGAAATTCCCACATCAGATGAGAACTCTTAAACTAAGTCTAAAAGATATTCTTTAGAATGGTCTATATTTTAATTTATGGATCTCGAAGTATCTCAAAGTCTTAGGACTGGATCTTGAAAGATTCACAATTCCTGTAGGCATGGTGAGACAAACAATAAGAAAAAGAACAATGTATGGGGAAAAGACACTTTCCTACACGTTGAATTACCTGCAGGTCAAGTATGAAGCCCCAGAGACTCAGGCTTGCAGGTATTGCAGCTGATTCCAATATCCATGCTTTGATAAGTCATATTTCACAAATTTGCCTATAAGAATGAAATATGGGAATTTCTATAATTGGTTGGCAAAGTTGGATTGAGGTGAAATTCTTAATTTGGTCTACTGTTGTGTTCTATCTGGAGAGAACTATGTGCTTCACCTGAAAGGTCACCTGACAGTAATATACTACAATTTATCAAATGACAAGTTTTAATATGTCTTTATATTTTTAAATTCTACATCTCTTTATTCAAATGATTAATCACTTTCAGAGTGTAAAAATAAAATTTTATTATATGCTTAAATATAATGTATCTAAAACATATCCTTTAGAGAAAAAATATATTAAATATGTCCTTTAAATTTATAACAATGACTCTCCCTGATTACTTTAAAATATAAAATATTTTAAAATTGGTTACTTTAGCACAAGTATGAAATACAATAATATTTTCTGGTTGAACAATCCCTGTAGTTTAATGATGAGATTCTCAGTGGTTTCAAGCAATAAGATTTTAATTTTAAAATTGAAATCCTTCATTATGAACACTCAATGGTCAGGAAGTAAATGGAGAGATGAGGAAAAGAGTAGTGGATATGGAGACCACGAAGCGAATCCTACTCAGGGAGCAGACATCAATTAGGAAGGTAGTACTGAGGCACACAGCAAATCTATAATGCAGAACAAGTGTGATAATAAAATGGCATGGTATGAAGCTTCTAAAACCCATGGAATGTCAAGAAGCACTGAGAGTGTATTGTTAACGCCTTAATAAGCAATTTATAAGGGACTCAATGTGAGGTGATTTCTGTTTGTGGAATCTGGAGCTGTAGAAGAAAAGGGAGAGCTGGCCAATGTCACTAATTTGTGTAGTAACCCTAAAGTTATTAGTTTCTGTAGAGCTGGTAATTGGCAATAGGTTAAAATGCCAGATCATTACATGGAAAGATTTCATAAAATGCAATGGTTCATCTTTGAGGGAAAGGAAAAAATGTATCTGATGAAAATATGGTGAATTCTTTTTTTCTATCTCATTAGCAGTTTATTATGGTACACTTCTGGTTTGCATTCCCAGACAATGAAAAAAATATATATATATTCATGAACTGTACATCTGAAGCAAAGCAAATATTATTCACCTGATTTTTTAATATTATTTGAGGCTATTCTGAAAGGCATTATTTCCTTGATTTCTTTCTTAGTACATTTGTTATTTGTATATAGAGGTGCTACTGAATTTTTTATTTGATGTTGTATCCAGCTACAATGCTGAAAGTGCTTATCATATGTAGAAGTTCCCTAGTGAAAATTTTAGGGTTATTTATCTATACTATTTTATCAGCTGCAAATAATGGTACTATGAATTCTTCTTTTCCAATTTGTATCTCTTTGATTTCTTTAAGTTATCTTCTAACTCCAGTTAAAACTTTTAAGTAATGTATTGTATCTTGGGGTATCTCTAAACAATCAAGTGAAAAACTTGAATGATACAAACTTCAAGACCTTAAGAAAAGAAATTGAAGACCATATCAGAAGATAGAAAGATCTCCCATGCTAATGAATTGGGAGGATTAACCTAGTAAAAACGTCTATCCAACCAATATCTACAGATTAAAGGATATGCCAATCAAAATCACCTACACATTTCTTTAAAGATGCTGAAAGGATATTTCTCTATTTAATATGGAAAAACAAAAACCTGATATAGCTAAAAACAATCTTGAACAATAAAAGAACAGCTGGAGGTATCACCATCCCTTACATTACATGTCATTACAGAATTTTAGTAATAAAATCCACAGTACATTGACACAAAAGAAGGCACATTTATTAGTGGAATTGAATTAAAGACCAATTTATAAGTGGATATTAGGTATTGAGAAAATAATAAATCCATACACCTATAGGTACCTGATTTTTGATAAGAAGATATATATATATATATGTATGTGTATATACACACACACACACACACACACACACACACACACACTGGATAAAAGACAGCATCTTTAACAAATCGTGCTGGTCAAACTGGAGTTCTGCATGTAAAAGAGTACAAATAGATGCGTATCACCCTGTATAAAACTCAAGGCCAAGTGAATCAAAGAGCATAAAGACAGATATAAACAACCCAATAGAATAGGAAGTGAGAATACCTTGAATTCATTGGTGCAGGAGATGATTTTCTGAACACAACTCTGAGAGTATGGACACTAATATTATCAATGAACAAATGGGCCTCAGGAAATTGAAGTTTCTGTAAGGTAAGGGACATTGCAATTAGAACAAGCAGCTACCTTCACAGTGGGAAAAGATATTTATCTACTCCACACCTGACAGAGGGCTAATATCCAATAAATGTAAACAACTCAAGAACTAGATATTTAAAATCAAATAATCTAATTAAAATATGGGTTCTAGATCTAAACAGAGGATTTTAAATTAAGGAATCTCAAGTGTTCTTAAGGAACACTTAAAGAAATGCTCAATATCATTAGACATCAGTTGAATGAAAATCAACACTGCTTTGAGCATCCATCTTACACCCCTCAGAATGACTGTGAGATCAGTAACACAAGTGAGAGATCATGCTGGCAAAAGATTAAAAGCAAGAGGAACACTCCTTCATTGCTAGGAGGATTGGAAACTTGTGCAGTCACGCTGGAAATCAACATATCAGTTCCTTAGTAGATTGGGAATCCATCTTCCTCAAGATCCAACTATATCGTTCTTGGGCATACATCCAAAGGACACTCCATCTTATAACAAGGACAGTTATTCAACTATGTTCATTGAGGATTTATTCATAGTAGTCAGGAAGTGAAAATAACCTTAGGTTGGGTCCCCTAACCTAAGAAAATGTGGTTATAGTTACACAATGGAGTGTTACTTAGCTGTTTTAAAAAATGGCATCATGATATCTGCAGGCAAATAGACACAACTAGAAAAAAACCTACCCTGAGTGAGGTATCCCAGACCCAGAAACAGAAATATAACTTGTCTTTACTTATATGTAGATGTTAGCTGTTAAGTAAATAATAACAAAGCTGAAATCCACAGACTCAGAAAGGTTAGGCAAAGAGGTAGACTCTAGGGAAGACACATGAGTCACCTTAAGAATGGGAAATAAAATAGATTTTGCAGCTGAACTCAGGGCAGGGGAGGAATGATGGGAGAGAATGGGATGGAAGAAGGGTGACAGGAGAGATGGCTTGAATTGAGGAACCTTTTGGAATAGGGGTGAAACTTCTTGGAATGTAGGAAAATAATCTCAGCAAGGATTCCTAGTAATGGAAGTTATGGATTCTGAGCTGCCTATGTAGCCAGACAAGGTTCCCAGTGGTGAGACTGGATTTCATTAGTTTGAATTGTTAGCTAAAGAAGACCTGTGAATCCCTAAAACATCTGGGCTGATGGTAGGAGAAAACATTGCCCTCAACAAAGTGACCACAGGTAGCACAAGATAGGAGAATATCCTCACAACTCATTGAAAATATACAAGTTGAGGGAGCTAGTCTCTGCATGGTGCTTTCACCCCTTCATTCTAATCTCTTTCTACAAGGAGGTACTCTGCAGGCTATGGAAAGAAAAACCTGGACACAAACCCAGCCACAAAACTTTGAATTACAAACTGTCCTCCTTTCAAGATGGGCTGGGGCAGTGGTGGCAGAGAACTTGTCGGAGAGGCCAATGAATGTCTGATTTAATTTGAAGTCTACTGTGTGAGTTAGTCCATGCCGTACACTGCCTGGATTCCCAGGAATCAGACAATGGATAGCCCAGAGACCTAGGGTAGATTCAAACAAGACAGGCAAAACCAACCAAACAACCAAATAAAAAATAAAAACTGAAATAACATATAAAAATTCAATATGATTTCTAACAATATTCTGCTATACCCAAAGATTGGTATCCTGTCCTGTTTTTGTCAGAGAGACTTCCTCTCTCAGCAGGTGGGGGCAGACGCAAAGACCCATAGAAAAATATTATTTAGAGAGAGTCTAAAGTGGAGGCCTCTCCAGGGTCTCTCCACTCTGAGCTTGGAGAATCCTGTGGAAGAAGGGACAGAAGATTTTAGGAGTCAGAGACAACGACAACACCTGGAGAATACAGCCGACTGAATAAACTAAACAGAGTGCATATGGACTCACAGAGAGTGAAGCGACAAGCTTGGAGTCTGCACCAGGTCCTCTGAATATATGTTGTGTCTGTTCATTTGTTTCGACTAACAGTTAGCTCCTAGCAGTAGCAGCAGACCAGCAGTAGCAGCAGACCCATCTTTGATTTTTTTTTTGGGGGGGGTGATCCTGGGAGTCACTTCTGCCTAAGGATTTTCTTTTCCTTTTTCAGTCAGGGCTTTTGCATTGTCTTCCTGTGTTTTGTTTTGTCCTGTTTGGCTGTTGTCTCTTGGAGTCGTGCTCTTTGCTGAAGGGAGGAGGAGAGGTAGTGCATTCAAGGAAAAGGAGGAAGGGGAGGAGTTGACTGGAGCTGGGAGGAGTCGAGGGAAGGAAACTGTGGGATGTATTCTATGAGAGAGGAATCTATTTTCTTTTTTCTTTTTTTTTTAATCAGATATTTGTCTTATTTACATTTCAAATGACATTCCCTTTCTTTGTTAACCCTCTGAAAAACCCCTATCCCATCCTCCCTCCTCCTGCTAACTCCCTCTCCCCCAATTTCCTGAATTGCATTCCCCTATTCTGGGGAATCTAGTCTTCACAGGTCTCTCCTTTCATTGATGCCTGAAATGGTTTTCTTCTGCTACATATGTAGCCCGGAGCCATGGGTTCCTCCATGTGTATTCTTTGGTTGGTGGTTTAGTCCCTGGGAGCTCTGGGGGGTACTGGTTGGTACATATTATTGTTCCTCGAGCAGGGCTACAAACCTCTTCACTTCCTTGGGTCCTTTCTCTAGCTGCTCCACTGGGGACCCTATGCTCATTCTATTGGTTGGCTGTGTGCCATGGATGTTTTGATCTACTTTCCAATAAGGATTGAAGTATCTGCACTTTGGTCTTCCTTCTTATTGAGCATCATGTGGTCTGTGAGTTGTATCTTGGATATTCTGAGCTTTTGGGCTAATATCCACTTATCAGTGAGTGCATACCATATGTGTTCTTTTGTGATTTGGTTACCTTACTCAGGATGTTATTTTCTAGCTCCATCCATTTGCCTAAGAACTTCAATCTATTTTCAATAAAAATATCTTTGAAGTGATTATCGGGTGAAAACAAGTGTATGTGATAAAATGTAAGAGTTATGTTTTCATATTTGAGAATGATGAGATAGCATTTCTATTAGAGAATAGAAATAAATGCTTGTTGCTCAGTCTAAGAAAGTTATTAAAATAACAATTATTGTGTGTGTGTTATTTATTTGATATAGTTTTAGCACATTAAACATTAAAGCACTCATTTTAAACACATCAGGTAAAATCACTCTAAAGTGTGTTTATTCAAACTGATTCTACATCATATGTTTGGAAGAATGGGTTTTCAAGCTATTTAAATTTGTTACATATTTATATTCATCTCATGGGCTGAATATTTATATGCAAATATATGACAATGTAATTTAAATTTAAACATGACTGAAATACACTTTGAGGAAAGCCAATCAGGGAAATATAATGTCCTTTCTTACTTAATCCAAGATAATCATACAATGTTAATTGAAAATTCTTTTGCAATGGAAAATTTTTTGTTATATAAACATAAGAAACACTGTTTTCCCATACACTCCTTTTATATTTACAGCAGACATCATCTATTCACCTGTATATTCTAATTTTAAACTTGTATCCTGCTTAACATTTGCATATGTAATCAGAAACTATAATCATGATGATTTGTAATAAATATATAATAATATATAAATAAGTATCACATTTTATATATGAATAGCATGTGTTAATGCCTGCTTTTCTGAAAATTGAAACCGTTGCTAAATGGCACTGTTTTTCTTGCCTCCTTCCTAAGTTTGTAACATAAAGGAATGCAACTACACTTGGAAAATGTGTATTATCTGGAAAATTATGTCTGACATAATTTAATAATTTCTATTTCTTCATGTAGTCACACGTATCCATGCTTCCAATCAGAGAAATCTATATGCACATATCAATATATTTTCATAGAGTCACTTTATGCACCCTGAAGTTTTTTAACTTTTTATGACCTATAAGCAAAAGACATGTACTGATCGGATGAATCGGCTTGCAAGATATCTTTAATTTCTGGGTTAAATCACCAAAAACTGTGTAAAGCAAGGAGGAAGTCATCTCTGCAGGTTGCTGTGTGATCACCATAGGTGTGCTGCAGTATTCATGCGCCTCCTGATACACAGCCCCTCCCCCTAATTGTAATAAAAATTAATAACAGTAGCCACACATGAAGATCCATTATTCAGATTGATTTGGCTAATGTTTATGCACTGTGTATAGAATGTTTATGTAGTTTTGTCACATTTCATCTTTCAAAAATTCATAGAATGTTGATGGATGAAGTTACCAACATACTCTGCTCTGTTGGTAAATAATCAGGTATTAAAAGGGCAACAAGTCTTGACAGGAAATTAAAACAACAAGTAATACAGCATATTCATTTTAATTACTAGCAACTTACTATATGGTAGACATCTCTTAAGAAACTGAGTTTTTATTTTACCAATGATCATAGAGGAGATTCATGAGTGGAATTTGACAGTTTAACTTTCAAAATAATATATGTATACTACTGAATTTGTGTTTTCTTTGCTATCGCTTGCTGGGCATAGGGCCTGGCGTTAGGAGAGCTTTACTCATTACAGCATGCTAACCATTTACATTTTTCTTTTTCTTTTTTAGATTATTCATGTGGTACATTTTTATCTCTCTTAGTCTTCCCTGATTTTACAACCACAATTCACCCAATTTCATTTTATTTCTGTCTCTTAAGCAACAACAACAACAACAACAAAAACAACAAAAACCATAATAGGATGGTTTTCCTGTTATTATATATATATATATATATATATATATATATATATATATATATATGTATATATATATCAAACACTTGGCATCAGCAATGTTAGTGCAATCAAGTATGGTAACACTAACATTATTACACATCACCATTCTATTTATTACATAATAAAACAGATGATCCAGTATCCAATTATTAAGTTACATATCTCAAAAGTTTTATAAAATATTTCTGCTCAGTTCACTAGCAGATTCCACTTTTTATTTTTGCAAGAGATTGGGAAGAGAAAGGGAAAACCATAAATCAAGCAAGTTGTAAAAGTTCTGATAGGTATGGAAAACACAAAGATTTCAGAAATTTTGATATAGAATTGTTTAGCTACAACAATGTATTTGTACATCTTAAAAATATTTACTAAATTAAAGAACATACTCTACATGTTCTGTACAGACAAAGGCAAAATATTACTAAAAATATTTAATAGCCTCCTCTCATTTCTTTTTAAGGCCCTCCATGTTAGGTTGCACTTCTGAATGCGAACACTAACTATAAGGCTTTTTGTCTGGAGACATTATTGGAGATACGCGTTTCTGTAACAAAGTTGATTTTCAAATGGCGGTTTCCCAAATCAGCACAAAATAAGAGAGAGACATTAAATAGCCAACACAAGACTTAGTAAAAAAAAAAAAACAAGACAGCTAAGCAAACCAGACATACTCTGGTTTAAGTGTGGGAGATGTAAACAGTGAGCAGGCAGATAACAGAGAAGCCCTGCAGTGTTTGTAGTACACCATGGAAGGTCTAGAGAGTTCTTAGTTCCTGCAACTTTGGTTCTGTATGATGCTTAAAATATACAAGTATTGTACTGAGTATTTTGGCACCTAACCCTTCTAAATTCTTTATAGACTAATAATATTCTGGCACAGGAGTACATTTAATGAATAACTCAATACTGTATTTTAGGAAAGGTCAATTGGTACAAATAATATGAACATTTTAAAGGCTGACCAGCAAAAGTCTTTTGCTAAGTGTTCAAAGATGTTGATCATAGCCCAAATATAGAGGTTGCAATTCTGTCAAGCTTGTGGCCTCATAAAACTCATTTCCATTATACTGTGGAGCTTCAGTAGACTTATTCCTTATTCGGTAAGTTGACACATTGGGTAATTACGTATGAGAAATTAGGTTCCATCTGAAATTCCACTTTCAAAGCAATGGCATCAGCCACCCCAGTTTTCTTTAGTACAACAGTTGTTTCTATGGCTATTGAAATCCTTGAAGCAGAGCTGCATTTTTGGTTGGTACTTCTCCAGATACAAATGTTGCTTGCTGTTAAAAGCTCCATGCCACTTTTATCTTATGAATTGTACTGCAACTTCATATTTCATTCCACCTTCAATTAGTGTAGGGCAACAAGCACCAGAGCTCTGCCAAGACCTTTGACAAAATGGACAACAAGACAGTAACCAGGTTCTTCAAGAAATTTAATCTTCACAAGACTTAACCAGTCATCAACAATTTGGGTGGATGGTGGTGCACCATCATTAAAATGACAGTCAAAAACACGAATGCCTTCTTTCTCCACAAGAGTAGTGTCGTAAGTTGTTTCACATACTCTTACTATTGCGGTAAGAGTATACTTCTTAAGTTCCTATATAAATTTGTTTAAGGTCACATTGGTTGGATTGTGTGTAATAAGAAATCTCATGTTCTTGTATGTGATTTCCACAGGAGCAGGGCGGTTCATTAGAGCCATGTTAATTTAGTTAAAACAAAACAAAAACAAAAAACATCCAATAGGGTTATGAAAGAATTAAAAAATTGAATACAGAAATGATTCTAAATAAAAAACTACCTGAAGTCTATTTTAAATTTCAATATACTCCACTTGAAATTCTCAGTGCTTTGAGTATGAATTGGGAGAAACAGACAATGAAATGAACCTCCTAATAAGAAGCAGTGATTCTTTAATTCAGTAATACTGAGGCAATGCAAAAGAAGTGTAGTGAGGTTTGACTTGTGCAGGTCTGAGCTCTTGTAAAATGTTCTGCAGATTTCAATTCAACTTGCTTGTGTCCAGGTTATCCACTCTTATGGGGACTTCTTGGTGGAGTAGTAATGAATTTCTACAGTTCTCTTATCTGCATAGAGGTGATGCTGTGCCTGACAGTAACATCCACTGCCCTTCAGAAACTCCATAAATGTGTGACAGAGAAAACCACAGAACTGAGGCTGTGGTCTAGCTAATCCGATGACTTTTCGATGAATGGAAAATTCATGAATCCAGAATCCACTCAGTCCACAAGTCTGGAGTTCTCAACTGCTCTTCAGTAGAGATGCTAGGATCTCAGTGAAGGAATGGACTTACTAGCAAGCAGGCAAAGAGCCGATTTCTTAAGTCTTAATGATGATACTATAAGAATTCCTAAAAATATACTAGTAATTATTAAGCCCATTATAATGGGACTAATATTAAGTCTTCTCTGATATCAAAACTGCAAGGAGAACTCTGGCAATCTTCAAGTGTCACCAGCTAATTGTCTCTGAGACAAAAAGCAGGCATTTGCAACTTAGAACACATTCTAAGAGGTTGTTAAACAATTAACCAAAGATTATAAAAAGGGAGCTAATGATTTATTGTACATACAAGATCAGAAGAAAAATATTTACTGGCTTTATCTATACAACACTTTAATGATAATTTAGTCATAGTCCTTAACAATGCATGAATCTGTGGAATTAGTGTCAGATAATGAATGTCTAGTTTCAATGGATACATACGTGAACAACTTCTGTTGCAAACTCCTTATTCAATTGATGATTAGAATTTATGTTCGAACTTTTAGTGAGCTTTTGCAAAAAAAAAAAAATTAAGGATGCTTGGAAAGATCATGTGATCTATTTCCCTAAAAAAAGATACAATAACTAGGAATGAATGCATTGAATGTGTATTATAACACCAGAGCAGGAGGAGAGAGCGAGATTAGAAGGATGACAGCAGAGTATCTGAACTTAGAAATTAAAAGGGAATTTAGAAATTAACAGAGCAATACACAGAATACAGAGAGAAAGAGGAACAACGAAGCTGCAGAGAGAGCGGAAAGAGGAGGCAGGTTTCTCCTTACCATGAGCAGGAACAGTCTTTTCTTAAC